>VZTH01013865.1:0-394510 GCA_013397815.1 Aleadryas rufinucha
TTCTCCCCATCTCACCAGGGTGGGCTGGAGGGGTGGTGACTGAGCATCTGTGTGGTGCTTAGTAACTGGCTGGGGTTAAGCCATGACAAAGGGGATGGCTGATTAATCTGGGGTGTGTGTAAGCACATGTACATGTATCATTGTGTTATTTTTATTTTTATTAGAAGGATATTCTTTGAGTTTTGCTTCTTTGGTGCTGCTGCTGGTTGTGGTTCAGGAACAAATGGCAAGGGGAAAAAAAAATAGGTTCCAGGAATAGCTAAAGTGCAGCATTCAGAATTGATTTCTGCTTATTATAACCTTGATCCTCTGCTTCTGTACATCACTCTCCCCACTCCAAAAAAAAAAGCCAACCCAAAATTTTTGCTTTAGTTTCTTTGTAAAGTAGTCATATGCATCCTCAAGGTCCCATGGGATATCTCAGTAGTACAAACTCTGGTTTCCTTGATTATTCCTTCAGCCATATGGATGCAAACTGTAAAATTACCTCCTCTTGCCAGTGCATATTTACACCTAGCTAAGTTTACATGATGGTGTTTCTGGTGAGGTGTTTCATGCCCCCACACCTGAGAGCAGTCTGCCTTGGGCATGGAGGAGAGAGTGTGCACTTCTCTTCTGTATCCAAAAGAGTACAAGTGGAACCAGAAAAGTTGCTGCTTTCTGGTGATGAGGATTTTAACATGTGTGATTTTGAGGGTTTATAGACGAATGGATCATATGAAATATGTCAAGACCAATACTTACAGCATTTTGAAAAAGCATCTTGTCTCTCTTGGAATTCCAGAGAATTATCTTTGTCCTTTTGTTGTTCTTAAGAGGATTAATATTAGGGACAAAGAGGTTAGTTCAAGGCCACTGGAATAATGGCTGGATTGTAGAGCTATTTAAATGTATTATTTTTCTTGTTTTGGTGCTATAATCTTAGCAGACCTGATGCTTCATATTGAAAAAATCCTGGGCTAGAGTTTTGTTCTTTCTCTATTTTCGCTAGAAGAGGGTCTTAACTTTCAGATTAATAGATCTGAATTCAAGAAATGTGGTTGAATCCATTTAAATCTGTATAAACCTAACAAAAAGAGAAGAATTTGACTTTTTGTTGTACTTTGGTGAGTGGAAGTTTGCCCATGTTAAAGGCTTTAGGATTTAGCTCCATGTTTATTTTAAATCCTCATTTTCCAGACATAAACAGTTCTTCTAATAGAAGCATCCAGATATTTGAGAATATGCTGCAATTGTATTTTTGCATGCTCTGGATGTGCTTTGAGTAAGAAGAAATAACAGATGTTTGGACCACAGAGTGTACTTTCCTGAGGCAAACCTTTCACATATTGCAGGAGCATGGCATACCTACCTGGTGGAAAGCCTTGTTATTGTTTGGAGGGGAATTTTGGTGTTCCCCTCCCACCTCATCCAAGTTTGAATACAGTGATCAAGCATTAGAGATACAGGCTTCATCTTTTTGCCCTATTTTGAGGTTAAATTTGTTAGTTAAATGAAAAATGTAGGATTGGAAGGGGTCAAGAATAATTCTCAATAGTGAACTAAGAAAAAACTGACTTAAAACTACAGATATATTTTTTAATTATTATATCTGAGATGTCTGCCATTTTCAGTACCAGGTGTAGCTTCTACAGTCTTGCTTGTGGGGTTTTTTTCAGTAAAATAAGAAGTGCAGGTGGCTGAGGTGGAATGTTTGGGTACTATTAGCGCCCAGGTCTGACGAAGATTAAGGATTTCTTTGAGTCCAGAAGTTCTGATCTTGAAAGAGGCATTGATTTAGAGCTCATATATTAATTCCTGGCCTATAACTTTTTTTAAAATAAGCATAAAAATGCAAAAAACTTTTAGATGTTGAATTTGGAGGGAAGTGATGTTTCCTCACTCACAGCATCTGAAGCTAATTTGAAATCTACTGATTCTGCTGCCTGCAAATAAACTGAAAGCCTGATTCAACATCTGGGCAGGTATTATTTTTGGAAATCCTGTGGATGACTGAAAAAAAATGGAGTGGAGGACCCACTTTTCTTTACTCCTTTGCACAGGATTTCTGGAGGAGAATGGAAGCTTTCTTCGGAAATGTCGAATTTATTATGCAGAGATCTCACAAAAAAGGGTGGGGGTCAGATTCAGATTGCCAACTTTTCCTAACCACAAAACAGGATGTGCTCCCCTCTTTCCACTCCAGGACTCCATAAAATAATCAAACCATTCATGCTTGTTCCAATCTGCATTTTAATGCTTGCCTTTTTTTAAGCTCTTCAAATATTTCTTAGCTAAAAAGCTGATAAATGGCTTTTGGCTTACCTGGTTGACATCCATCTTCTGGAAGCTGATTGCATTTTTGGCAGGAGAGATGAGCTAAATTAATAAAATGTATAAATTGAATTAGTAGCCTGTCTCATGCATAATAACAAATATGTTTTGTGTGCTTTTTAAATCTGGAGTTAAAACTGTAACTTTGTATGGACAAGTGCATTGGTTTCTTTGCTGTCTGTGCTCTGTATCACCATCCAGCCATCACCATCACCAAAGCAGCCTTGTTGTGCTGGTCACACAGCACTTCAGAGTTTAGAAGTATTCTTATCAAGCTCGACTCAAATTGTGTCCAGACACAAAAACAACGTTTCTTCTTCTTTGGGATATGTTGGACTACAGTTCCCTTTCAGATGAAGCCATTCAGTATTTGGCCACTTCTGGAAGTGCTTTTTTTATTCCTTGCACTTTTGGCTAAAAGAGACAAATTTACCAGTGTCTTGTCTGCTGATTGAGAGTGAGAACATGGCATGCACGCTGTTGTCTTGCCATGCTACTAAGTGCATTTGAACTAAAAATCTTTGTTTTTAAAAATTGCACCCATAAACAAAACACTATTCCCAGATATTTTGAGATGGTCACATTTTTTGTGTCTAATATTGTTGGTTAAGTGTCACAGCGCAGTGCAAAAATATTTTTAAAGGACAGGTTTTTAGCTGGTTGTTCCTGTTTTCAGAAGGAGTTTGGTATGACGGATTTGAGTCACTGTGGTTGATCAGGTTACAGTGGTTTATGAGCAAGAAGTGTGTTTTTTCTAAGGCACAAGCAAGTTCAGCTACTAGATTGTGGATACTGGTAAAGTTTGTGAATTCATCTGCCCTTCCTGGAACAGTCCTGGGAAAGAGGACAGAAATGCTTGTGTAAGGAGTGCAGGACCAGGGTATTACTGTGCTGATTTGTTGAGCTCCATGGGGTTCCTGTGTTTCTTTATAGTTCAGGTAAACCAAGCATTAGATTCTGTATTGTTAACTACTGAAGGCTATGATTAGATTGTTTCAAATCATTGTATAATGTTTGTTGAAATTTTATCCTTTAACTTGGACTGGTTTGTTTTTTTTTTTTTTTTTGGATTGACATGAATTTGAGGGAAGAGAGTAAGATTAAGGGAGAAACTTCAATGACGCTGTTTGTTTAGAAGAAGAAGAAAACCACCCAATGGTTTGGAGCTAAGTATGACTTTACTGCATCTATGGATCTTCTCTTAAAGGTTGATGTATTATTTTAGTGATACCAACAGTTCAAATTTAAACCCACCTGTTGGCTTAAAACATGAGACCCCCAGGAAAGCAAATGTGCCATTTTCTTAAATGGGTGTAATCTTGCACTTTTTTTTTTTGAGTACCAGAAGTTGATGAGTTTAATCATAATGCAGAAATAAACATAGGTTTCATACAAGATATGGTTGAAAATTCTGAGGCATTGATATTAGATTTATGATTTCCTGTAAATATGTTGTCACAATTTTTTTCCATTCGAATGAAGGGATCTGTGACTACAGGGCCATCCCCCTTTACGATCCTGTGTAAAGCTGCTAATGAAGCATTTGGAGGCAGGCAAGGAGCATTAAGACTGTCATCTTGGAGGGTGGAAACAATTTTGGCCTCCTGTGCTGGGGCTGCATCCTTGAACTACTCCTTATCCCTTTACTACTTCCATTTTCTCAAAAAGTGTGGTTGTATTTGGCACATGTTCATTTTTTCATGAAAGGTGTTCAGATGCTGCAGTGCTCAGCACAGTGTATTGTGACAAATGGAGTTAGAACTTGTGACTCAGTCTATGATGTTTTGAAACAGAAAGTGACACAAATAGTATGGGGAAAACTACCAGAAAAACAATGTGAATATGATTAAGGGAGTAATTTTGCCATTTGAGGTTTCTTGTGGATAAAAAAAATTATTGATTTCAGAGTAAAGTCTTGCTTGTATGTACATCTATCACCACTTAGGAAGAGAGGCAGTAATAAATTTTTGTGGAGTGGTTGTGCTCTTGGAACTGCAGGTTTAGGTTTGGGAATTTGGGGGTCACTTTGCTACAGGGCTGTCATGTCAATGTGATGAAGTCAAGTAGTTTTCTGTGGTTTGACTTTTTACCTGTATAAACCAGGTAAGGAAACTTCCCTTTTTTCCATTCTGAGTAGTCTTATTGCACTGAAGTTGTCTGCTCTGAAATGTGCTTGGGTAGTCTAGGGACTATGAAGCCACACTCTGTTATTTACTGAGGAGCGATGCTTTTATGAGTAGACCATGATGCCCTAAACAAAGGATAATTCTGGTCATGCTCACGATCTGTTCCTTGTTATGTCATCACACTCAACTCCAGCTTGCTTTAGCACATGTTAATAACAGGGTCCTAACTTACTTATGCTACCAGTTGAGACGATGGTGGGAGTTTAGCTGCTAATATGCATTTATTCTGATCAAAGAGCTCAGAAGGCAGTCTTGACGATTGTTTGTTTGTTTATAAAGGGTGTGTTTTCTGGTAGCTATAATGCAATAACTTGGAAGTTTTAGATTAAAAAAAATTCCAAAATTCAAAAATTTTCTCAAAAAGTTCTCAAAAATTTTTAGTGACTAAAAGCAAGAAAATTATGTGGGAACATTGAATATTCAAAATTAACTATAATGCCACATCAAAGTACTTTATAAGTGGATAGCTAATTGTGAGGGGGGGGAATCTTAGATGGATAGATAAAGCAGGAAAAAGTTCACATTTCCAGCATTATTCTCCCCTGATTTCTAACTGAAAAATAGTTTTAATTTTTCTTGAGTTTTTTAAAAAAACCAAACCACAACTAATTTATTTCCATAAATCCTTTTTATAATTATTATTGTTATTACTCCTACTTTTAGGAGAACTTCCTCTTGCCTCTGTGGTGAATGAACTTTCCAATAACACATTAACAGAACATCATTACTGAGTTAGGTATCTCTCAAGCTTTTAAGTGGCTGCTGTTTTTCTTTCTGAAGCTTCATCTTCTCACTTCCATCACTTAAGACCATGTGGCAAGGGATGAATTTAGTTATTTTTCAAGCATAACAAATAAAAATACCCCTGACAAACTGACTGGCTGTTGTACATTGGTCTAACTGTTAATGAAGAGAATCATGTGTTTGAACAAACCCCAGCATTCTACTTATTCTGGCGCATTTCTTTTCTGGAGCTATAAACGTCATCCAAGACTAATTCTGGTCAGTTTGCTCATAAAGACCACTTTGAAATCCATGTTTGTGTTCTCAGTTGGTATAAATTTTTTGTCAGTTTACTGACAAAAATACTTTATTAACCAGATAAAAATTTCTACTAATGGAAGTGCTCATAAATAAAGTCACAAGGATTATGTAAGTCTTTACTTCTGTTATCTTCACTGTATATAGAACTCTTGTCTGTAAGGGATCATTGGCTGCCCCTGCAGAGATTGTGAAGAAAAACTTTTTTTTTTTTTTTTTTTACTTGAAAGACAGCTTGATGTTTGTATCTTTCCTAAATTTTCAGCATATGTTTAAATCAAATTTAATGTGCTCTTCACTTAGTTTTAATCCTCCAGGATGTATACTTTGGCTCTTTCTCAAGAACAGATCTTCTGAGATTTTCAGTGGACTCATTTCTCCAAATTTGATATCTTGCTCAATTAAGGAATGCTGGGTTTTTTGTTTACTTTGTTTTTGTTTTATTTTGGTTTTTGTTAAGTGAAATAAGTACAGTATTGCATTTTTTGAATGAAGATTCATGTTGAGACCTTTAACTTTATTGTACCCATCTCCTTGTGTTCAGAACATGGCTTATAATGACAAGTTTTTGTTCTCTGTCTTCCTCTGCAACAAAAAATCCTTTACTTTGCAAAAGGCTAAGTTGAGAGCTCTAGAAGTTCTGTAGCGATGAACTCAGGATCCTGATTTCTTTTGTGGCATGTGACAGTTTTACTTTTTATTCTGGGAGGATGTTGCATAATATTATTTGGTGTCTTCAGGACAGTGGCTTGACTCCAAAGTAGTACGTAGTCAGACTTTATATTGAGCCTAGATATAAACAGATTAGAATTACCAACTGCGTGGGAAGTTTTCTTCAAGTTAAACTTCTTCTTAACTTCCCACATTCAAATATTCTTGGACAAGGACACAATGGTTTGTTTTATAAACATGAAAGAGGTATTAAATCATTTTGAATTTCCAGTGTTGCTCTTAAAATTTGGCTGAGAGCTTATCAAAAGTCTGGGGGAGTTTCTTCAAAACATATTCCAGGGGAAGAAAACATTGCTACAGATGCTGTACAAAAGAAAATCGATACATGGAAGAAGGCCTCCCACAAGTACGAGAGAGTGGAGGGAGTGCCATAGATTGCAACTCCTTGAGTGTAGGGAAAGTTTCTTGAATAATGTGCATAGAAACAGATGCAGATGGGCCCTGCGCTTTCTGGGGAATGTTTCTATTTGAAATAAATGCACAATTAAGATTTTTTTTTTTTAATTACTATATGGAGTAATCACAATAAAATCACTATTACCTTGCTGTGTGTAAACTGGACAAGACCATGGCTCTGTTCCAATGGTAGGATTTCTGAATGATGTTTTTCACTCAATGCTAGATAAGTGTGGCGTTCAAAATCCACAGTAGGATGCATCTGTCCCAGTAGAACTCTCTTGCAGAGACTATGGTCATATGCATGTGGAATTTCATTGGGAGTCATATGGGTTTAAGTACTACTTCTACAGAAAAGGCAATCTTAATGATCAAATCACATTTGCTGATTATAAACAGCTTCCTAGTATCTCCCTGGGTTCTGTGATTCTTTGAGCCCTTCAGGATCCTTTCCTGGTTCCGAGTTATGAGAAATAGCTTGCAAGACAATTCATGGCATTCCTAAGTAGATTTCTGAAGTAGATCAAAACAACTTTGCAATAAAAGAAAGTTACCTAGTGTATTTTAAAGAGAGAGAAATGCACTGTTCTTCAAATAAGAAGGCCTTTAGTATTTTGTACAAGCAACATCAGTTTGGAATAGAGACATTGCAAGAATGAGGAGCTTATATCTACTTTATGCACTTGATGATATCCTGGAGTTACCTATTTTTAAAAATTCTGTTTCCTTTGGTAAACACTGTGGCTTTGTAGCACTGTCTGAAATGCTCCTTCATTCAGATTTATAGCTTGCAGTTGCAATCCTCTGGGTCCTTTTTTTTCAGAGATGGACCAAGAAAGGAAGTTTATCTATCCTTTCCTCTACTAGAATAAATAATGGCAGAGTTTCAAACTCTGCATTCATATTTGTAACTTCACTAATGACACTCATATTTTTCAGTGTTAACACCTCTCTGATGTTTAATCATGTTTATATTCCTCAGAGGTGTTTATCTGGGTTAGTTTTTTAACGCGTCCTTCATCTGACACAGGGTTTTTTAGGACTGATGTCAGTGTAAGCAACAGCTGGTGAAAAAAATTACTTGGTTCTTTCTGCATCTTATGTCAATTGACTTATGGTGATTAATGTGTTTTAAAAGACGATGAGTGTGAATGGTGGTGGGGGAATGATAACATATGCTGAAATTCACACTTCCAGTTGCTGGAAACATCTGACTGGGTAGCTGTTCCGCATCTCTATAGCTTCTTAGCAGCCGTAAATGAAGGTCTCAGTCCATTTCTACTCATGGAGGTCTCTCTGTCACCCAACTGTCTCCACATCTGTCCCTGCTTGATGTTGTGTTTAGCAGTAGCACTGCGTGACATTTGATTGTCATCTGTGTTCTGAGTTTGCTGCTATTTTTAGTCTGAGTCTTGACAGGGTTATGCAACTGTAACAGCAGAACCAGACTACTGTCTCCAGATGTCCGGGGAAACAGGAACATGCTTTTCTCATCCCATGAAAATGAGTGAGGAGCAGTTATTTCTTTAGCTCCCAGTTACTTTCCTAGAGAGAGGAGCTTGGAGACAGAAGAGGTGTTGCTGAAGCAAGGGTGAGAATGCAGACAGTGTCCCTTCCACTGGCAGCCAGATCAGTGGAGGAATAAGATGACATCTCTTTCCTCTTCCCAGACCAATAAATGGATTTAGTTTCAGTTGGCACTGAAATTGAAATGAGTTATAATGTGAAGCTGATCCTTCTAATGGGAAAAATTATGGATGATGGTGTCCATCACGTTTTTTAATTTGGAAATATTTATATGCTTAGTTATGTCAATAAAGTGTATTGATATAGATTTGCTTGTGAAAATAGATATGCCTTTAAAATACATTATTCTAAGTGAGATAATGAATGTGGTACGGTTATACTTGAGGTCTTTTATTAATTTTCTTTCTGTCAAATACAGCTGGGAAGCATAGCTCCTGTTCCTAAGAGGTGAAAGAAGGAGGCAAACAAGGTGTTTTGTCTTCTCCTCCTTCTGCACTCGATTCCCAGACAATATTTGCCACAAAATTAAAATCTGTTCCAGATGATTTCTGATGGAGAGAGAGCTTCCTAAAACTGCTGCTCAGAGAAAGAGAGGAAAGGCAAGAAAAATCAAAGGAAAAAAAATCCCCAAGCCCTTTGAAAGGTGTTCACTGTCCAGCAGTTATCTCTCCTGATGAATGCTGACTGTTGAGAAAATGTGACTGTAGAAGTGCTGACATAAACCAAAAGCATCCTATTTATCTGTTTGTCAAAGCATTCATGGTTTTGGATTTTTTTTTCCAAAAGAGAAAAGTTTTCTCTCTGGGTGTAGCACACAGAGCAGCCCTGTGTTGAAATGTTGGCTTAGGGGCAGGGTGGGGAGTGGCGTTATCAGGAGAGCTGTTGGATGTGGAGGGAGCATTGGCCGATGCAGGAGGGAACTTGTCCTGAGCAGACACAGTTCTGCATGGTTCTGCCCTGCACACCAGAGGCTGTGACCATTATGTTGCTCCAAAGGGACGGTAAGATTACACGCACTTCACTTAACTGTCTTGCATAGCAGTGCATCATTCCAATCTCATCTGTCACAAGTGTTGTTTTAAGTGTTATTACTTAGAAGTGAGACCAAAATTATGCCAGGAGTTAACCCTTTCTTCTGAATTTCAGTAAGTAAAAATAAAGGTTACACCTGTGAGCTAAAGTTCCCTGGGCACTGTGCCTATCAGACACTTGATATTTACAGATATAGTTTTGGAAGAGGAATATTTTTGGTCACTATCACAGTTTTATTCCTTAAAATAGGTTGTTTACAGCATAACTAATTTTGCAATGTGTGGCAATTTTTTTATTGTTATTGTGAAGAATCTTGGAGGCAAAATTTCTGAAACAAATTTTATATTTCTGAAACAGAAATTTAGAAATATTAAGTGTTAGAAGATATAAAAAATAGCAATTTATAGAAGGAGCCTTTCTTTTCCAGAAATGGTAATGCATATTTCTGATCAAGTGAACTTAATTTTTAATGTTCTTGGTTTTTTTTTATTTCTACTGCATTTGGTTAGTAACGGCTATGTCAGGTAAAAGTGAGAAATCCTCAGAAACAAGATTTGCACTTGTGACTCTGAGTTGAAAAGAGGATGTGAGGTTGCCTCCCACTTTGTTCCTTAACAGTTGTTGGCTCATAAAATTATAGTGGAGATGAGAACAACTGGTCGATCATCTTTCTGGGAGATTCAGCTCTGTTGGTATTTAATACTGGGTCCTTTTATCCTGCCAACAGTGAATGAGCTTAACTTTTTACTACATTGGTTTGTAAAATAGTGCTCATAGACAGCAGAACAAGCAGTGTACAGCCTTCTGGGTCTTTGTTTCAATGAGAGATTAGGTGGGCTCTCTTCTCAAGGACACCCCTGCCTCTGGGGCCAGAGGCATCAGGAACTGTAAGGAAATAGGGGAGGGCAGTTTGCTGCTTTTTATTTATATTGCTACTATGCACATGTGTGAGTTTTGGTTAAAGAATGCTGCATGTATGAATCTTGAGGAAAAGGAGAAAAAATTCTGGTTCCATTTCTTTTCACATTTGGTGGTTGATACCGAGAGAGAGTGTTCCTAGAAATTAAAGAGCTTTAAACATAAAGGCTTTATGCAGAATAGAAGTAAACTAGACTTTTCTCACCAGTCTTGAACTCTCCGCTCTGTATCACATTGTTGGAAATACTTACCTGTCTGGCTAATGGGAGGCTGGTTTTTGTTGTTGTTGGTTTGTTTTGAATTTTTTTAAACTCTTTTTCCTTGAAAAAAGTAATTTCTTTTCAATAGTTCTTATTCTGTAGAATTTAAATCACCTTACCTCTTTTAACATTTACTTACATTACCAAGCTCTTGTATAGTTCATATAGTCCATCAAGGAGCAGTGTAGGGCTCCATTCAGGGTTTTCATGGTTTTCTCTGCAGCTTTTGTACAGTTTTGCTATAATAGACAAAAGTCCTTCATGGAGATGTTTAAGCCATAAATTATAACATTTCAGTCTCTGACAGAAGGCTGAGTACAAATGGCCTAATGCTGGACCTACTTGCCTTGGTCAGGCAGCTCTTGGTGTCCAGTAAGATGATTAGAGGTAAAAAAACCTAACCAACCAACAAAAAGCCCCCCATACTTCCCCAGTTTTGAATGTTCCAAAAAATGTGGGAACTGGCTGATAAATGTCTTCCTGGAGGGCAGCACAAGTGGAAAGGCCTGAATAATTGTGACATAAGGACAGTGCCTTATTGATAAGAGGAATCTTAACTGTATATCTTGCTGGAAGAGTTGACCATTCATGACACCCATTCATGGATTGTCATGTAGAACACCTTGGTTTGGAGGAGGAGATAGATTTTTTTTTTTTTTTCAGCACTTAACTTCTTAGGCTGAGCTTTTGTACCAGAAGCTTTTCATCTGGGGTGTGCACCAGTGTGTCATTCACGTGTTATACCAAGTAGCAAAGCCTGTCATCTGTAGCCTGTTTTAGTCAGCTGAATTGCATGGTAATTGGGGTTTTTTTCAGAATACTGAGGATATAACTGATATCAACAATGGGATAATTAGGAAAAATTACAGCATTGCAGGCAGGAATCTGATGCTGAGTTCTCCTAGCTTTGAGAGTTGGACACTTAGCTCCTGGAGACCGAGAAGTTTCAAAGATCATTCAGCTGCTGATTCCTTTTCCCTTCTGTGTTTTTGTCTCTTGCTCTCAGAGATTTATTTCAGATCAGCTGGGTACAAGAATGAGTGAACAGCATCACCTCTGTGTTTTAGCCAACAACCCTTGCCTGCTCATGGTTAGACATTTTTTTCAAGCAGCACTTTTTCCAATTAATATTTTCACTGAATGTATTTTTTTTTTTTGTCACTGGAAAAATAAGCATAAAAGTTAGACCAAATTTCAGTCTAAAGGTACCAATTCTAAAGAATATCATTGCATAGCTTTCTTAATAATCTTGCAGCTGTAAAGTTGTTAAAACAGGATGCAAACACCATGCAATATCCTGCTGAAGGTATAAGACACATTACTTCAGTGTAGTTGGCTGAATTAATTCCTTCTCATGCTAAAGCACACAAGAGTCTGGAGAGGATAACACTGAGAAGGATATGTAATATTCTCAAACCTACAGCAGAAATATGTGAAATATGTGGAAAAGATGTTTTTACATAGTTCTTGAACAGAAAAGGGTATAACAAGCAATACATTATTCTGTTAACATTAATGACAGTGCCTTTTTACAAAAATAAATTCAGAAATAATAAGTGGATGGCTAATTCTGTCTTCACCTTCCTTTTTTTCTGTTGTGGTGGCTTTTGACAGCATTCTAGCTTACAAATGAGGAGTTGTAGCCCTTTGGTACTCTGCCTGCACTCTTGAAGGCTGTTTTTTTTGAACACGTAGTTTCCACTTCTGAATTAAATACTCTTAAATTTTTTGTAGAATAAAACAAAACACATCTTTTATGAGGCTGTTTTATTCCTCTTCTTTCCAAGTTCAAGCTTATTGCAGATTTCTTTATTGCCCCTCACTTTGTTCTCCAGTAGTTTTTATTTAACAGGTAAATCACCAATTCTAGACGAATTATTCACTTTAAATGGAAGAGAGAAAACTGTTGGTATAAATATGAAATAATAATATGTAACAGCTGTTAGAAACTTGTAGTAACTTGATGTGTCTATGAAGCAGTATTAGTTTTCTTCAAAAGCCTTCTACTCTGGCTATGATAAAGCAATGAAAAATAAAATCTAGAAGGACGAGGTTACATAATGTCATGTGATATCTGATTTTCTGGTGGTTTTTTTTTAAGATTCCTTTTTAATTTTGTATGGCACATACTGTACATAACTGTCTTAAGAATAAATTAAATTTTTTAGCTGGAAATCAACCTGGCCCCTTCTGCAAAAGACAATAAAAATTATTAAAGGTTTCCACAACACCTTTTATGCTTTAGATATTAAAACTGAAATATTTAAAATAATCACTTATGAATGGAGAAGTCAGTCTTACATGTCATAAAATGCTCTTGCTGTCTGAGGGAAGTGAGTACTTCAAGTGATAGGAAAAAAAAAGCTAATTTCCTTCTGATTCTGTGTGTTAATAGCTCTGCTTTCTATGTCTTTTCCCAATTGTGTATTATTGCTATCATTGGACTGTGAACAACAACAGAACTTCAGAGGTAAAAATCACATTTCTGGAGTTTTCTTAATAGACTCTGTTAGAAAACATGGTGAGACATGAGGTTTAAAGTGAAGCCTGAAGAGCAGAAAATGTGTACAGACTTTGAATGTATGGTGTCTTTTCCAATTTAAGCCTTTTTATTCAGTGTTTGCTTTAGACAAGCCATCCTTTTGAAGCTAAGGAACTAAAGGGTTTTCTGGATGCTTTGTATGAAAAAATACATAAGGGAAGGTTTGAATGGAGATGTAATCTCTGGTAATAGTCCTGCTGATGTAGCAGTTGAGAAAAAAAAATGCTTTTGAGTATACAGCTCTAGGAATAGAAAGCAGTAAATTTTGAGGTAAATATAGTTCCAGAAAAATTCCTCTGAAATTAATTTGCTAATCGATTCAAAAATTTTGAGGAGAGGTAACGAGCCTAAAATGCTAAAATTACATGAATTTTGATACTGCAAACTGACCAATGTATCCAAAATACCCAGAAATTTCTATACCACATGGTTTGCCAAGAAACTCATCTTTATAGGTGCTTTTTCTGTTGATGGAATTCCATTGATCTTAAATGGGACTTTCCATTGTTATGGACATTTGTATACAGCTTTTCGCAGAAGGAGACCTTGGTGAATAGCAGAGGGAGTGCAGAGGGTGGGTTCATTTGCTTTTTTAGATCATCTTTTCTTGTTGCATCAGTAACAAACTGAAGCTGATTTTATGCTCTACAACTTGTTCTAGATAGTTTTGAGTGTCAGGACTGAGGAATATGTATGTTTGACAAATAATGATGTAGAGCAGTGCAAATGTGTGCAATCAGTGCAGCTGCTGTTTCCTAAACTTTTATCTTGCTGAAATTATATTCAGTCATTTACTCTTGCATGTTAGCTTGATAAGGCACTCATCTCTCCAGAAACATATACTAGATGAGTGGAGATAAACACAAAATAAAAATATCAGAATAGTTGCAGTAGGGAATAGTAAAATGTTGCAGCTAGGTTTTGGGGGGTTTAATTCATAATTCTGAGAAACGTATTTCTAGTGCTCTTGCAACTGCTTAAATAAATACAGGTTTTCCAGGCAATGTCTGGCCAAGTTTGCTGGAGGAAGCTTTGATATAAATAGAGGTTCTAAATATTTGACATACACTTTTTAGCAAGACATTCAGTGACTTCCAGCTAATGAAGGAGGCCATCTAAAGCACACAGTTGCTGTTTTCTGTCTTTGTACTGGGAAACTGAGTGCTAGGTGCTCTACGAGGAGTGCAGCAAGCTCAGTCCTCAAGAAAGAATAAAGTGAGCATAATATTGCACTGAAAATAAGCAAGCTGTTTAACATGATTAAAATCTGGTTGACACAATCCCAGAAATAACTGGATAATAGTATTATCTGCTAATGCTATTATTCTGCTACCAGAATGACTGAGCACATTGGTCCTTCCCATGGAAATGGAAAAGCCTTCAGGCTGTAGAACAGCCTTGAACCACTGTCGTGCCTCTTCCTATGAATGCCAAAGGACTTGTTCCCACCCCAAATTAAACTTGAAAAAACCCCAAAACCCAAAAAGTTGATTTATGGATTTGTCCTGATATCAGGAGTGTCCTCTTTGCCCTTCTTTCCAAGAAGGCCACTAAAGGCCATTGTACATCCTGTGCTCCTCTGTAGAGCACCCTGAGAGTAGGTGCATGATAGCACAGCTGACTCTCCTCAAGTACATTGACTTTAGAGCTCTAATAATTGCTTGCAGAATTCCCCATGGGACAGGTCCTATTTACTCTGTCTTGCAGGTTTTTTATAGTTACAAGCGTAGGTGTAAGTCTTCAGTTGGCCTTTAAAGGCTGTGGCTATAAGGAAAGCTTAGTAAATGACACAAACAATTCTTACAGGAAAATGAGAAGCTGCTCTTAAGGGTTCTGGATTTCGTGCAAAAAAACCCTCTATCAAGCTTTGGTGGATTTTGTAGTCCCTGACAGATTTTTCAAGGCTGATGGCAGAATCATATCAATTCAGAAATAGAGCATAGATGCTTCTTATCCTTCCTTCTTGCCAGGCACCCATAAATTTCACACTCTTCTTGGCCAAGCTGCAGATGTGGAGTGTATATCCAGAATTTTCTACTAAGGATATTAAGGAAATCAAATCAGTTATTCAAAACACTGGCTAGTTTGTGAAAAAAAAGTTGTAGCTATTGTATGGATTTCCTAATAGACCTTGTAGTTTTGTATTTATAATTAAAGTGGACAGATGTGATGAGGATGAGGACCAACTGCGTAACTTGTTAGCTTGTTCCCACTATTGTCTCCATGAAATTTCAGGAAGCGGTGTCTGGAGAAACTTCTTTTCTTTTGGAATACATGTTTCTGGCAGGACTGAAGATGTATCTGTCTTCCAAAACCAAGTTGTTTTGGATATAGCTGAGAAGACTTCGTTGATACAAGTCTCCCTCACTGGGGATATTTAAGAACCATCTTGATGCAATCCTGTGCAATGTGCTCTGGGATGATCCTGCTTGAGCAGGGAGGTTGGGCCAGATGACCCAGAGCAGTCCCTCCCAACTTGACCCAGCCAGTGAGTCTAAGATGCATTTTAAGCATAAAATTGAATACTTGTGTAAAAATGGTTTAAGTAAGTGGTCAAAAGTGGACAAGGTAAATCGTAAACTCAAGTGGAAATGCTTTGTACCATTGAATTTGATTTTGTCAGGCTGATTAAGCAATATGTTGTTTTTCTTTTCTCTCATTTCAGCCTGTGCTTTCCGTTACAATGGACTCTCCTTTGTCTACCTCATCTACCTCCTGCTCATCCCTCTGTTCTCAGAACCCACAAAAGCAACGATGCAAGGTGAGAAGTTCATTGCTTCATTCTTCAGAGTCTGTGGTGGACAGAGTACATGCAAAAGCTTTGGTGTAGTAGAAGGTGAAGTCCTGAGAGTTTCCCCCTCATTAAGTGATCTAACTTGTAATACATACTGTACATTCCCCAGTGCTGTAGTTTCACAGTATGCTGGCTTTGGTGCTGAAGGAGTCCCAACCATGCTTGCCCCACATTGCATCAGGGCTGTCTGATAGCACTACTGGGCATTCCTTTTTATAGCATTATTTCCTCTGGAATACTGACATGGTCTGGGTGAAAAATGAGCTTTCAGAACCCTCCCAAAGCAGTCCTATCATAGATTGTGCCCCAGGTCTGGATTTATAGTTAATTATGAGAATTAAATCTATAGTTAATTATGAGAATTAAATCTAATGTCAGATTTTTCATTCAGTTGTATATTTAAACAACTGTCATCCTGGCATTGTACCACTGCCTTAGTAAAAATTACTCGAAGGGCTTGCTGTTAGAGATGACAAATAACTACATCAGGCATTCAAGCAATTTATGTATCACATACAGAGGTGTGACATTCTGCCTTGTCTAAAGCAAGAATGTAATACTTCTGAAAGGGGTTCTGTACAGGCTTGCACAGTTGCTTATATATTTTTAATTATAACGCTTTGACTGGTATAGAATCAAATCAGATCATAGAATGCTTAGGGTTGGAAGGCACCTTAAAGATCGTCTGCTTCCATGGGCAGGGATGCCGCTCCCTAGATCAGGTTGCTCAGGGCCCTATCTAAGATGGCCTTGAACACTTCCAGGGATGGGGCATCCACAACTTCCCTGGGCACCCTGTTCCAGTGCTTCACTGCCTTCTGAGTAAAGAACTTCTTCCAAACATCTAATCCAAACCTGCCCTCTTTCAGTTTAAAACCATTGCCTGTTGTCCTGTCACTATCTGCCTGCATAAAAAGTCCCTATCCCGCCTTTTTGCAATCCCGTCTTTTTATAATCCCTCCTTTTTATAAGCCCCCTTAAAGTACTGGAAGGGTGCATTGAGGTCTTTTTGGACCTCTCTCTTCTCCAGGCTGAACTATCCCAGCTCTTCCAGCCTGTCTTTGTAGGAGAGGTGTTCCTGTCTTTTGGTGGGGATCCATACCAGTTGGGTGGGCTTAGTTTATGTTATCTGTGTAAATATCCAGCGGAACATGGAAAAACAGACCTGAAAAATAAATAAAGCAAACGTAAAAAGTGGGAAATCCCACGCTTGGTGAGTCTGTGAGTCATTTTTAGAGCAGAATATTACAAGGACAGTGTCAGCGTGGAACATCAGTAAATGTCCAGCTGTGAGTTAGAGTTTCTCTTAAAGGTGCTGAAGGTGGTAGTTGAGAGGGAAGCAGTCATTGGGAATTTGGTTGCAGATGCTCAGATAATATGCAATTCCCCTATTGGTTTTGTGTGTTTTACTTTTGCTGCCCCTTCTCTGTGTGCCAGGAGAAATTATTGACAGGACAGAGTAATTTTCTAGATGCCAAAAGTGACAGTGGAGAGGCATACAAATTCTCTTATTTTAGAGTATTAAAAAAGTCTATTTGATTAGGACTAATTCCTGTGTGACTTAATAGAGTCATCTGGTTTGCATCACTGATGGTAGCAATCTCTCCTCGGAGGAAAATGCTTTCTTAGGACTTTGGACAGTTTCCCCATATTGTGTATCACATTGCATTGCACTTCTCCTGAATGTCATGCTGTGATGTGTTTGAATTAATTTCTTATACAAATTTAATATTTGAGTGTGCCCATTTTGCCCTCTGTCCCTGTCACCTTTCTAAATTGTGTGTATGTGGATGTATCTTTCTAGAAAGTGTTGAGGGGTTTTTTTTTATATCCAGAGGATGGAAAAGAAAGGGGAAATCTTTAAGTATCTTAGCTAAAACCAGCCAAACCACCAGTAAATCAGAGTCAAAAAATAAATAAAGTAAACTTTACTAAAAAATTCAAAACACAAACTCAATGTGTGTTTATGTACTTTACTTGTATTTTTTCCCCTTTAATTTCTGTCACTCATATAATTTCTTTTTCCTGAAATCTTGCTGCTTTTGATTACGTTTTTTATTCTTTTGAACTTTCTGGTCTTCCACTAATCTTTTCTTTCCTTGTCGTTTCCTGACTCGCTCAACTCTTGAGTCAAAAATCTCTGACCAACATTCCTATCTCTTGCACTTTCATCTGTTTTCCCAGTTTGTCACGTTGCACTTTACAGTTACTGAACTTATGAAACTTCTCTCCACTAAGCTTAAGGGTTTTACAGGATACAGAATTAGAAATTAATCTGGAATCTGATGTCAGTCTAGATTAATTTAAAATTTGACAGAAACTTAAAAGGTTAGAAACACTGGAGAAAAACTATTATACTTGCTGAAATAGTTCAGATGGTGTTTAAAGATGAATGAATCATTTTTTTCCTTTTTGCCCCCTTAAATATTTAATCTTCTCAAAAGGTTAATTACTAAGATAAAGTAATATTAATCCTTAAACATGAGGATATAAGGCACTGTCTCTCTCTCTGCCTTAGTTTCAATTCTAACTGAAGGATTTGTCTCTCATACTTCAAAAGAGGTTGGTATTTTACCTGTCAGCATCTTAAAACTAATACATGGAACATAGGCAGAGACAACTGTGTAAAAACATCCATTGCAAATAACATTTCTTATCTACAGGAGTAACTTAAAACTTGACCAGTTTTTCAAGGGTTGCTAATGGGAACAGTTTTTGAGGCATTACCTCTTTGCATGTGTAGTGAAGCCCTGTGATTTCAGCAGTAATTTTTCCATATGAATTGTCTCTGAAATCAGGAACTGATTTGTTACCTATTTCTAGGGAGATGACAAATACACAATAAATTGTGCAGCAGCCTAGTTTCTAACTTCTTTCATTGTGAGATTGTTTACATTAGTGATATTTTTTCCTTTGTGTCTAATGTCTACTGCAGTTGTCTTCATCCTTAATAAAGGCTTGTACGTGATGTTTTTATAGAAATAATAAAACATGACTACATAGATTGGTCCTGTCTTGGGCCAATGGCTCATTTAACAGTACTAAATAACTGGTTTATGTGGCTTTTTTTTTTCTGTAATAGATGTGAGTTTACATTTAGATAGGTTTGATTTTCCTTTATTTAATTTCATCATTTCTGATTAATAAGACTCTGTAGTCAGTCATGATGTAAATAAAAAGAAAAAAAGGGAGGGAATCAGTTGATTTCACATATGGACTAGGTTTTGCTCAGTCTGCTTATGTTAATGGCAAAAAGAATGGGTTTTCTTCTGAATTAAGACACTGCTCAGGATGATAAAACTTGTATCTCTGTTGGAAAAATGAACTTGGCACAGCACTTAGATCAGTAAAAATGATGTTTTAAAAATGCATAGATTGATAAAATGATGAACTATAATCCAAGAAGTTGTTAAGTTAGCATTATTCTGAGTGTGGCTGAAACCATGGTGAAGAAATGGAACAGTGGAATTTGTTTTGCAGATATTAAAGTGTTTGTGATTTGCAATAATCTGCACAGAATAGTGAGATGCAGAAGGGTCGCAGTAACAAATTTGGGTCACCAAATATAGCTGAAGGGTTTTCAGGAGAGAATTGATCCAAGTGAATATGGGAAAAAAATTTATACAAACATTATTTTGAGTTTCATATGTGAATAATGCTCCTATGTGCACTCATCAATTCTACAATGCATCTGTTTTACCAGGAATCTTTTTACGCTCATCTGCACTTGTTTTCTTGAGTTTCACACTAACTTTAAATATCTGACTTGAGACGTCTGGTTTACATGTTCAAGTTAGGAATTGGGTAAACCTATATATTTACTGAATAGAAGATGGGTCCTAATGATAGTGCTAAGAATTGACCGTTTAAGCCTCCAGTGAGTCCACATATCTTAAATTAGAAGCATAATTTTAGACTTCATCTACACGGCAAGGTATTAAGACTTCTGAACAAAATAAAGAGCTTAAGTGAATATTTTAATGTGATAGTCATGAAAAAGATGATTAACCCCTTAATTGTAAACCCTTGCACTGAAAAAAAATCCCAGTTAAATGGGTTTTAGTAAAAGAGAAAAGAGTACTTTCTATATTACTAAATCACCTGCACTGACAGAGCTTCAGCTTTAGCTTTTCAAAATTTCCTGAATGTTGCTACAGAAAGAACAGCTGCCCAAGGTGTGTATGCAGAAAACACCTGAAAATAACTTGAAAAACCCAAGCCAAACAAACCAAATCATGAATTTTGATAGTTTAACAGAATTGCTCTCTCTCATCAGCCCTGTTAAAACCATGTCCTGTTGGTGGCAAATGTTATACTTCAAGCTCTATCAACAAAGAATGAAACATTTGAAAAATACAACATCCTAATCTATATACTAACACATGCATTGGAGTAGTCTGTCATGTCTGATATTGTGGAATGTTGTGATGTTTGCAGTCTTACATGCCTTTCTCTGTTTCAAAGCTGTGGAAAAGATCCTTAAACCTTTTTATCTTTTCTATTTAAGCCAGCTGTAGTAATTTTCGTAACACAACAATGTTACTAATATGATTTGATGGAAAACATAAATCACGTGGCTAATTTGGGGCTTTTAAACATTCTGTTTTTCTTAAATTATCTGCATGCAGAATGAGTTGCTAGGTTGTGAAATACAGATTTTGATTTTGGAAAGACTTGTTCACATGGTTTTTGTTGCCTGCTTTGAATAGAAATTCAGTCGAATGCGCATCTTAAGCTTACAAGTCTTTTACTGTATCTGTCTAAGGAGATGTTTTTAGTTCAAGCAGTTGGAGTTCATGACTCGTTTTCTCACAACGTTTATATTACCCACTATTAGTATATTATTTTTGGGGCATTGTAATAGACTACTTCAAATAGTGCAGCCAGGTGGGCAGTTATCCTCTATCTGAAAGCGCAGCAAAAATAGAGATGCATTTTGTGCATCTGAGGGATATGATTGAAACCCTATTCACACCTGCAAGGGGCAGAACCTGTACCTGTTTACTTATTTCTAATAGTGTTGATGAGCTGTGCAATGCATTTTCGTTCTTCAAAACAGTTATCAGTCATGTCTGCCAGACACTGGACATTGACAGACCATAGACCCAGTCATACTCTGATCTCATTACAAATTAAAATATATGAATTGGTTGCACTGAGAAGGGATATATTTTAAACCATGTTTAAAACATGTATTTCAATGAAAAATCTTCGTGGTTTTGGGGGGTGCAACTTGAGTTTTGACCTATTCTTTGGTAGATTTACAATACTCTTCAGTCAATTTAGATTTAGGTTTATGTGATTTTGAGAAGTGTTTCACCCATGTTTTACCTGTGTAACCACAAACATGATTCGTTCCTTTCTTGGAAAATGATTTATTACCCGTTATCCTTAAGTAATCAATATAAAGTACTCTGGACAATAATAGAAATGCTGATTAAAGGGGGTGGGAGAACTCTTTGGGATGTCTTTGAAACCACTGAGTTTCTTTGTACTAGCCCAAAGCATCAGTATGAAGATATTTTTATAAGTTAGAAAATGCTTTTCAGCAATAACTCATGGGATTTCTACTGAATTGGGCACATGGTTTCTCATGGAGACATGCCAGGCTGCTACATGAACATCCTTTGTCTCAAAACACTGCATCTCAACTAGGTTTCTCCACTCCCAACATTATAAGGTATTCCTTTGGGAGTGAACAGTGGAGTGTGTTACGTATCATCAGTGGCCCAAATCCAATAAGAAGCACTTGTTCATGGAAGTTTTAGCAGTGTAAGAGTTAAAATGAAATGATACCTTTACGTTAACCACCTTCAGAAATGCTGTTGCATCTTAAGAGCCAGTGAACATTTCTGTTCCAGATACTGTGTGTGCTTTCTCACTATTTAGGACCAAACCATTTACTTAGGAAATGAATTAGAACCCCCTTCAACTAAGTGAAAGTGAACTTGCAAGAAGCATTGGACTGACAGTGTTGGGTACAAGAATCTTGTATCTGTCTCAAGTTGTTGTGTGTGATAACAAATACCCGTGCCTTTCTCGCTGCCTTGTAATGCTGTTCCCAAATGGGATAGTCCACTCTGAGAATGGAGACTCCAGTGCTGGAGCTGTTTCACTTTTTGGCTTTCACAGAATGGACTGTAAGCAGGGATTCACAGTAAGTGGTTGGTTAGATGATGTGTCACCCATTTTCATTACTGTGTTTTATATGAGTGCTGGCAGTGTTTTTGGATCCAGGTATGGCAGAAACTCAGCAGCGTGTTGATTGAAGACTTGCAAGCAAAGCAAAGCCATCAGAGCTGGGACAGGAATGCAGAAGTCAGGAGGAGAAAATAACTAGAAAATTTTTTAACTTGCAATTAAGTAATTGATGTGGACTTTGTTTTGTGTGATTATCAATGACACGAGTCTTCGGAAAGATTCAAATGTAGAAAAGAGAAGTGGGTCTTGGTACAGAGGGCAAAAATTCTTCAGAGGCTTTTGAAATAAGGTGTTTGGAATTAGACTGGTGTGGGGTTTTCTGGATAGTGGTGGAAATCCTAAATTATTAAAGAAAAAGCCATTTTAAGGAAGGCTGACACTATCACAAACTGTTTTCATTGTAGAAATGGGCACTTCCATAGCTGCATTAGATTTTGTATTATTTAATTTATTTTAAAGCAATATTTCTCCTTATATATTGAATACCATTTGTTTTAGGGAAAAATTGTCAATTTTGGTTGATCTGGAAGTGATTTCTTTAGTTATTTTAATGTTTTAAGTCAATCACAAGCCTTTCCCCTGCCCTGGTGATAGTCAGCTTTGGACTGAACACACCATAGTTTAATTAGCATTGTTTAATTTAAATCTAGCAGTGACTAAAGAGCTAGAGCCCAGACCAAGCTTGCTTTTTACCCCAAAATATAGGTAAATTCAAATTTATTACATAGAGGAGTAATTTAGAGGTGCAGATAAGGAATTTTTGTTCTTGGCAGTAAGTTTGAAAACATTCTTGTTTTTTGTCCCCCCCGATTCATTAAGCTACATGCAACACCTAAATAGTATCAATTTTACTTTATACAGCTTGTGAAGGTTACTTTTCTAGCTGTCCTTTCTTGCTCTTTTTAAAAATAATTGGAAATTAGTCAATTTTCTTCCTCTCCATGAAGGCTGTGCAAAATAAAAGTGTTATTGTTGTTGTATTTGGAAGGTGAAAGAGTGCAGAAATGGGAATGTAATCTAGAAACAGCATGGTAGATTATGGGAGCTTGCTATGAGCTAGCATTCCTCCTATCTTATACCACTGAAGTGTAAGTAGAAATTTCTGCCATGAGTTTGAGTGAGACAAGCATAGAAAATGTGGTTTAGAACCCAGCTGTGAAGTTGAGCACTGACAAAAGCATTTTCCTGAATGTGCTCACATTCTCAAATTTGGGATCTAATGTACACTTACTGTGGTTGTGAAAGGATTTTAAACTCAGGATGACCTTGTGTCAAGTTTTTAAATTGCATTAAATAATGAAATTATGAAAACGAGTTTTACAAAATCATATAAAAATAGCAGCATCTTAGACTGTAGAATATGATTGAATGTGCATCAGGTAGTCCTGCAATCCTAATTCTGATTAGTCAGACCACAGATTTTGATGAAAAGAGGATGGTGCTGGGTATGTGGGGACAGCCAAACTTCAAGAATTTTTTCTCTCCTCTTTGTCCTGAAGCATGAATTTCTCTGACTCAAATTGCCTTTTTTCTTTTTAGAGTGTTTTGTATGTAAATGATTAGAGAAGCCTTAGCTTCTTTTTGTTGGTTTTAATGACAGCTTTTTTATTTTTTTGGTTTGTTGATGTAATTTGGTAATTTTATATGCATTACACACAGCAGGAAGCACAGCTTTCCATCCAAGCCAGGACCCTTCTCCTGCCCTGTTTTCCCTGCAGCAGGAATGGACCAGCCCTTGGAGCAGTGGGGCTTCATTGTGATGATTCTGAGATGTCTTGATCAAGCTCTGTCAAAAGTTGTGTGATACAGAGATAAAAGGGAATTGAAAATGTTTATAGTGGTGTAGCTTTTTAGCTCTGTCAATCAGTAAGCAGATTGGAGAGAAACTGGAGGGGTATCTTTGAATCTGCATCTATAGTAGAGTCAAAAGTCAAAATTGCACTTCAGGAAGAAGGTAGGAGGTTGATAAGATCTTGGCCGGATTCACATAATACTAGAGGAGAAAATCAACATGCAATTGTTATGGTCTACTATAAATTAGAGGATGAATGATCCTAATAACCGTACAGCCAAATATTTCCCTAGTGCAAACAATTTCTTAAACAATTACTGACTTGTGAAGAGTCAGTGTTATTTTAAAATTGGGTTTGGATTGACTACGGACGTCAGAGAGAGTTAGTCATCACTATTCTCATGATCCAAGATTAACAGAAAATAATCTTTAAGGTTTTCTTAACCTGAAGTGCAACATAAGTTTAGGGAAACTGGACAGTGACTGAAGAGCTCAAGCATTTGGATATGGTGACATTTTCTAGTAAAAAATGCAACAATCTTTCTAGAACTCCCATCTCAAGCATGGGTGGTTTTTAGAGGTGAACTCCAGACCTAACTTGCTGACTAACAACTCCCACAAACAACATTAGGAATAAACAGAGTTTGCAAGGAATGAGTAAAAGGGGAATAATCTTCGAGGTCAGAAGTGCTCAGATGAAATAGAATTTGCCAGAAATCAAGCTAAGTTAAACTCTGCCAAGGAAGTTGAAACAAGAAATAAAAATGTGTTTATCCATATGAATATAAAATAATAAAAAGCATGGCTCACAATAGGGATGAAGTAGGAATTAAATATCATCTGGGTATGCCCCAAATTTTAGACAGGACTGTGCACTTCAGTTTTGAATCAGGGCAATATTATTAAAAACAGAGACAAAGGCTAAAGCACCTTCTGGGAAAGAGGCTGGAAAAACTACTGATATGAGGAGGAAGTAAGACCCAAGGAGTTTAAGTGTTAAAGTTTTAAAGACTGTATTATCTCCCTCCTAAACCTGAGTATGATACCCTAAATTGAAAATGAAAATATTGGCTCAAATACAGAAAAAAGGGGGGAAGTGCTATTGCATGTGAACTCCTGTGATACAAACGCCTGTGAATTTTTTCAAATTTTGGAATATATTCGTAAGAGAAGAATAAATAAATATCTTGGGGCTACTGGAAAAAAAAGAGATTAAATGAAAGTGTCTGTTCTAAAATGGGGTTGTGCTAAGCAACCTAGGTAATACTTTGGTAAGATCAACTCAGATTGAGTCCCAAGAAGGACTGTGTTGTAACTCAAAGAAAGATGCTAATGTACACAAGTGAGAAAGAAACAACACATCTCATATATCTTAAAATAGATCTCCTACTTTTTCAGTCTGCAGAGGGAAATCATTGCTTTGGATTTGGATTTGAGGAGAAGAAGGACTTTTTGGGTTAAATGAGGATGCCCTCTAGAAACTGTGCGTGCATGGTGGACCATAGATAGTTTTCTAGGTTTCAAGCTTT
Source organism: Aleadryas rufinucha (assembly GCA_013397815.1). Classification (NCBI taxonomy): domain Eukaryota; kingdom Metazoa; phylum Chordata; class Aves; order Passeriformes; genus Aleadryas; species Aleadryas rufinucha. The sequence continues at coordinate 25,264 of VZTH01013865.1, forward strand.
TCATGAACAGAGAGAGCCTAAAGACCCATCTAATTTCAAAGTGGAATATGATCCTTTTATGAACCAGAATATATCCTGTGATGACAGGAAGTAGAATAACCCAACTGATGCCTCTAAACCCACGTTACCCAAATCGCTTGCTCAATGTCTCCAGAAAACCTGTATATAAGTGGTAGGAGTCAGATGGTTTGTAGAGGTTTTCTGTCCATGTGTTGAGTAGTCTGGGGAGGGTTATTTGGTTTATTTTACATTAGGCCAAATTAACAGTTGCTGGCTTGAAACTGTCTCGTGGTTTGGTTAAGGAGATGGACAATGTTGGAAGATTTTGGAGTGTTAGCTGTGATCATCAGAACTGTTTTCAAGAGTTCAATAGTCAGAAGAACTGTAAGTTGTCTTAGAGGATTATGCTTGGGTTTGGAAAATAAAAGAGTAAGAAGAATATAAAACAAATTTTGGGCCTCCCTGTTCTCATCTCTAATACTCCTGTATGTTAAACAACCAAGTTTTATCATGCTTTCGTACAGGAAGGGTACAAAAAGCCAGTAAACTATTAGGTATGTATTTTTATTATTATGGCTGACCTGTAGGTGAGAGGAATTCCAATAAAATCACTGCAGTTTTTTTAAAAGCAGTGCAGCTGTTCTCATTCACTCCACTTCTATTGCCTTGTTTTAAGGCAGTCACACTACAATGAGTCATGTCCTGAATCTTCCACACCAAATGATGTCTGAAGAAGCATTAAGAAGTGAGCCTTGGACTGTATTAGACAGCAAGGCAGGTGATGGCATTAGCTTGACTTCTCGTTGCAGTGTCTTGGCACCAGCTTTTTGCTATGAATTACTCTCTGGTAGTACCAGAAATTTGTCCACTGAGGTAGACCCTGTTTCTTTAAAATTCATGTGTAATTTATTTTTCTTCTGTATTTTCCCTTCTCATTCTACCTTATTTTAAATAGGTTCTTGTCAGCAAGAGATTTGCTCCTCAAGTTGAGTGCTGAGCATGGATTTTATTTTCTTTTACTCTGAATTTCATCCTCACACATGGAAAAGTATGTACTTTTGACAGGAGCTTATTATGACAGAAAATAATACTGCCTTTAGAGCACAGTAATTGGTAGATATTAGGCCTCTTTTATCAGATTTCATAGCTAACCCTGACTTCCTGTGGATGCTCCTGTGTCTATAATGGATTTGAATCCAGAGTCTGCATCCCCAGGAATTTGGGAAGCCTCAAGTAGAAATCTAGATTGGTGTTAATTCTTTTCAGATCAGCACTGTACTTTCATGTCATAGTGAGCCTCAGAGACAATCTCCACTGTAAGAATACTGCAGTCTTGTATTTTTCTTTCCTTCTCTTGAAAAATCATCTGCATTCCTTTCTCCTTGTTAGCTGTATGATTTAACAGGTCTGTTTCTTGGTCACCTGGTGCAGTGACTTGTGCTCCAACTGCTTTTTTCCTTTCATGAGCACAGAACTACCCTTGTTGAGTGGCTGAACAAGAAACTAGGAGGGTGTGACACATAGACACTGATTATGAACTGCTTTTTTTACAAAGGATTTAGGACTTAAAGGAGAAACTAGATAGCAAAGTGTTGACTGTTCCCCAGTTGTATTTCTGATTGTTCTGAGAAATCATTTGGTGCTGCAGTGATACAGGCCCTGGCATCTTCAAGCACATCTAGACAAATATCTGTGTAGTTTGTATAGATGTGGTATTCCACTCAGCCTGAGACCTTTATGGGCGAAGAGTGAATGCTGGATTTGGAACTCATTCCTGAAGACAGGAATATGGAGCTTCTGCTATCTTGGAATCATTTGAACAGACATTTAAGATCATCAAATCCAGCTGTAGGAATAACCCTGGTTCTTAGTGCCTCTGGGGTACCTTATCATCTCTCCATCATCTGACTGGAATGTGCTTCTCTTAATTTCCCTGGTTTTTGCAGCACTGGTCACCAACAGAGGCACAATTGACAAGGAAGGGTTACAAATCATTGGCAATGGGTAGGTGGAAGAAGAATGTCCCCTCCTCCTGCTATCTCCATTGTCTGAAGCATATGCAAGCTGGAGTTCCAATCACAGGGACTGAATTTTCAGCAAGAAAACTGCTGATTTGCAAGCTCTCACAAAGCTTGGATTAAATTTTTCATTAGAATGGCTTTTGTCACTACTGTTAATATTTGAGTGACAGTTAATGTGAGTTGGACTTATTCATAAAATAAATAAATAGCATTCATCAGGCTGCTCAGGGCTGGGAGGGGGAAGAGAATGTATGTGTGGAGCAGGAGGCAGGAACAAGATGCTGATTCATTTGTCTTTACATGCCAAGAGCAGCACCTAACTGACAATAAGCAAGAGGTTGTCCATCAAATATTTATGATGCGGACATTTCAAAGGGCTTTTAAAGGCCCACACAAACATCACTGATCAGACAGAAGACAAAAGTTTTTGGAGTGTTTCCTTTTCTCTTTCTACTGATGTATGTGTGAGGGCTTATCCTCCTATTTCAGTTGCAGTTCACTGGCATTATGTGGAGAGCGAGACGCCACGCATACTTTAAATTGAGTGGGCTTTTTTATCAACACAGAAGAATAAATTGTGCCCTCATAGAAAGCACCCCTTTTTCAGTTCAAGGATATTTAGCTGGTCATATTTTGCTCGCTGCTTTGATTTCTGCAACTTCCGTGGATCTGGTTTATTGCATCTGTCTTAACTAAAGAAATGTTTTCTGGGAAATAAATAGTTCCATTACAAAGATGTATTCTAGTGAGCAGCTGTTTCACTGTAATGGGAGCCTTAATTGAAAGGATTATTGCCGCAAAACGTTTCCTAGTTGTTTGTCTTGGATGATGATCCTTGGAGAAGGATACAATATAGTAGCAAATTCTAAAGAAGAATGATATCTGGTTTGCTTTCTGCTAGATTTTCAGGGTAGCTAAGCCTGAAGATCAGTTCACTCCCCTGGGACCAAATCTGCTGACCTTACTTAGGGAAAACTCCCACTAGCAGTGGGAAATTTGCTTTTGTAAGCAGTGCAGGAAGTGCCCTGCAATATATTAAGAAACCGAGTAAGCCCATAAGAAACCAAACAAGAGGCATTTAAAAGCATTCCCATTACTCTCGGAGAGAAGGAAGCAGAAAATTAATATGCACATGCTCCCTAATTAGCATTTAAACTCTGGTCTTAATGTGATTTAGAGGGAGCTGTGAACTCTTGAAAATGAAGCTGTTGGTGCAGATGCAGAGCTAGGTGTGCAGTTTCTCATTACCCAAATGTTTCTGTTCTGCCTCCGGATGAAGCGGGGAACTTTAAAACACATCCTCCTCCCCACCAGCAGATTTGTTAACATCCTGTTCTAATTCAGAGCAGAGACCTGAATCTGGTTCTCCTGTATCCCAAGTGCTCTTGGCTAACAGTGCCTTTTATTATCCCTACTCTTCTTCAAACCCCTCTCCCTAAATATTTTGTTATTCTTGCAAAATGGAGCTGCTACAGTACTTGATGCCCTCCCAGCATCCCCACAGGCATTGCCCTCATCCAGGGGAGTTTGAGAAGAATCTTGAGCTGCCCAAGGTTTTCTTGAGTTGTGTGACAGTGTCATGTAACGGGCTTGTGAATCTTGTGAAATAGTAGCAGCAACCTCATAGATAAATATCTCTTCCCAATCCACTCTCCAATGCCCTAGCTTTCCATCGTTCCTCATGAAATGTTCATCATCATCATCGTCATCATCATCACCACAGTCAGTACAAAGACACTGTCTTTTAAATAGATTAATTTTGCTTTGAAGAAATTAAAAAACTCATTTACGTGCAAAACACCAACTTTGAATGTTCTGTTTTTTAAGAGAAAATGTAAACCCACAAAGCTTCTTTTATTATCTTGTTTTCATATGTAACATGCATGACTCAGTTTGGTGCTGTTTGTCATCGTAAGAAAAACCACCGTGATACATTAAGTGGTTTTCTTATTTAAATAATATTTGAAATAATCATAACAGGGCTTAGTAGATATTCAGAAATCCTCACTTTTTCAGACCATTTCAGTATAATCTTGTTTCACATAACTTGGCCAGGAAAATAAGTTAAATCTCCTTTTCTGAAACCTCTCAGAGAAGAAGAGCTTTTTGCAGAACAAGAACCAGAAAGACAGGGAATGGAGTTTTCATCACAGCTGTGCAGTACTTGTCTGGATTATATTCTATAAATTTGCACAGAAGAATAACATTAACAAGTAAAACAAATCAGATTTGGTAAGTTTGATAAGGAAAACCATTTAAGAACTGAGAAAACCGTTTTCAGCATTCTATTGCTATTTTCATTCAGTTTATGAAAAAAGATTGATGGTAGAAAACAGGAAGGGAGAATAACATAGGTTTCATTGTGTAAAATTGGGGGAATAAAAAGCTTGAAAATGAGTGAAAGGACAAGGGAAATTATAGAATTTGGTTGCCAAAATTTTATTTTTCTTTTTGTTAAACAACTTCATTGTTGTGAAGAAGAATTCTCTACTATCCATTCTGATAATGTAATATGATTCTTGTTCAAGAATCTAAAGGAATTTATTCCTACTCTGATTCTTTCCCTTTTTATTGAGAGATATAAAAGAAAATATAACAAAAAATAATGGAGTAATTCAAGTCACACACAGAATGATCTAATGTAAATGAAGTTATAAAATAAACAGTAGCAAAAACACACAATCCTTCAATTTTTACTTCATTTAAAAAACTCAGTCCTTTGTAAAAACAATGACTGAGTCTGCAAGGAAACACAAGATTAGTTAAACTTACCTTTTAAATCCTTTCTTTGTTAATTCATAAAATTCTGTGGCAAAGCTGCTGAGGTCATTGCCTTCCCCTGTCTCACACAGGGCTCTAACAAATTCTGAGCCTGTTCTTTAATTGATCTTTCTGGGTGCCCTGTGATTAAATTCTGGGAAATTACTAAACTATGAGTCACGTCATAAAAACTAATTAGTGGTTGGTTGACAGTTTGTCTCCCAGCTGAAGCCTCCAAGTTTCTCTTAATACCACATCAATATATAGGTTATTGCTGGCAAATGGCTTGAGTTTATTTTGTAGAAGAATGTTGTACAAAGTCACAAAGTTTATGTTGGATAGTGCTAACACTAAAACAGCTTTGTTTGAATGGGGCATACTGTCCCTTTTGGCATCATTTCACTGGCCCTAATGCATATTGAAGCATTGGGGTGAGTGGGGAAAACAAGCTTTTGAAAAGAAAACTTTTTTAAAAAAGAAATTATTTCCTATCGAGGTTTGGTGTTGATGCAGCTTTGTCCTTCAGCAGCTGCCTTTTGCCAAGATCAGAAGCCTGGTAAGGAAGTTCCTTCTGCAAGGTGGCACTGTTGTGTGTTCTTTCAGGGCAGTCCCTTTTTCGTCCTCCTCTCCATGAGGACAAACAACAGGAAATACAGTGCAGCGATCCTTTGGGGTCAGGTTCTGGTACACAGTGAGGGGAACTCCAGGCTGGGGAAGGAGGACTCTTATCCTGGATGGGCCTTTGACTTTTTGATCAATGATACTATGGTCCAGTAGGTTTGAGTATTGCCTAGCTTGATATTTTAGGTGGTCTGCAGGTATTAGCACTCCAGTGGGGTGACCTTGCTGTGTTAAGTGTTTATCTTTCGACAGAGAAACAGGGCTGGAGAGTTCGCAGTAGGAAATACCTTCAAAAGTGAAGAAATAAAAATTGTAATGAACATTTCAGATGGGAGGGGGTGAAGGGGGATGGGCTATTGAAGATTTCTTTTTTGTGCCCCCTCTAGAAAGTCGGTGCTGTACTTAATTGATAGCAGCATATTCTTGAGTACAGCACCTTTCTAGTGGAACATTTTAAAAAATTGCTTCTGAAAAAATTAAAAAAGCAAAGAACTTCTGGTTTTGAGGATTTAGTTTTAAATGTAGTAGATTTTTAAATCATACTATGAATAAACATAACAATATAATTTATACATAAATTATTAATGTATAGGTCAATATTTTTATGATAAAATTGCAGAATCCTCAGTTTAAAGATGGTGTTATAAAAGCCAATGTCCTGGCTGAGTTGGTCCATTACTGTTACTAGAGCACATCCAGTTCAGAAACACAAGGGGCTGTGATGACAATGAGTTATATAAACATAAAGCTGATCATATGTCACCTAACACCACCCATTACATAACTTTATAACACAGAAAAAAACCTTCGTTAAAAGTGCTTTCATTTTGAATGGATGTGTTGAATCTTATTTTTCACATTAGCCATGAGAAAATGATGTGACTGTCTCTTCAGCTTTTCTCTGAAGTTTAGCTTAAGTGTCCTTACAATATTCTCTGCAATACAGACACTCCAAGGCAGAGAGGGGTTGCCCTTCACCATTCATATTGCACAGGAACCAAGGACAAACCTCCCACTGCAGGGCTTGGGAGAGCAGAGGATCTCTCCATCAATGTTTTTTCTGTGAATCCCCTGCATACTCACTAAACTAAATTACTTTGTACTTGTAGAAATGGTCTCATGATGATATGATCTCCAGCTCCTCATCTGAAGCAGGCCTTAATAGTGTTTTGTTTCGCTCTGGCTGTTCCACATGCTCTTGTCCAGCAGCTGGATATGTTAGACTGTTCCAGAGAGTGCAGTGCACCCATCACTACCACTGTACTTGCACTTAGCCCGATGTTTTTGTTTAGGTTGGTCATATATATTTCAGATTGGAAAAAATGCTAAGCTGTTGTAGTTCATTACTGTTTATAATAGAGTTATTACAAAAATGTGTGGTCCTGTAGGCCAATATACTTACTGATACAGTCAGTTTAGTAATGAGATATGGTTGAGATCATCAAATTCATCACTTAGAAGGGGTGCTTTATATTTATCACTTAGAAGGGGTGCTTTTTGTTGCTTTGGTACTTCCAACTGGATGTTTATAGATGGTATGCGTTTGGGCTTTTGGGTTGTTTGCATCGAGTGCCCTGCAGGAAAGACAAGACATCTTTATTGGCACACCTGCATGGTTGTGGGGTGTCAGTAATGCCATAATATAGCCAGAAGTGATTATTACGTAGATAGATACACAGATGCTTTCCTGTAACTTTAAATTCCATACTCCTTGTATAAATATAGAAAACAATAAGCATATTATTACATGTGGTATCTCTGCAATAAAATTTGAAGAACTTCTTACTAGAAGTAACTAGTTAGTGAACCACTAAGGAAAACCTGAACAGCTGCAGGACAAGTAAGATCCATGTGAGGAAGAACATTGCTGCATGCTTGGAGAATGCTGCTTGCTCTAAAACAAAAATTGTCCTTGTTCTGACTGCCACAGGGCTGCAGATGAGCTAATTTAGCATGCATGGATGGGGAATCAAGGAGGCTGATTGCAGATGGTCCTTCTGAGGTGAAGCCACTAACGCAGTGTTTTATTGTGTGCAGATGCACTGCTGAACAAAGTATCAATCTTTGTGTAAAAGGGAGATTGCATAGGTTTAAAGTTCTACCAGGAGAACTTCACTTATGTGTTTGTGTAGGGTTTTTTCCTAATAAACTAATTCCCAAGAAAAATCCATATTCCTTTTCTTTCCAAGAAAAGGATACATGGATTTTTCTGTAGTCATTCCACTATGGAAAGTTCTTCCACTTAAAATCACAAGTGTGCATCCACAGGTGAGAGAAAGGAATATAGAAAGTGCTTTGAATTTCTCTTGCAGAGGCTGTTTTGCTCCTTGGGTTGTGTGACTTTGCATATTTTACAGTGTGTCATCTAATTGGGAGGTTTGTCTTGGTCAGTTTTAGTCTCTTATTCTAGGTTAAAAAATATAATAGAATCAGGCTGAAGTTCTCTGTAAATACTTCGAGACCAGTAGCAAAAGCTAGGGTTGCTTGCAGTCCACTGATGTTTAGAATATGTGTTTTTGCTGGTCACAAACCAAGCCTCACATGTTTGTCTTGGTTCACAAGATGCTCCTGTTAAAAAAAAAGAAAAAAGAAAATAAAACCAAGTCTCAGTAGGAGATTCAGATTTGTTTTTTATATTAGCAGCTTCTCTGCTTAGTAGAAAAGAAACAATTTGCCTCTGTTTGCAAGGTAAATGTAAAGGAAGTGCTGCATAAAACAACAAATTCCCTCAGAGCCTCCTTCACAGCCCCATTCATTACAGAAGTGTTTCTTGTGATGCGGGTTGGGCAAGTGGCATCGAGCAGAGAGCTCTGGGTTATGAAGAGCTTCTCAGTAGGGTGGGACACATCTGTCACTTTGTGTTCCACTCTCCATGCAGGACGTGGTCTGAGGAGGTGCACACTGCGGAGGGACAGCGCCTGTAGGGCTGCGGGGAAGAAGGGCAGTGAGCTGGTAACAAAATGGTTTTAGGACATCTTGAATTCCCCTGTTGCTCCTAGCTAGAAACCAACTTCATGTGAGCACAGCTTCTGCAGTTTTGCCTTGGCCTTCGATGCCTCTGGTGCTGCAGTAATTACCACTGCAGTAATGATCAGAGGTAATGGTAATGGTAACTTGTCTCACCCAGCTCAGTGGCCTCTTGTGTGCTTTGGGGCAGATCATCAGGCTACAGAAACCTTCCAGGGACACTTGGTGGTCTGTGGTGAAAGGCAGCAGGGTCACAGACTTTTCTTCCTTTTCTGGTTTACTAATTACCACAAGCAAAATATCTGGTTTGAAGAGATTTTTATGTGAATACCTTCCTTTTCCTTTTTTTTTTTTTTAAATTTTATTTTGATTATAAAAATTTCCTCAGGCTATAAAAGCAATGTGAAAGTATTTCATTATGTGTATTTAGTGCTGTGTCTTCTGTGGTGTATAATTTGTGATGGAGCCTGGTTTCAGTAAGTTGTACTTATTTTGACATTTGGGTTGATGCAAATAAAGTAATATAAACACCAGAGTTGACCTCTATGAGTCAGATTTTTGTTGTGGACTACTCATAACAAGCAAGTGCAGCCTTGTTGTCCAAAACTGCAGCATAGTAACAATTTGCCTCACAAATAAACATAGTGATATATACCTGCCACCCTTCACTAACATAAACATGACCCTGGGATTTCATCCAAAGACTCATGTATTTGTAGGTGACTGGTCAAGAAACATCAGGAAACATCAGATTTATATGCATTCTTTACTATATCCCAGTTGTTTCCCCCATCCTATATTTGAAAACTGTCTCTAGTTTCATGTACTCTTTCATGATGATAGATTGTAGTGTGATGGGGATGAAGATGGGGATGAAGGCTAGCTTGTTGGTATCACCTTTAATTTAGTCACTCTCATAGCCCAAAAGCATGAAAATAGGGGACTGATTGCATTACAAGACTCATGAGCTGGTTTCCATAGAAGAAATAGTCCTGGCATTTTAAAGCTCTGTTCTGGAGCTTCAGGTGTTTTTAATTTTTTTTTTTTCTTAATCTATAAATCATTTCTATTAGCTGTTCTTCCTGACCTTAAAGAGCAATCAGAAGGAGGTTGAAAAGATTCCTCGGAAGCACTCAGAGGCTTGATATGGGGTTTTTGAGTTCACTGAAAGCACTGCCATAGCATCCAGTTAGTACAGAATCAGGCACATGATAAATATCAAGTTGAAATAGAAATGCCAGAAAAAAATGCACTTTAACATAACAGAACAGGGGAATTTTTTGTAAGGCATTACAGTCCAAACAGTTTTCTTGATTTATACTTGCAGAGGCTCTGACCCTGTACCATGTAGTACCATCTTCTGGGTTCTTCACTTTGTTTGTCTGTGGAATACTTCAATGCTGATGATAGTTCTTTGTCATTTCATTTCATAAGAAATTCTGTGTACTCTTGGGCTTGGGTCTAGATCAAGAAAACAGAAGCTGCTATAATTTCTCTACAGACTTGTAGGAAGGGACAAAAACTTGCAGTTTCTGAGGAAGGGAGCAGGCTTAGCCAGTTTGCAGCTGACATGAATGCCACATTTATTTTGTCCATGAGGCAGTAGCAGGCATTGTGGTAAAGTCTTTCTAAAACCAGAAGCAAGGACCTCAAAATTCTGCTTACTCCTGAATAAAATCACTATTATTTCTGTCTTCTTTAATGGCATAGCCCTCAGTTCAGTGAAGCAGGTGATTTTGTAAAAGGCATCCAAGGCTTGGAAACCATGGGATTTGCCTACCAATTCATGATTTCAAGTATTTCTTCAATACCCCAGAGTCAGATCTCATGGTTAGAGCTGTTTCATGTGCACAGATTCGCATAGAGCTGTGGGCAGGGAGTTTGGTGCTCGGGGCAATCGGCTTCTCTGCTTTCTCCCTTACTCTCCATACTCCTCATCTTTTTGTACAGCATCAGATAAAGCAGAGGCAAGGTTACGCTGTTATCTCTCTTCATGTATCAGAGATTCACCTTTCGTTGTGCACTAGAGGTGCTGTTGGCAGCACTGCAGAGGGAGGCGTTGCTGATGTATTGCGGAAGGAACTAGGGTGGGCTCCCTACTGCAGTGTTCAGGCTCTCTCTCTGTCTGTACCATAGTTTCTGTTGTCTGGAACGCTGTGGTTTTCAGTCAGGGTATTCAAAACTGTTTTGCTGTTAACTTTTGCTCAGTGGATTGTTCACATTCTCATTCAGTTTCTTGATTTGAATATACTGGGCCCTACTTATTGATCTCTCTTAAATACAACCCTTAGGGGTAGCTTTGAGTGTGTCATTAAGAATTTAATAACCTTTAGACTGAGTAGATTTTTACTCCAAAAGCAACTGAGAAATGCTATTAACTGTAGCTATTAATTCTTGAGGGCAGGAAAGATGCTACACAATTTTGTGAGAGACCACTGAATCCATTCCGTCTTCCTAACTGAGTAATTAACATTAGTTTTTTCAGCATTTTGACTATTACTGAGAACTTATTTTTCAAGTCAGTTCCAGTCAGCAAATCTGAGTAGATTTGCTGGTTTTTCTTCTGAAATCTTTCCAGTGGAGAATTTCTTTATAGTGAAATCAAATAAAAATATTTAAATGGAATTTTTTTAGTGAATTTCATAGTATGTATATTACATCTGTTTAGCACTTGCTTGAGTGTTTGACATAAGCCAAACTTATCCTTGTTAACCAAAATTTCTTCTGTTACCCATAACATCCTGGAACCATGATAATTGTGTTTCTGGTGTGTTGATGGTAAGGAATGAATTTTTGAGTACAGGGCTAGAAGTTTCCCTTGGTCTTGGTTTATACTGTGCTCACAGGAGAGACAATTTGTGCAGTGTGTCCAGCTTCTGTACCTGTGAGCCTGTAATTCTTATCTACTTGATAAATGGTATTGGGAAATTTAATTTCATACAGCCACGTTCAGACCTGCTAATTTAGGTGCCTAAATTTGGAGGCTGGTCTCACACCACTAACCACTGTCTGGGTTTCCTCTGGCTGTGAACATGGTCCTGACGTCAGGGAGACAAAGAAGGATCAGAGCAGGTGAGCACAAAGTCAACTGGGTATAAACAGGCAGTCCCTCAAAATTATTTGGTTATTTACTCTGGTTCTCCTCAGAAAAAATAACAAACACTGAGGGAAAAAAGTTGTTCACTGAAGAGGTGCAGACTCTGGCACTATAGGAGAGTGATTTTAGTATTTTTATTTCCATAGTCTGAGGCTGCATGTCCTTGGACCCTAAGTCACAAGAAAAGATAATTGCCATTTGGCAAATCTGGATATGAAAAATGATGATTGTCAAGGGCTATTAATTAACATGGATCTCTCTTATATAGGTCTAGATTTTTTTTTTCACGTATTCTCTGTGGAAAAATCTGTCTGTTAAATGGGGCAGTTTGATGTTCCAATGTTTTATTCCATGACACATGGTTTTTCTCAGACAATATGCCAGGTGTGGGAGCTCAGGAAAGTGCTTTGAGATTAGGGGCTCTGTAGTAAAAAAAGAGAGCCTGGTGCACAAGCACAACCCTTTTTAATACAGGAGTATAACTCATGCTTGATAAAAAAAGTGAAGTAGAGCATCTACACCATTCTCTAGTCACTTATTTAAAAATTTGTTAGGCGTGATGTCTCTCAAATGGTTCCACATGTGCTGAACGTGGCATGTAGAGAACTGCTCTTAGGAGACCATTTACAGGGCACAAAAAATTTCACGGAAATGGCAAAAAGTGGTGAACAAGTCTATTGATTGCTTCAGTGTCTGCTAAGTAATTATGTGCATGCAGACATCTCTTTTATGGAGTGTTCCTAATATTACCCTGATCAAAATAATCTTTGTAGTAAAATCTGTAATTTTGTGATAAAAAGCAATACATAGAACACTTGTCAGGTTTTTTATCACCAGATTTTTTAGTAAGGCTTTTATGTTTTTGGCCAAAAATTGAGGATTTGACATTCAGGGTGAAAACAGTAGGATTTTGGCTTTCTGGTGAAAAATGTCCTGAAGAAAGCAGACACTTACCATGAAAAGTTTTCATTTCTGTATGAAAGTTTTATTAGAGAGCAGGCATAGGCAGAAATATATTAGGCAGCACTTCTACTCTAGCAGAGCTCTGCATAGAGGGATCAATGTTGGCATTATTTTATGTGTCGACTGTGGTGTACATTTCTTGTATATATTTTTAGTTCCTGTCCATGTGCTTGACGGAAGAAGGCTGACTTTGTCTCACAGGTGAAACCAAAGCTGATGTAATTTATGAGAAAAGCAGCATAAACGTGTGTGCTTGCTAAAGATCAATATCTAGGACAGCTGAAGTCTGCGCTACGTGAAGCTGGACACTGGTGGTGTCCGCGCTGTGGGAAAATGGGTTTCGTTTTGTAGTCTTTCAGCCTCATCCCCAGTCATACAGCCTGGGAAATCTATTAGAGCCCATTGCAGCTCCTTCCTCCTCTCTCATCCTCACATGCTCTGGCGTTTTTTTCCAAAGGAAGCCCATGGAGTGCGACAAGGACGGCACCTGCCTTGTGCTGTAGGCATAGCTACTGGAGCACAAGAAGGTGAAGGGCTGTTAGGAGGTTTAATCTGTCTCTACAGAACAGTTTACCGTGGACAAAGCTGCCTAAGTGGAGAAATCAGAGAAGAAAATCTACTCTGTCCCCGCCACAGCATCCTCAAGTGACAGGGAATGTAGAAATGGAGTTGAAAATGTGACCCTTGCATAGTCATTTGTAGCTGATCTCCTGGTGCTTGAGTCTGGCTCCTCGGGGCCAGCCGGTGAGTGGTAGGTTAAGGCTGGCCAGTGAGTACAGTGCATATACACCTCCAGGGAATGCTCAGTCTGGTGAGTGAAACGACCATAATCCAATAATTCAGGTTAATTTACCTTCCATTGTTAAGCATGTGTGTGTTGTTAGCACTGGAAACTGCTATTTATAATCGTTAAATTGAGTTGTCTTTATTCTTCTTCTGTGTAATTAATCCCACGAGTCTTGTTTGATGAAAAGAGATTATATTTAAAATGATTACTGAGACTGTGGTGCCCAGTGCCCTTGGTGTACCACTCCTCACTCCTGAACATTATTATTATGGTATTTGGACCATATCTAAATCTTCTTGGTGGTTGTGGAGCAGATGGGGTAAGGGGTGACCATTTCTTAAAAACTTTTCCCTATGTTAGAATCTTTTATCATGTTATTTTCCTGTTCCTTTTTTTTAACCATGGTACTCTGGGATGATGAATTTTGAGAAATGTGTAAAACAATCTAATTTGTCTCAAACTCCTTTTTTCTGAATTTGCAGGTTGGCAGAGGTGTTTTAGTGAAAGATGTCCCTGCCCATGGCAGTGGGTTGGAGTGAGGTGGTCTTTAAGGCCTCTTCCAATCCACACCATTCTGTGTCTCTGTGTATTTTCTAGGTACAAAATACAATTAGCTTCACTGTTTGGTTTTTTTTTTTTTTCATTAATTGGGCATTTTAATAGACTGCATTGCTTGTGTACATTTGCATTTATCACTTGTGAGCCGTGGCATAGAGAGAGATCCTCTCTTTTTTAATCTTTTCTCCCTTGTTTTTGTTGTTGTGATACCCTACCACTTTAGCAACGGGACGTCTATGGCTGTGATTCCTTTCTCTTCCTGTGTGATAGCCAATTTGAAAGCTCTGAGGTGCATGGGGCAATGTCTCATGAAAAGGAGACTGAAGAAATCATGTGTTCCTGATTTAACTCTTGCAGGGACTGGCAAGAAGGAGCCTTTCTTTACACACCTACAAACAGGCACCAACCCCAATTGTGATTGTGGGAATGCTCAATACGCCCTAATGTTACTGGGGTAGAAACAGATACAGTAACCACAACAGAAAGGAATTACATTCTGGCTTTAATTTTGAGGAGTTTACTCCAAGTCTTGACCTGGTGATTTGGACATATGCACTTTGTAAAGTCAAGCTGTGTGCAGTACATATTGCTGGCACCTTCAGGCATTTCATATGCATGCAGTGCAGTGTTACAGGCCTTGGCCTATTTTTCAGAGCCAATTTCTATATACTCAGCTGGCAATGAACAAAAAAATGTGCTTTGGCAGATTGGATTTTGGCATAGGCATTCTGAAGCCCCAGATTTTCAACTCTTGGAGTTGTAACAAAAAGTGTTTAATTAAACTGGCAGCTTAGACCAATAAATGTTTAAACTAATTTTAAAAGGAAAACTTAACTGCCATGTAGAAGAGGTATAGACCGTACATGTCTGTACCTTATTGAAGGAGTGCAGTTGTTTTCACAGCAGTCTTTACTTGGAAGCAGTGGTCTGGAGCTGGAGATCAAAGGGGCAGAAAAACTGAGCAGTGGATAGGTCAGAGACACTGTGCTTCAGCTACTGAACATCTCACAATATTATTTCAGAATCAGTTTTAAATAAGAGGGTTTTTGTGTGTGGGCAGGAAATAGAAGAGTGCAGAGAAAGTTAGAGGCCAGTTAGATTTAAAAGCAAAGTTTGGGTTTATTGTGTGTCTTCCACAAAACTTGAATATTACCCTAGTAAGGGGGTGAATTTAGATTAAAAAGTTACACACGGTTCCTGAACACTACTAAAAATCTGTGGGAAATTATCTTTTAAGTACATCCATTAGCCCCTTTTTTCCCTAATTAAATGTATTGGCTAGATTTCAAGTTTGACGATTGCAACTAAGATCTTGTGAAGAGCTGCAGAAGGAAACCATTAGGACTCAAGAACAAGACCAATCTGTTGATACACAGCATTTGTTTTTGAATGTTACTTACTGGCAACTTCTCAATTAATGGAATATTTACATGTACTTAAAATTATCATTTAGAGGGCACTCTGGATATTTTTATATTTACTTTATTGGCTGTAGAGTTTCCTCAGTGAGGTTCAGTTGATCTGGCATTCTCTAACTCTGGCATAAAGCGCTGTGTAGTGTTGCTTTGATTTGCAAGATAACTGTGGTATTCCATTCTGGAATTGCATTTCAGCTGGGGAAAACTTAGCTCAGGATCTGGAGGCTTTGTAAGATCTTCATAAAAGTTAGAAGATACTTGGGCAAGCTAGTAAGCACAGCACTGGGATTTGTATTAATAAGATGATTTCACTTACATTAAGAAGTTATTGCCTAATTATTGCCTTTAATAATATAATAGTTCAGTTTGCGAGACAGTTTTACAAAAAGCCCGCAAGAGATGAGTCCAATCCCTTAGACTCTCAACTATGAAGTCACTGGCTTGAGTCCCCTCTTCAAACCCCGAACTATAGCTTGGCTCCCAAGCAACTCCAAAACAAAGATCTTGTTTTGTGATTTAAATCTGTAAATCCCCATGTGAGCACTCTGATTTCATATCTGAGAGGCTTGTTTTGGATTGCTCTGAACGGATTGGGAGCTTTCCTGCTAAGCTGCACAAGACATTTTCAAATTCGTTAAACATGCCCATACAGAGGATTTAGGTGCCATAACTTTTGATTTTAGTTTGTTGTTTTTGGAGGAGGGGAGGTTCAGCTTTTCCAGGTAGATAGAACTCTGATGAGTATGTGCTCATCTTTGAGCAAGACAGTGAAGCCTTTGCAGAGCAAGTAAAGTATTAAGAGTGACAGAATATTCCCTTGCTATTCAAATGGACAGGCACTGAAAACATACCTAGGAATCTGTTTAAGAGGTCAGAGGAGACTCTGTAAAATGTACAAATGTGTTATTTTTGTGCACAGTCTCTATTCTAACCGATGTTTAAAGGTGAATGAGAGCAGCAAAAGCTTTTTAGTTTTTGG
The DNA here is from genome assembly GCA_013397815.1 of Aleadryas rufinucha. Classification (NCBI taxonomy): domain Eukaryota; kingdom Metazoa; phylum Chordata; class Aves; order Passeriformes; genus Aleadryas; species Aleadryas rufinucha. Next base: position 41,435 of record VZTH01013865.1, read on the forward strand.
CAGGTTCAAGAGTTTTCTTAAGAATTATTGGCCAATATGGATAGCTTTGCATTCCTTTGTGCTTTCCCCTGGCCACCCCTGCTTCCACCTCTGCAGTGGGAAGACTATACTCTACCAAAATCAGGATTTCAGTTCATCTGATTTGTCTGTAAAATGTGCAAATCAGCTTCTAATTTTGAGTGTTATATTGACTCAATGATAAGAAGTAATTATGCTAAAGGGCTAGATCAGGGTAAGCCAAATAAAAATGTTATTACTGGAAATAGTTTTGGGAAGACTGTTGCATCAGCAAAGGAAGTGTAACCTGATAATGGCAGTCTATGTTTTAAACCATTAAATGTAGAACAGTTACAAGGTCAAGGCAAAGTATTGAAATCCTCATTTAAAATATATCCAATATTATAAAAGATTGATCAGAATATAGGATGAGCCAAAGACTGACTGATTTATTATTGTCTTTGGCTTTTTGTTTCTTTGTCGGTTTGGATTTTTTTGTTTGTTAGGGTTTTTTTTTGTTTTGCTTACCAGATCCTGACATTAATGCAATAATAATCTTCTCAAAACAAGTATTTCCTGGTGGAAACCTTACATTAATAAAATGAGCCAGACAGTAAATAGCTGGAAGCATCAGTGAGACTTTAAAATGCTGTTTTATCATTTCTAAAACTCTATCCTCTTCCCTTACTATTTTCTGTCTAGTTTTGTTGTTGTTGTTGTTTTTGTGGGTTGGGGGGGTAGGTGTGGGGTTTTTTTGTTGTTGTTTCGGGTTTTTTTGTGGAGGGGGGTGCTGTTGTGTTCTGCTTGACTGCTGAAATAAAGTTTAATTAAATTGTTAGAAAATTTAGAATTACTGTTATTGAACAATGGACAGGTAATTCTCATTCCTTTGTTGCAGTGGTACGAGTCGTGGTCACTTGCAACTATCTAAAATACTTGGATTTTTTTTCAGAAATTTCTTAGCACTGTTGATATCTTTATGAATGTTTCCAGCAATTTCTTCACTCCTGTGTTTCCTAAGCACCTCTGCAGTTATATGACATCTGACCTCAGCAGCAAGTAAGCACTTTGGGCAGATCAGGGATAGGAGGTTAATATTAACCTCTCCTTATACACTCATATAGAAGATAAGGCTCCAGGTTCTTCCATTTCCTTTTGTTGAGGGCATTAGAAGGTCTCATGGAATAAGATCTTTTATTGTACTGCCTGGAAAATACTTGGCTTGACTGTTCTTAAGCAAGCTTTCTCTGCATTCAGATATATGACCAAGAGAATGTATTCCTAAAGAAATATATTCGTGAAGAAAAATCTCCATTTTGTAAAGGTGGGATCAGTTTTAGCTAGACATTTTCTTGTAGCAGATCAGCCAAACTGTAGTTGGCCTCCAGTGATACTCAAAACCAGCAATGATCTGGACCTGAAACCAAGTGGAGTGCAACATGTTTTGGAATTATTGGCCTTCTCTGGGGACTGTGAAAGCAGTCATTAACTTTACCAAACGTGCAACTTTTCCTTACGATTGAATGCCCCTAATGATTAGTCTAAATCTTGAGCCAAAGACGTCAGCATCAGTGGGCACCAGGGAAGCCACTTCTTATTACATACACCCATAAGCTTGACAATTGCAGGAACATAATGATTGGAAGGAATAGTTCCTAAAGCAGGGTCTATATTATTACTACAGCTGCTGGTGCTCATCAGCATCATAAGCACTTTGCAAGCCATATGGGGTAATTTATGGTGTTATGTGCTTAAATCAACAAGGTTCATTATGCACAAAGAATGGATTGAGGTTTTGCTGCCTCCTTTGCTTCTCCTGACAGACTGAGTTTTTATACAGGAGAAATACTATGTAGGCAGTACAAATATGCTTTATCCGCTATTAAGATGATCTATTGTGTCCTAAACTTGAAGTTTTCTTCTGCAAGCCTTTCCTTTTGTTTCAGCACAAAAATATGACTGTTTAGAGAAAACCATTTTTAACCTCAGCTTCTTCATTCGGTGGTTTAACCTTTTCCAAATCTGCAAAACACAAATGACCGATGTGTAGCTGGAGACAATGTTCTGATTATGAAATAAGAACTTGGGTGAGGTTTGGCAGCCAAATCCAGGACGTGCACTCTTTAGTGACCTTTGGGGATTTTTTTTTTCTGGGGCATATGGGAAGGAATAAGTTACTGGAATGTGACTTAAAAATCAGGCATTTTAATACAATATTGAAAAAACATTTTACATAAAATTGTGTAAAATCTTGTCTTAGTATTACTGTTGTGAAGATATTCAGATGGCTAGATGAGTACTTCCTCGTGCTGTTGTATATCTAGACAAAGAAATTAATAACAGAAATAAATAAGATAATTCTGGAAACTAGATACCATTATGAAAGATGCAGGAAAATCCAGATATGCCAGGTGCAGTAGGAAAACACACATTTGTGATTCAATACCTACAATTCACATTGTAACTAAAACTCTCCTGTGCACTTCAGACTGCTTGAGAAGTGCTTCAGTGAGTATTTGTTAGCTAAACATTAGACTATTTTAGTAAAATGATCTAAAAGTCTCTCACTGCCTTACAAAATAACAAAGTTTAAAATTTTGCTGACTTCCTCCTCTACCCAGCAAAACACATTGCTTTTTATTAAGACATATCTTCAAAGAAGAGTATTAGATTTGGAAGCTTCAAAATGGATTTAGGCTGTGTCTTTGTCTGCTTGCTTTTAGATACTTAACTCTCACTTAAATGATATAACTAGATGTATGAGGAATAATAATAATTGAAATAAAACTCATTATAGTGCTAGATAAAATCTTTTGTGGATGCCCTGCTGGAGGTAATACTTCATGTAGGAATTAGGAAAATATATGGGGATTTTCCCTATGATATTTGTTTGTTAAGGATGCATGTACGCATATGGATTTTTCATGCTGATTTCTTGTGACTTCCATGATGGTTTGGAATGGGTACCACTACTTTTTGCTTTCTAAAATAGATGGTAGTTTATGGAATGCATTTTTCCACATGCACACACATCCTACCCATTAAGTGTTGTGAGCAGATACTTTATTTGACCTTCCAAATCTGGAATAAAATTGCACTTGGGGAATGGTAGCCTGCGAGGCTGATATTCATGTGGCACTGAATATCACGAGGTTCATGAGTTGGTGCCCAATGCATATTTTGAGATTGTTTCTCATATACTCCTTCTCTGAATGCTTCACTTCTCTTGAATCAACTGTGCTGGCTTAGATTCATTCTTAGCCCTTTGTCCTTGTGAAAAAAGCAAATTTCATACTTCCTCCCATATTTAAAGAGGAGAAATCTGTGTGGCCTTAATTTAAAACTGCAATGGCAAAACTTCATCTGAGTACAGATGCATGGAGTGCTTCACTGTAGACTTGTATTCTACTTTTAGCTTGAAAATTTGAAGCAGAATTAAAAAGAAAAAAAAAAAGAAAGGTCTTGAGAAAATCTAAAGTAATGCAAGCCCAATCATTTTCTTTATCTGTCACACTCTTAAGTTCTTTTTCTGGCACAATAATATTGTTTGTGTTCTGTACACGTACAACACGTACCAATGACATACATTTGCAAAAAAAAGAAATTTAGAGGAAAGATTTGAGATGCAGTGTCATTTAAAAACAAGCATAAATTTTCAGTACAGTGCTGTGCAATAAAATTACATTGTACGTGAGACTTCAGTAACAGCTGAATTTTTGGAATAGCTTGGTCTTACTTTAAAATACAGATTGGGTTCCCTAAAATATTACTAAGCTCATTTTAAAACATCAATCCATTTTGACTATGGCGATTTTCAGGTGACTCACATTTAAAACAGTTTTGCTTATACATGGGAGATAGTCTCTCTTTAGTTAAAGTGTTGCCAGGATTCATTATAAACTCTACTTTAAGCCAAATAAAATTGAGTAAAAAAATTGGCCCGGCTTGAAAATTGCCGTGTTTGCTCAAGTTTACAGGAAGTGTGTGAACCAGGAATGTTTTTTGGATGATACCTATTTTCTCAAGATTAATGCACTCAAAAGACCCAGACTAAAACAGCTCCACCTACAACCTATCCCCAATAGTAAGTACTTAAATAACCCCAATATTCTTATTTTAAAATTTTACCTTGAAGTTAACAGTGTCTGTTATTTCATGTTGGAGAGTACACAGGTAGACTCAGTAATACTGGTTGTGTTCCCAATGTCTTCAGTTCAAGCTACGCAATGTTTGAGATCAGTTATTTGCTGTCTGCCACAGAACCATGCCAGTACATTTCTTGACTGGTGCTCAGCGTTATGTATGCCACATTGCTGGGAGAACTGCAGTCAGCAGGCCCCTTGTCAGGTACTGGAGAACCTAACCAAGCAGTACAGTGGAGTATTAAACCAGATTTACTTCTTCCCCCACTCCCTGAGACATTATTTTGTGATGACGTGGTTTTAGCTTAGTAAGTCATCTATCTCCCCCTGCACTTCAATGAAATCACAGCAAGTGAATTCTTTTCTGCTTTGATAGCCTAGTGCTGCATTGTAGTTCAAGAAGGCCTAAAAAGGTGGGATGACAACATGGCTGTATGTGTTGGCAATAAAGGAATTAATTTTTAATTTTCAAAAATTTTTGTTAATGGAGGGCAAAGTCCATCAAGTGTATGTGCATGCAGATGAAGCCATCATTCCTGTTACGGTGGCATTAATGAATTATAACCATACTGCCAGCAACCTCTTTGTGTTTATCTTTGTCTATCCCTCCTTTGCCAGTTTAGATTGAAAACTCCTTTAGGCCAGGCTTGTCTTGCTGGAGACCTTGCTACTGAGGTCTGTATCTTTTCTTAAAATCTGTATACCTTACCCAAGATACTACTACCAATAAAACAAACAAACACCCCCCTTCCTCCCAAATATGTTGGACAAGGCAGTGAGGAACATGGCAAATAATTCTTTTTCAGAAATGGAGAGAGAATGAGAATACTTAACTCTGTGGAGACTCTGGTTCTCAGGGTATGAGTCACACTTCTACCAGGTTATAGCCAACTCAAACAAATGATGTCCAACAGATGACAAAAATGAAAATGAGTTTCTCATCCAGAGACCAAACCCATGATTATTATTCATAAATTAACCAGGCCTGACCAATTAATCTTCTTCTAAGTGCTTTAAGAAAGTTGTGTGTTTAGTAGTACAGGAAATAACAGTAGTGTCTGAAAAAGTATTTCATTAATTTTAAGCAGAGGAAAATCCTCACAGCAGATCCTGTGCTTTAAAAAATATACAAAAGTGATTATGGAGGGTACACACCAAACTGGCTCCAGGTCTGAACCTTGCAGTCTGAACCTGAGAGATGATAAGGCATCCTATAACCTGGACAGTTACTTCAGCCCTTTTATAAACAATATGTCCAATAATTCCCTGACAGTTTTCTTGACAGTTTTCTGACCTCCCTCCCACCCCATAACATTTTTCCACTCTAGGGAAAAGTGGAAAAGTACAGCAAAATCAAACCAGCACTGCAAGTGGTCAGGCTTTTCTGAAGACAATTCAGTGCTATGTTTCTGCATCCATGATGAGATTCGATAACTGCATTCAATAACCCCTAGGTTTGAATGCTGACTGTGCAGTGACACCCATCCTAGGATACAAACCTAAAACCAAAGCCCACCTGGATTTCACAGTGATATATTCTGCCACAGTATTTGGGGTTTTTTTCATGTACTCCTAAGGGTAGAACAACATTTTGGTTAACTGAAAACCCGCGCTGCTGCTCACTCACAGTCATGCACCACCCCCGCTCCAGTAGGGAGGAGAATTGGGAAAAAAAGTTAAACCTTGTGGATTGAGATAAGAACAGTTTAATACCTGAAACAAAGTAAAGTTTAATAATAATTATTGTCATCTTAATAATAGTAATAATGATAATAATAATAATAAAAATAGGAAAGAAATAAAACCCAAGAGAAACAAGTGATGCACAAAACAATTGCTCGCCACCTGCTGATTGGTTCCCAGCCTGTGTCCAAGTAGCAATCTGTGTCTTCTGGCCAACTCCCTTGACTTTATAAACCGAGCATGACATTCTGTGTTATGGAATATCCTTTGGGCCAGTTTGGGTCAGCTATCCTGGCCATGCTTCCCCTCCCAAATCTCTTGAGCACCTGCTCACTGTCACACTAAATCCAAAACACAGCTACTTAGAAGAAAATTAACTCTCCCAGGCAAACCCAGGCGAAACAGCATGGTGTGTTTTGAACTGTACTGTTACTCACAGTGGAGTGACTTGAAACCTCAGCTGAAACTGATGCTACTTCCTCAGGCAGGAAGCCTCCTCACACAAAGGCATATTCAAAGCTCCAAGCTGCTTCCTTACAAAATAGGAGGGGCAGAGTGTGGGGTAGGAAGCAGAAGGTTAAACACCATGTCAGAAGTCAGTGACCTGCTCAGATGTGTGTGCAGTACCTAGGTGACTCTCAGCAAGTCTAAGTTAGGGAAATGACTAAAACTGTTTTGGTTCACAAGGGAATCAAGGCATAAGAAAGAACCTGGTAGTTATTTTCCTGTGATGAACATTACAGGAAATGTGGAAGGGAAGCTTGTAAACACACACCGGCAGCCAAGAATATAGGCACGTCTAATGGAAAAGAAAGAGAGTTGCTATCTACCAGGGAACAATGCTACTTTAAAAATGTGCACCCAATTTAGTTTTTCTTTGCATTCAGCTACTCACAAAGGACAGATTTTCAAAGGTGCCATGCCTGGGCTCTTGGAATCAAGAGACTAATTGGGAGCAACTGCCTGCTCTCACCTGCAGCAAATACTTGAGTTATTCTTCCTCCTGTTGAGGGTCTCGATTGTCCCACTGTGCTCCCCTGTTCCAGGGTGCTCTCCTGTCTGTTGTGGTCATGATGTGGGGCAGAGATTCAGGGCTCTGCTTCCTACGCTGCTCTCCAGCTGCTTGTGTTAGCAGGACTTTGTACATTTTATTTAATAGCATAAGTAGTTATTGCCTGACGAGAAAATAGGATAATTATAGATTTTATATTTTTTAAAATTAGTGGAATTGGTGATAGAAGCTGGCTCACTTGTGGTCCTGGCCACATTAGTTATTTCGCCAAGACTGGACCTGTGCAATTCAAAACCTGTTCCTGGTTCACAAGATGTTCATGGTGGGAGCAGGAGATTTGCTATTCTTCTAAGATATGACAATATGGGCCTCCTTTAGGACTCAGAGCACGGTTGTTAGGACTCTGAAAGGAAGGAGGTTGTTGAAGGTACAGATCTGGTATTTACTTTTAGAGGTATTTTACTAGTTAGTTTCTCACTTATCTGAACGTCCTAGAGTTTAAATACAAGCTGACTGAAACGGTTCCCTGCAAAAACCCAGACAAACTCTTAAAAATAGGGGTTTTTTAAGTGAAAGTGTTTCCCTTTTTAAAATCCTACTGAAGTCTGAGAAAAGGAGCATAGAGAATGGTAATGAGACAGACATAAAATAGGGCATTCCATCTCCATTACAGAATTCATCCATCTTTCCTGAGTCCATCTGGTAGCTAAAGATAAATCAGTTTTGTCAGTGGAAAAGCAACAATATTTTTGAGCCCATGTTGGATGTTTGCAGAAGGCTTCCTTCTGCCAAATGTTGTCTTTGTGTTACCAACAGAAAGTTGTACAGAGCCATTTCATTTATGTTCTTGGACTGGAGGTGAGAAATGCAGTCTGACTGGCGTGTAAAATTTCAGCAGAAAATTGGGCATGTTTGCTAATACTTGTTTATGTAAAGCAGAGCGTTGATCCTCATCCTCTTTGAACAGCATAGTGCAGTTGGCTTCAGTGGAGCAATGTTGATTCACACCAACTCAAGCATTCACCCTTCACATTCAGCTTTACAGTTCTTTTTTGGAAGAGCTGTGCCTGTTAAATCTTAAATTAATATATTGAGGTGCTTCAGTCTAGATTGGCTGGCTGATTCCCTGAGCCAGTGTATTATGTTTTGTTTACGGTATTCAGGTTTTAAAGAGTGAGTGTGGAGGTTTTCTCTTTCAGAAGGTAATAGATTTCAGTAGAGAAAGAACATTTAAGTTCTAGAAAATAAAGTAGTGTTATGTCTTATTCTTTTTGTATGGTTAAGCAAGCAACATTGGATGATGACTCACAGTTTCCTTTAATTGTCTGTCATCTCTTCAAAATAATTTTGGATGGCAGACAACACATGTTCTAGTTTTTAGGCCCTTTGAGCATATTTCAAATTCCAGAATGTTTCCCTTCTGCATTCAGTAGCCTGTAATTTCCAGGTAAAAAAAGGTCCTTTTAATTTACCGTGCCATTTCTCCTGCATGACACAGATTATTTATTTAAATACTGTGGTTTTATTCAGAACTTGTTTCTAAAATGACTTTAATGACTTCTTTCGTAAAATGGCTTAGAGTCATTACCTACTGTTTGGTTATTCCTTCTTTCTCCTACATTAATTCTACTGCTGTAATTTGGGGGGAGGAGGAGGTAAGCACACATACATGTGCATGGAAGATTTTCCTCCTTGTCTTGCAGTCCTTGAACCTGAAATGCACTTCAGCAGTGAATGGCTGCATTCCTCAAATCTTTTCACAGCCTGCTTCTGTAGAGACCCTTTTTAAACTGTGAACATCACTGACTTTTAGCAGCACCATGTCAGGTTACTTAATATACCCTCTTAACATGCCTGCTGGTACATTTGCACCAGACAGAATCTTTCCTAAGTCTCTTCTTCTGTGTTTCCATGGACTTTGAGAGGGACTTTGAGAGTTGGGATCCCTTCTGAATGCATGAAGCCCTACAGTTGTGGTAATACATCAGTTACCATATTGTTTGTAATCAGACAATGCACTAAGGATGTTCATGGTATCCATAACAATCCATTTGAGAGGTACTGAGGTTATTAAAGGAAGAATTTGGGGGTTTCTTTAAACTTCCAATAATGCAGAATCTAAATGCTTTAGGGAGTAATAATCTGGGACCTTTTCTGATTTCTGGAGTCTTGTGTATATTTGTTCTAGATGCTTCTGAGGACCTAGATATGTTTTCTTAAACACGTTTTTATTTTGGAGGAGGAGCAGTGATGCATCATAACCTCACTTTGTGGCTTGTCAGTCACAAATCACTAAATTTGAGGGTCTTTTTTTATCATAGAATGGCTTGAGTTGAAACAGACCTTAAAGATCATCTAGTTCCAGGCCCCTGGAGTGAATGATTATGCTGATCATGTGGAGCTGCCTCTGTTCCCTGACTGGCCTTAGTAAGACTTCAAGAAATATTTAGGGGACTGCGAGTGATTGAGAGACAGGTTGTAGATAACAATTGCTGAATATTTTTCAAAATATGGAATAATTTCTTTCTTATCTGCCTCCCTTTGTCCTGATGTCAGCTCTAGAAATTTTTAAGCTACTACAGGACTTAAGGATTTGAAGAGGAGTTTGTGCATTAGAGCTATAACCATAAATAAGTGTAGCTGTGAAAGGAACCATGTGAAGTGTCAAGACCTTTCTGAAGGAATTTGTGGAGGCAAGATAGAATTTCAAGAGCAGTGAGATGCTTAGTACTGCCTAAGCTCCATTTTAGATGTCCAAATGAAAACACTGCTCGTCAAAATCTGTGACCAGCTGCCAGCTGACCTCAAGTATCTCAAATTCACAATATGTGAGCTATCTCCAGCAATGTTCCCAGTTTGGCTTGGCACGGCTGAGTTGTGGTATCAGTGTCACAGCTGTTGAAAGACACGGATTCGTGTCCCTTAGGCTGTGCTCCCCAAGGACAGAAGCTGGTAGGTTCAAAGACAATGGCAGAATGAGGTACTTGGGTTAGTGGTTCCAGCATGGGAAAGTGAGGACAGCTGTGATCCAGGACTGTGGTTCATCTGGCCATTGTAGGATGCCTGTTGGATCTGAACAGGCCCCTAGGTCTGGGCAGGCTCAGCAAGCAGCCTCTGATGATGGTGCAGTGGACAATGGGATCTGAATCCCCTTAAACAAGGGAAAGAGGTGATGCTGAGTTGCCATCGAACATGAACTAAGAGTTGGATGCTCTGATGTCCCAGAGAAGATGTCTCCACACTGGCAGTGGGTGAGAAGACTTGCCTGAGTGCCCTTGCACAGTTTGGTTTGTCATCTTCTTGTAGGGCACCCTCTATGAGCTTATTTGTCCCCCCGCTGATGTGCTTCCTTTTTGACGTGATTTGACACCATTGTCTCACTATTAGCAGCCGTTGGAAAAAAACTAAAAATTACTTGACAGCACCCTAGCTTGTAAATTTGATCGCTGAAACACTCATAAATAAATATTATGGAGGACTGAAGTGACTAAATGAGAGTGGTACTGTCAGTGCAATTCTCTCAGACACTTGTGCTTTCTTTAAGAAATCCATAAAGGATTGCTGGTTGAAGTACATCACTGCTGTAACATCTTGCAATACATCTGTAATTATTGTGAATATTCTCTGTAAAAGTCTCTGTAGAGATCTTTGGGTGTCTCAAAAAATGTCATCTTCAGAATACTGCAAATGGGAAGATTTTACCGTGTTCTAATCAGTTATCCTTTGTGGTTTAGTATTTAGCTATAAAATCAGTCTAGGAAATAAATATTGGTCGAACTGATACTGTTTTGTACTAGATTTCTTTTCATTTTTCCTAAACAAGAAATAATGGTTGTGTGAAAGTTTAGCCAGAGTTGTAATAATTATGTAAATCTCAAAAACACGAGTTCAAGATTAAAATTTAAAGGAGGCTCCTTTAGCTTAAAGACAGAGAAGAGTTTGGCCAAATGTTATTCATACCTAATGGAGATTGACTCAGCTGTAATTAAAATAACTAATGTACTTTGATCTAAGCCAAAGTTTGCTGTAATGACTTAAATATGTGGGATCATGTCTTGCTGATATGTTCACAATAATTTCATTACAAGATGGCTAGGATATGCTACCATGAGGTGGCTACATAGAAATGTGTTCACATCTGAGCAGACAAGGCTGTAAATAAAAATGTTCGTTCCTTCTGGGAGTTACTTTAGAATGCTTTAAACAAAAAAAAAAATTGCTCCTTTTCTGAAGATTCATTACAGTTGTCTGGAAAGAGTACAGTTCTCTGTAACTAAGGAACAGTTGACATACACAAGGAAACGTGGTATAATAATAAAGGAGAATACTGCTTCTCCCAGTGTCTGAGGAGAGCAGAAACCCAGAGAGCTGTTCAACTACTGTCATGGCAGGCTGTCTCACTCCCAGTATTTGTGTTGGGCGGCAGCGGAGGGTCAGGGAGTGAAATATCCGTATTACACTGCTGGAAACTCAGCTTATGTTGACAGTGGAGCAGAGCCTAGCTTCCAGGGGAGGGCATGCGTGTCCCTTGTGGGATGCTGAGGCAGAGCAGGCTGGTCTGGTCCATCCTCACCAGTGCTGGGCAGCGTGGACAGCAGGCAGGGGCTGCGTGTCTCCCTCCTGGAGTGCCCGGTGCAGTGTTCCTGCAATGGGGCCAAGTTGGGGTGTTGTTTAGGTTTTAATACACCAGGTTTTAGGTGTGGTTCAGCACGCACCTGAAGTGATGCTAATGCAACTGTGCACGCCTGAGCGTGCTCAGACACACGTTACAGAGAGAGCTGTCCATTACACAGAGAGATCAAATGTTGCCGTGGCGGTGTTTGAACACAAACATGGTTATTTTAGCACGTGTTTGCAAGGTTGCATCACTTACATGTGGCAAAAAGCCCTGAATGTGCTCCAGGGGTTATCCCCAGCAAACAGCCCTGAAACATTTGTAGCAGGATTTTCTGTCATCTGTTGCACAAACCCCATGCTTGTATGAAATCAGCCAGTTTAGTGCTGCTTTAAAGTGTCACTAGCACTTCAGAGGATGCATGCTGATGCTGTGTGTTGTCGCTGTTCTTTCCTAACATCCTTTCTCTTACTGCTATTTGGTAACTTTCTATGAAGAATTCCTAGTGAATAGTTTTTAATTCAGAGGAATATGTGCTGTAACAAAATCAGACGCTCCTTTTTTGTGAGGAAATGTTGATATTTGCCAATGTGAAAATTCTTCACTTTGACATATGGAAAAAAAGTATAAAGAAAATACCTAAGCTTTGGTAAGTTCAAACTAAATAGTTTTATTTTTGATTTCTTGAGCTGTACAGTGGCATTTCATCGTTCTTGCCAAGTGTTGTAAAAGTTCCTTTCGCAACTTGAATTTCAGCCTGAATTTTTTAACATTGGCAATCAAAAATAGAATCAGACTTCCACTGTTGTGAGCTTTGTGAACATCGCTTCATGTTAAATATTTTTAGTATGTTGTAGATTAAGAAAAGGTCTGAATTTGTCTAACTGGAAAATAGCTTAGGCTACTGGCTGTACTGAACACAGATGTGTTTTATTACAGGAGTATATATCTGTAAGATTGTAGGGCTGTTGTTTTTTTTTTGTTTACACTCTACGCCAGTGTTTTAGTTAGAATGCTGGAGTATAACATCAAATACACATTTTCCCCTTTGTTAACAGTTAAACACTTCTAGAATTCTAATAATCCTACAAAAGTCACAGAAGTATGATTTTCTTTTTGATGCCTCACTCTGTTACACACTAACACATCATGATAGAATCTGACTTATTTCTTTGTAAACACAGTTATACTTTAGTCTTACAGACCAGTAGCAAAGTATTACGTATGAGAAAACGGAAAACAGCAAAATATTTAAAAACAAGACTAAATTTTAAAGTGTTTTCATTTTATATTAAATATATGAAACATAGCCAAATGACATGTACATTTGATTCTGGTTGTGATGTAGAGATAATGCTGTATGAAGCCAAATCTTTCCTTTTCCAGTGTCCAAAATACGCCATGCTGGAAGCGTAGAAGGAAAAGTGTTTTCTTATAAGTCTAAATGTAGATGACAAAATGGATTTTGTATAGTTTTCCCTCTCAGCATACAAGTAAGACTATTAACTGTACTATGAATTGAGAAAAGATTGTCTACTTTACCTGTATTTCTGTGACCAATGTTTTGTATTTCTGTATGTACACAACTTTGTATGTACATATGTAATGCTAAACTGAAGCATGTCCATTCTTGTCTCCATAAAAATTTCAAAAGCAAGCTTTGTTTCTTATTTCATAACAGTATTTTTGAGGTTATCCAAAAGTAAAACCAATCTATATAAGAGTTAACATGTTGTATGCTTCAATTTCTTTAATAGTAAAAAATTACTTGTTCTCTCCTTATTCTAAAAATACTTGCATTAAAAACTTTTAGGAATTTTTTTTATTAAGTCTTTCCAGTTTATTTATAGCAAGAGTAGTGACAATGAGATTATGCTAATTGTAGGTTAGGCACTACGCTACTTCAGTGATGTCAGTGCCTTAGAGGACATTCAGAGGTCACATAGGCAAACAAAGGTTTTCTTTTTGCCTTTCCCACTTGAATCTCCTTGTATGACAGATAAAAAATAATTCTTTGATTGCTTTTCTTTTTGAATTCCAGGGATAGCTCAGATTGGACCTGAGCTCAGGCTATCACAGATTTTTGAAGACTGAAATCTCTAGTGCCCTTAAACATTCAACGAAAGGTACAAAGTGCAGGATCACAGGGTTCTTTTTGCTCACACTCTGTGGCAAAGAACTGAAACTACTTTTATAACTTGTAAAGAGAAAAGGAATATCTTCAACCTTTATATACTCCATAGTCACCACATTTCATGCCTCTTGATGATCCCTTTGTTCATTTGGGAGGTTTGTTTGTTGGTTTGTTTGTTTTTGTTATTTTGTCCGCAAAGGCAACACTGCTGACTATTTAAAAATCGTGAAAACAGGAAGCTATTCTGCTGCACTTCCTTCCTTGCAGAATACTAAAGCTATACCATGTGAAACATGGTAGTACATACATTCCAATCAATCATCTCACACACCCTTTCCATATTGTTACTCTCTCTTTATATGGACTTTCTAGTTCCACACCTAGATTTCCTACCACAGGGAAAAGTATTTAAAAGTGCTCCAGTAGCAACCCTTTCTAAAAAGCAGCTACAAGAAGAGGTGTAAATGGTACAGTCTTCTATTCCAGTCCCTAGTGCTTCTTGCAAGAGTTGTCTGAGGTTGTTGTCCCTCCTGTTGTCCAGGCGATGATTCCAAATCCCTCTACCAGAAAGGCAGATGTGTGAGAAGTCCCAGCTGAATTGCAGCAATGTCTCATATACCACTGCAGAGGCCTCTTGGATCCTGAAACACTGCTTGGACAACAATTGAGCTACATGTGTGCAGAGCACAGATGCCAAATTCAGCTTCAATGTTGAAGCAGTTTTACTACATTTGGCTGCTGGATTCCCATAATTTTTGCTGTACGTGAAAGAATGAACCTACTGATCCTTTTATGTCTACCCCAGTGGACAAAATGCCAGATATATAAGATCTAGCTGGACACGAGCATTACTTAGCCAAGGTTTTGTAGTGAATGCTTGGTAATTGGTTAGTCTTTGAAAAAACCTTGATAAAATCCCAGAGCACTGTAGAGAAGAACTCCAGTATTTATCTTAAAAGACTGCACGTACTTTCCTTTGGGTAGTTTTTAATGTGTGGATTGAATAAATTCATCTATGACAAACTTGATTCATTGTTAGGCAGTCATTCTTACTGTAGATTCCAGGTACTAGAATAGATAAATTGTGTTTTGAGATAATTTATTTATTCAGAAGCAAGCAGATAAAACGTACAGTTTTTTAAGTGACTTATGTGACAAGAGAATGTTGAAGGGTATTTCCTATAGTGGAGATAGTTGGAATTTCCAGATAAATATCACATATTTAAAAGGGCATGTGTCTGGTAACCTTTATACATTCAGTTGCATCTCTGAAGAAAAAAAAAGATGAGCCCTTTAGTCAGTGAATGCACTGGTTTCCTTTTACCCCACTAGTATTCTTGTGGGACAAGTGTATATAGAAGTAAATTTTAAAAGAAAGATAATCACATATAGAAGAAACACTGGTCACTGAGCTGACATTGGCCCTTAGGAATGCAGTCGAGGGCTTGTGATATGTGGATCTATGGAAACATTACTTCAGAGCCTCAGCAGATGTTGAGAAAATAGACATGAACATAAAGGAATAAAACGGAGAGTGAAATGCATCTTTGTACTGCTGTATAAAGCCATAAGGTGTCTGTATTTTGTAGTGGTAATGGTGCCCTACCCCAAAGGGACTGTAGCAGAACTGGAAAAGAGTTCAGAGAGGGTTGATGGGGATAACTAAAATATGTGCAGCGGTGTCTGAGGAACAGCCAAGTATGATGGGGCTCTAGCTGAGGAAAGATGCAAGTGGAAGACTATGATTGAGAGATACAAATTGATGAGTGATGGGGAGAGGATGGATAGTGACCAGTTTCTCTATGTCTCATAATATGAGAACTGGGAAGCAAAAGGTTGTTCTTCATCCAGTGAGCTGTTGACTTGTGGCAATACATGCATCGTGTGTGCTGGAAATTCACATGGCTGAGAATGGCACTGGGGAAACTCCCAAAGGAGAAGCTTACTGAATAGATCTGGTTTGAGCAATCTGAAAAAGATTAGACTTGGAGGGAGTATTAATCTTCTTGTATGCTTCCCCTGGACAGCTGTTTACACTGCTGGTGATTACTGGTGATAATGGGCTTTTGGTTTGTACAGGTGTAAATACAGATGTTCTTAGCTTCTTTTATGTTCACAGTTTCTAGTGTTTTTACAGTGGGTTGTAGGATGATGGATATTTCAGATTCAGGTGTTAGTTCCACACCTGCTTTGGTTTTTTCCCATTTTGACACATCACTCTTTTTGGTTTCCTTTTCATGAGTTTTAGTTTTCTCAGAAACTGAATTTTTTTCTACCTGCTTAAAAATAATTCTGACAATTTTAAGGGAAGTGTTCTCCCTTTTATTCTAGGGTTTGTTAAATCCATATAATTTAAAAAGTCAGTAAATGTCTTTGTCCAGGATTTGTGTATTAATATGCAACTCTTTATCTTTCCTTGCCTCCCTTCATAGTATCAACCATTCATTTTGTTCACAGAAGCAATTTAAGATTTCACAGTGTCATTGCCTGGTATGGATTCTATCTTTTATCCTGTAAGTGTCTGGACAGCTGCCACCAAATGCCTGGCCCATGGTACCAGCCATCCAAAGAGGGAAGAGCATCACTGTTCATTCATTACCCAGCTATACATTTATCTGAAAGACAGCTTACGAGCATGGGCTCGACTTACTGTAATGTTGGCCACTTTTTTCTATTATGAGAAACAGAGTAGTAGGGTGAAAATGAACTGTTTGGTTCCCTCTGAAGTTACTGTCCTAAAACTACAACCATAATTTTCATATGGAAATGTGATGGTTCATTTGTGGTCCTCAGCTTTAGCCTCATAAGGAAACTCCATAGTTAACGTTTTTGAGTTGAAAGTAGTGGATTATTTCTGCAAAATCCCTCTGTCTTATCTACGTAGAACCCAATAGACAATATTACAGCTATGTTTTTACATGCAGAAAGATTAGAGAGGAGAACTGTTGTGTATGCACACATGGAATTGATATAATAGTGATAATACAGATCTAGCTGTTGTTCTCTGCCTGGTTTGCAGGATGTTCCAGTGAATGGCTTTTGCATACCATTTGAAAGAAAACACTGCTGGTGTCACTAGGAGTTCAGTGTTTCATTGAGCCTCAGTCTTCCTTAGTGTAAGCCTTTTGTGAAATATTGAGCAATGCTGTGATTTCTACTCATGAAGAAATCTAGTATTTCTGTAAGCATAGCTGAGTTCCTTGTTGTCCAGATTTCATGTATATTTATAGACCCATGGTTTAACCCTGGCAGGCAGCTAAGCCCCACACAGCCGCTCACTTCCCCCCAGTGGCAAGGGGGAGAAAGAAGAGTAAAAGCGAAAAAACTTGTGGGTTGAGACAGTTTCAAAGTAAAGCAAAATCATTGTGCACAAGCAAAGCAAAACAAGGAATTCATTCAAATGGGCAGGCAGTTGTTCAGTCACCTTCAGGAAAAAAAGAGTGTTGCATCACACGTAACTCTGACTTGGGCAGAAACACCTTAACTCCAAACCCTTCATCCCTCTCCCCCCAGCTCTGTTTGTTGAGCATGACACCATACAGTGTGGAATGCCCCTTTGGTCAGTTGGGGTCAGCTGTTGTGGCTGTGTCCCCTTTGAACTCCTTGTGTACGCCCAGACTTCTTGCAACTGGACTGAAAGATAAATCGAAAGTTACCATCAGCCAAAGCTGATATGTCCCAAGATGATGATTTCTCTATTCCCACGACAGAACATTTCCTGTAAAGCTTTTGACTGAAGGTTATTCTTCTGAAATACTTGCCAGAATTTTATTGAAAACTAAGTTTCCTGCATCATCTAAAATATCCTTCTAAACATTTTCTCTGGTTTCCATTAAAATTTCCAAGATCTGACAGGCCTTACCATTTTCTGTGGTAAGGCCTGTCATTTCTTACCATTTCTACCTGGACACTCCTCAGCGTATAGTCCTTACCTGACTCTCTGATTATCTGCTGTGTTTTAGTTTTTACCAGTTTTCCAAGCATGTGTGTCAGGTTTCTTGGTCTGTGGTTCTCTTACTTCCTGCAATCTATTTCTCTACAGATTTGTACAGAATATACAACACAGTTAGATTCTTAGGAGGTTTATATTTTAATTTTCTTAGAAAACCACCCAGTTTTGGTGAAAGGATACTACTGATGTTTATAGAAAGCTATCTGGTCCTCTTCCATTTGCCTACTGGAACAGGTGTTTTGAAAGTAATGTTATTTTTTTCAGAGAGAAGAAAGTGTCATGGCCCAAGTGGCATATGGGCATCACAATGTGTTCTCAAACACCAGGAAACTTGCAGAACCAAATTTCTTACACGAGTAAATTGCTTTTCCGTCTTGTCTTTCTGCTTCCCTGAAGCATCTGTGATAAAGGGAGGGAATGAAGCTATGCCCTTGCACAGGTTACTTCAGCTCCACGTTGACAAGAGGGCTTAACATTTTTGAAATGCGAAGTTGGAGTTGAAATGCCAATGCGTTTCGACTCGGGCTCTTCAGCTGGGTCATGAGCTGCATTATGTTGTTCTAGAGATACTGATGCAAACTCTTCAGGAAGATGTTAAATTCTTTGCAAAACTTCTTTCTGAGCTGAAGCAGCCTGTAGAGCTTCTGGGAAAAGTTTTGCCAAACGTAGAAATTCATACCACAGCTTCCACTCCCTTGTGAAAACATCATGGTGTAGGGTTTGGTTTGCCATAGTTGTATTGATGCCTATCCTTGGTCTTAAAATCAAGAACCAAACACTTTTAGAAGGGAAAAAGGGATTTTACCTCAGTATTTATTTTAAGGATCCTTGGTGCATTCCATCCAGGTGAAGCACGCTGGAATGCACACTGAAATGCACACCCACAATAGTTTGGGTATATCATTATAGGCCTTGCCAATTAGCATATCTATCAAAGATTCCCCAATGAGAGGCTGAGTGAACCCCCCTCCCTGAGGAACTTTCCCCCCCTGGGCAGGCCTATCTTAGTTTACAAAATATGGTCCAGAGAAGACCTTGGTGCCTGAGGCTTCTGAGATGTTTGGTCTCCTGGCTTAATGGAATATTGGGTCTGTGCTGGCTATCAAACCTGAAGAATTAGAAGTATGTGGGCTAAAAGGCCCTTAAGAATACATAAAAGCTATATAAAAGAGTATAGAAAAGGGGGTATACACAAAAAGCAAAAAATCATCATGGCATCAGTATGAGTCCTGTTTACATAGTTTCCTAGCCTTCCTCTCTCACTCTGCCCTGCATCACATTTGTTTACTGCTTATGAAATGTGGGTAGGTATTCAAGGGAGAAAATTATTCTCCTCCTAGTAAGTGCAGATTTTTTGAAAATGTGGTTCACCTCTGGAGCACATGCCCTGCTGGCATCTCCCATTACTTGGTAGTTGTTTGGACTCTTTATTGTTGGAGGAACTTACTACTGGATAGTTACCTGCTCTTTCTGACAGTGATAGAGGAACGAAGAAACTAAGCTGCAAGCACTGCTTCTAACAGACAATAATGACTGAATTAATTTGAGTTCAAAATAAATATTATCTGTTAGTGGCAAACATGGAGAGGCGAGTTCCTCAAGGGAAGGAACTGGAGCTCTGTATTAAAAGCCTCAAATACTCTTGTGAAAGAACAGCTCTGACTTAAAATTTCTCAGTTCATATGCAGTAGTATCTGAGATCATGTTTATTTCCTGTGTTTGGCTTGGTACAGCCACCTGTCAAATTATGAAGCAGACATCGAGTAGCTGTTATTTGCTTTGAAAGCTTATGAGTATCATCTGGAAAAAAAAAATGAATGGTCAAGTTCTGAGTCTTGTCTGACAAAATATTTTTTTAACAAAATGGGTAAATTGCCTGTGTAAACTTGCAACTCAGAGATTATGAGTAGCTTGAACGATGGTATTGTCTATTGATACAGACGATACAGCTCAGTTCCAGTAGTATTCTGGGCATGAAAACTTCTAGGAAAAACAGGAAATCCTGCAAGAAGCTAGAGTAAGGAGACATTTATTATGTTATGCAGCACTTTTATGTTTTCATTTCTAAGTAATTTTTTTTTAATTACACATAGCATTTTTGACTGTGTTTACCCAAGTCTGGCTGGCACTCCTACAAAGTGAGTGTCTATCTCTAGAATGACTTTTTTTCCTTCTTAGAGCTCTGTGCTATTTTTAAAAAAGAGAGAAGCAGAAAGAGAAACGTAATGAAACAGGTAAGTATATGAAAGAGTACAACTGAACCTGCATTCTGTGTACAGATATACAGCCTGAAAAAATGTATCTTATTTTGCTTGTAAAAGTAATGTACAATTTTCAGGTAATTACATATTTTGTGACTAACTGTTGCAAATTATTGTGGCTCTATCATCTATGCAATAATACAATTTAAAAAATGAATACATGATAGTAAAAACAGCTGTTTGAAATTAAGGAATCATGGCTTTTTTATAAATTTATTTCAAAATTTTTCTATTGGTCTCAGTTGTAGATTGTGACATTTGGCTGCACATGGCAATATGGGATACGTTCAGGAAAGCATGGACAAAACTGTTCAAACATTGCAAAGCTTTTGCTGAATATTCTGAATCTAGAACTTGTAATTCTATGGTCTGGATTTCAGTGTGGCTGCTTGAATACACACATAACAGCATAGCTAAAATAATAGCATGAAGTCTTGAGCTGTTGCTTGTGGATACACATTTTCAGGTTTGGGCCTTAGTAGATACAGAATGGACCATGGCATTAGTTAATTGCTCACTATTTTTGTCTTGCTGATGGAAATCCAGTGAGTAAACCAAGTGGGTTTGTATTTTTGTGGTGATGATGTCTGCCCAGTTTTAAGGCTTTGGTGAGCTCACATCCTCTGGGTAGAAGGTGATGTTGAAATATAAGATACTCTTTGTGGGGAAATGGAAATATTAATGCATTTTCTATTAAGCTAAATATAGATGTACTGATAACTGTGCAGTGGAAGGATGGTAGCACTTTCAGTAGCACTTTTTTAACCATTAAAATAGGTCCTGGCAGCTTCAGGATGATTTAAGCATTATCTTTTTTTGAGTCTACTTAAGACATTCATGTAAGACTTAGTGAATAGGAGCTGATATGCAGATACTTTACTTGGTGGATCAATGGCTTGACATTGCACAATATAATTGCACAGTGTACAAGGCACACCATTATCAAATTTAATTCTTAGAATAGTCCTTCCAAACAATTGCCTTCCTCTATCCATTGTTCATAGCTGTGTCCCATTGTTTCAGCACTCAAGAGGCCAAACCTCTAAGCACAGCCGCACTGTGCATGTAGAAACATGATGGATATTTTACATCTAGGAAGCATTGTTTAATAATAGGTGTAACTGGCACAGGCAAACATTTAACATCGTTCTTACAGAACCTGAAACTGGAGGGCACTGTCTGTCTGCAGATCCAAAAGTGCATGAGGAGTTGAAAACAATGAGATTATGCCTACTTGTAAGGAGCAATAGAGAAAATTATCCATGAGAGACCTCTTAAAGGATTTGGCTTCCACTGACTTGCAAGCTGTGAGCTGGGTCACATCAAGTAGCAATACTCTAAGAGTGAAGCAGTCAGCCTTATTTTATGAACCTTCTGTGCAACACTGGGAGCCCTTCAATCCCTATCCAGGTGCTCAAAGAGGTGCATGCATTTAAGTGCTTTCTAGGACAGGGCTAAATTGCTATATACCTTGCAAATGTAACCTTGTAGTCACCTGGAAATCTCAGCTGAATTTGGAACTTATAATTGAATCCTTTTTTTGTCTTCCATGGTCATCAGGAGGTGTCCTGCTGTGTTAAGTATTAATTAGTGTACAATAGTAGCAGTGAATTCAGGGAAGGGAACAGGCCCGCATTCTTCAGTGTTGCTGACTGTCCATACTGAAATACTAAATTTTCCTGTCAAATGGAGGATGGATATATCAGTGCTTATTTCATTCTTACAAACTTTCCTCCATGTGTAAGTTTAAATGTGTGACACTTGTAGACAAAGTGGCTGATGTTCATGCTGGACTCAGTGATGACATTTTCCTCATGATTGTCTGGAACCAACTGTATTTTTATCACCTCTGAATCTTTGACAGGAACCAATTTCAAATCAGAACTCCTTTCTTGTATTTATATCAATGAGTTAGTTGTGGTATCTTCAGGCACTTAAACCAGAGCTTCCCAAGGGTGGGATTTCTTTTACATGGGAAATCACGATGTTTTGATTTTTTTCTTTTCCTCACAGATCATATGACTCCAAAACTTCCAGATTTTTCCAAAGGAAATGTATTGTGAATTAAATGTTTTCTTAACTTCCCACCCTCAACTGCCCAATCTGCAGTACAGATGATGTTGACAGATTCCTATTTGGAACCATGGATCAGGAGATGTAAGTCTCTGGACCCTGCTTCCAGCTAGGCTCTGAGGTGATGCTAGGTTTCCTGATGGAAAGTCAAGAAGTTAAGATTTTCAGTTTCTAGCTGAAACAAATTCTTTGAGACTGAGCCTGTGTGTGCTGCAGAAGTTTGCTGCAACCAAGCCTTGCCCCCAGAGCTCTTTAGTTTTATGTTTGTCACTTACTGATGAAGAGGTTTATTTAAGAAAAACTCCTGAATGGCTGTAATAGAATATCTTTATTAAGTGAAGTGTCACTAGTTCAGGAGATAAATGCACATTAATATTTATCACTCACTGTATGCTATGAGAGATTACATGAAAAATGACTTTCACTTTGCTATTTCATCTACTGTGATCTGAATAAAAAGTGTTGTGTAAAAAAATTCCCATCATAGCTATTCAGAAGAATTGAGAGTGTTGCAACAGTTTGGAGTACAATATATGGCTAAAGAGATGTTAGAAATATCCAACAAACTTCAAAAAATACAATACTAAGGTTACATTAAAAAAAAAAAATCCCTGTGCAAAGTAATAAAAACTTCAAGTAAGACACCCAAACGCTTAAATCTACTATTTAGGTGAAGCCATGCAGCATATGTATGATTGTGATGATGGAATTACACTGTTGGAATAGTAAACAGTCTTAAATTAATTTTTAGAATCCATGTTTTTCCTCCTCTATTCTCCCTTTCCTTATATCATCACGGCATGCAAATGGATACTGACCCTTTGAACTTAGCACCTTTGCAGAGAGATGCATAGCACTGCTTTTTAAAAAAACCAAGATAAATTGTTAGCAGTACTACTAACTTTCTTAGAGATTCAACCAATTCTTTGTCATGCCCCATAAACAGATATGAGGAAAAAAAAAAAATGCAGTGCGGAATAAAAATGCACCTTTCAAGCACCTGCAGTATGATATGCTATGATGTCATATCATCATATCATATCATATCATATCATATTGATGCCTATCCTTGGTCTTAAAATCAAGAGCCAAACACAGTTAGAAGGGAAAAAAGGGATTNAAGTGAAAAATCATGGCATCAATATCATATCATATATCATCTGTGTAAGGCTCATGGCCATATAAGAGCTAATATATGTGATTTTAAAGCAGGTCTCCGTGAAAATTTGCCATTCAATTATTCTATGTCCCATTAGCACATCCTTGTGGTAGAAGCTCCAGGTGTACAAAAAAATTCTGACATACCCTTGCTGTTTTAGGGAAAAGGGTAGCAAAAAAGATCAGAGGACTACCTGTCTAGACTTGAATGTACAAGAATTTTTCATTGTTGTTGGAAACAATGTGGGTAGCACCCTCCAGCTTTGTGTGCAGTCATGGTGTCAAGAGTCGCATGTGTGCATTGGAGGCAGCAGTCCAATTAGAACACATTCAAATAGTTGTACTGAGGTTACATGCCTGTGGCTGGGGGGGACATGCCATTACTAATCCAGCTCTTGGCTGGATTACCTTTGAAAAATAAGAAATGGATTCCTCTTCCACGTGTGAAAAGCTTTTGGCCCTCTTGAGTCCAGTTTAATGTTGCATCTGGGCTGAAGAGAAAGAGGGTAATGAAGCCTTCACATCCTGTCTGGCTTCCTGCAGGCTTGATCAGAGGGGAGAAAGCCCTTTGCCAGGAGCTTTCTGGAGGGATAAAGAGGCTGGAGCAACCTCTCCATGTGCTTCTGAGACATGCTGGGGTACATTTGTAGAGCTACATGCCAGGTTTTGGTCCCACTGGGTACCATTAGAAATGACTCCTGAAAGTGACACCTGAAAGCAAGCCCACATTTTTCAGTCCTTCAGTCCAGTTCTGAGACAAATATTCTCTCTCCTTTTTATCATTCATAGTTTTCAGAAGTTGTTGGTGGAGTGAAATCAGAACCCAGTGCTCAAGCTCCAAACTGAGGTGTTTTGCCATGAGATTTTTTCTCTTTTTAGTCTTGATGGACGTACAGAAGCCTATACATCTAAGACAGAAATGAAGGAATTGACACTGTGAATTCTGGTATTGGCTGGGCCACTGTTCTCTTGCATGTCTGTTCTGTCCACACAGCTTTCTGAACAGTATATGTCTCCTTCTCTGTGGGGTGTTCAGCTTCCATTCATGTCCCCAGGGACTTTCACATTAGGGCAACTGAGCAGTTAAGGTATGCTTTAGCAAAGTAACTGTAACACTGTGAGTGAATTAGAATTTAAAAAAACTAAAGAAGGATGAAAAAAATCTTTCTTCCTCTTTGTAAGAAGCTCTGTTTTATTTCATCTGTCTCTTTTCTCGCCATCTCAGTTCTGTATGCATATGGTTAATTTTTCCTTTGTGTCATTTAGAACCGAGTTTCCAATAGAAAGAGAAAAATGTAAGAAAAAACATAGTTAAGTGGGTTTACCCAAACCCCACTATAAATTGAAACTCATCCCTTATCCAAATCTGTCACTTCTTCTTCCTTAACATAAATTACATATTCAGTAATTCACTGATTTTAGCGCTCCCATTTCTCCCAAGTTGTTGATGTAGCTCCAAAACTTTTGAAATCCAGGTCATAATATTTCTTACTTTTCTCCAAATACTTCTAGTTTCTAGTTTCTGCTGGCACAGATGAATGTGGTGCAAGCAAAGGGCTACTGCTCGGTAGAATCTGATGGTGGTCCTGTCCCACTGATGGCCACGAAGGGAGTAGCCCTTGTGGAATGCTGTAACCTGCTCTGTGCATACCTAGCTGCCTTCCAGCTGTGTGTTTACGCTGCCATATTTGCCAGTACACTGAGAGACTATTTATTATCCTGAGTGTTAATAGTCCTTTAAAATTTTTCCTACCTTTGTGCAGAAAGAGATCTTTTTTCAGCATTTCAGCTTTTGACGAAATACATTTTTGACATTTTCTACAATTCTTAAAAGGAGGACACTTGTAAAAGGGCTTTTTTAAAGAAATGGTTTGTTCAATTTAAATTCAAAGATGTTTGTTTTCAAACTTTAAGAAGTGAAGTCTAAAACAGATATATTTTGGGGTGATATGGCAGTGGAAATACTGTAAGATAGACTCAACAGTTTGGGAATTGAATGTGCATTGATTAATTGTATTGCATTTTTTTCTCCTTTGGATGCTGACTGAGACAATTCTACCAGAAAATCCCCTTCCATATGAAAAATTTGTTGCTTGATACCTATCGAATTGTTAACTCCCAAGCACTGAGAAGAGTTTGTAACTTAGAACTTCATAAATCATCAGACTGTCTTTGAATTCTGTACATTTTGATGCACATTTTAAGTCCACAGAATTTGTGTTGTCAAACTGTTTGTCTCCAGCTTCGAGATAGGTTATTTTTTAGTTATATTTAGTTGTATTCGGAAGGTGCGGTTCTCATAATACCATGAGCATGGGATCAATGAAGAAGTGAGCTATCAAATACTGAAGCTTGCAAAAGAATTGTAAAATACAGCAGTCCTTGGACTACTTTACACAAGACATCCTATCTAACAAATTATTTAATAACAAGTCGCTTATCATATGTTCGTTCTTCTAAAGCTTTTGAAAATATTACCTATTCCATTGTTTCTGCTTTTATAGCGCTTAGAAGTTTTTGTCCAAAGCCAAGACACCAGGCCAGCTTCTGCAGAAGAAGGACGAAAAGTGGCCCAAATATTTTAATATCCAGTCTTTTTGATGTAATGCTCCTCCACCCAGGTTGTCGCCTTTCTGGGTGAACTCTGGTGGCAAGTGAACAGATCATACAAAGCACGTATATAGTGAATGTATCTTCCTTTTAAGATCGCAGAAAATTCATATGGGGCCTCATTCTTACCATCTTAATTCTTCTTTTTTTAAAATTATTTACTGTATTTAAAAAAAGAAAAGGGAATTTTATTACAGACATTTGGTATTCAAAATTTGTAGTCAAGATAGTGTTATTGTGACAAAAATTTGGAGTCTGATGGAGGGAGATAGTTGTTGAATCATGCTTATCTCATTCTTTGCTTTATAAACTACTATTTAGGCCATTGATGACGTGCTTGGACTATAACATCTAAAATAAAAATCTGGTTTATTGTCTAGATACAGAATGTGAACCATCTTCTTCTTTCTAGTAGTTGTTCATAACAGATGCTTGCAGGATAGGTATGAACAAAACAAGCTGCACATAGAGTGAGTATTTCCCAGGTATACTCTGCTAGTTCTGCCCTCCATAGCTTTGGCTTTATTTACAGCCTTGGATAAGAATTTTAGCAGTGCTGTTTTTTAATCTATAAATTTAAAAATGACCCTCAAATGCATGAAGCAGGTGGTATAAAATGTAGGTATAAAATGTTTTGAAAGTAGAACTTTTACTGCAGATGGGTCAGGTAGGGTGATGTTTAATGTTGTCTTTTATCAGCAATTCAATTTTGTCTTGAAGATGCATATTTCCTGAAATACTGATGGTTTACTTCATTTATTCATACCTTGTAAGTTTGGCTGCCTGTGATTAAGCTGAGTGTTTCCTAGAGGATTTATAAGGCATTTCTAAGTCTTCATCAAACATTTTCTATTGGCTTTTGAATAGACATCCAGTAAATCACAGAGGAGCTATGACCAAATGTGTCTGGCACAGGTTCTTCAGTGTATACTGAAAATTATTTTTAAAACTTCTAAAGGAGAGAAAGAGTACAGTCGGCACAAAGCAAAGCATTCATTGAAAGTATGTCTATACTCCTGAGCCAAACTGAGGTTTGTGTGTTGTTATGCCTCCTCCCATGTAATATTTTTGTAAAGAGTAATAAGATTAACAGGCTTTTATTTTCTCAAAAGTAGAAGTATCATTCATATTTTGTCTATGCACCAGGTAAATGTGTTACTAAGCATTGTGATGTTATTATTGATGTAAAATTGCTCTCTGGAGACTTAAAAAACTTTTTTCTTTAATTAAAAAAAAAAAAAAGAAGTAAAAATTTGCAATAGCAGTCGTGGTTTGTGATTAAAGAGTACTCAAACAAACTATAATTAAAGTATGATTTTTGCTATTGCATTGACCATAGGGGACAATCATGAATAATGTGGACCTGGCTGGTAGAAGTATCCTTGGTCAGGGTATTTTATGGTTATATACTGAAAATCTTTAAGCAATGTTTGGAAACATACCAATTATATGTATGTATATTTTGTCTTCTAGGGCATACAGGACGATTGTTAAAATCTCTGTGTTTCACCAGTCTGTCATTTCTGCTGCTGCACATCATCTTTCAGATTACAATAAACAGTCTTGAAGCTGGAAAAACTATTCAACCTGGTTTTAACTGTGAGTAAAACATTTTAATATTTATTAGCATTTTAAATGTCCTAATGCTTCAGTGGTTTGATAGGTGAAGGGTTGATAAGAAGGCACTTAGCTTTGTGCTCCTGTGGGTTTGCAGCTTGCTCTTGTTTTCCAGCTTTTTACCTTAAAAATTACTGTTAGTAAGACAGTAAGATTAGAAGAGTTTAAGAAACAAGAGAAATGTATATATAACTATTATATATTTATATTCAAAACTATTTTGTTCCCACCAGAGATATATTTTCTTTGAGTTTACCGCTAACTATTGTATGTCTTCATCTTTTAGGCTTTCTCAAAATCACCTCAGAACCCGAGGAAGCTGCACATTTGTGTCATTAGATAATAATTCAGTGGATTAAGAGTAAAATGAGATAAAGTGAAAAACCTCCCTCTATCCATGTATTATGCCCTTCTCTGGCATAACCCTCTTTAGTTTTTCATTTAATTTAACTTTAAATATTGATTCAAAAACTTATATTTCTAAACAGTATTTGTCTCTTTCTTGCCTGTGTTTATGGGAGGAAGGATTTTCAATTTTTCATTTATGTGTCAGCTCTACTTAAAATATATTGCATGACATTTTGTATCTTCCTCTCTCAGGAAATGTTGTTCAATAATTCAGAAAGCAAACATTCTTTATTGTGCAGAAGTTAATTAAAATATCTATCCAGTGATTTAGATATGTAACCTTCAGGTAGAAACTATTTATACTTGTCTTACTGTGCTTACATTTAACATTTAAACCTGTCAACTTACCTTTGATAAATGCCCATTTAATTTATCACAAGGTATGCTGCTGCCACTTGAGTAAACAGTTGTACTACAATTCAACACAAGAAACCTTATGTGAAGTAAAGGATTTGACTTAAAGTAACAAAATGCTAAGGAAACTTGAAGTGAGCATTACCATTTCTCCTTTAATTTAAACCATTTCATGAAGTAAAAGGCATAATTGTGTTCATAAAATACCAGTTTTACCTGGAATATCTTGGGCTTTGTTGGTTCAAATCAGGCCTTCAGAGTCTAAAAATATGCTTTCTCTTTTTTTCAAAAATATATATAATTCACTGTGTGAGCTGGATTAGTTGCTTTCCTTTATGTGTTTATGTTCTTATGACTACAAAGACATAATTTTTAGTTACATTGGAGTAATTGCATCATCTTGACACCATTTGTATGAGTAGAGAGTTCCAAGACAGAGATGCAAACACTGACTTTTTCCTCCTTTTGTGGTAGGAACCAGGGTCTGCAGGGGGAATTAAAATAGTTATTTCATCCTGAAGAGTCCACCCTTCGAGGTGAAATGTACCATTTTTTACTGTTTACTCACAGTTGTTGAGTGTAACAGCTCCTCTTCCAGCTGCCATTAGTAACAATCTCCTACTTGGGGCTTCACAGGGCAGTGGGTAGAGCTGTAGGAGTGCATTAAATATTATCAGATTGCTCTCTGACACCAAGGCCACTTGACATGACATCCCCACACACTCCCCGTTAAGCTCTTTTTGCCTCCTGAGAACAAAGGGTGGTTTGAAGTTGCCTGTTGGGAGTGTTATTTGTTCCAGTGGAACTCCCAAACTGTGCCCGAGTTGTCTGGGAGAGAAGTTGGTTGACCAAAGTTGTTCCAAGAGTTTTTAAACTGTTTAGCAACATGAAATATTCAACTGTTGAATGTCAGTGCCTTAATACTGAATTAACTGGTGATGCCTATCCTTGGTCTTAAAATCAAGAACCAAACACTTTTAGAAGGGAAAAAGGGATTTTACCTCAGTATTTATTTTAAGGATCCTTGGTGCACCCCATCCAGGCAGAACATGATGGAATGCACATCAGAATGCACACCCACAATAGTTTGGGTATAACATTATAGGCCTTGCCAATTACCATATCAATCAAAGATTCCCCAATGAGAGGCTGAGCGAACCCCCCTCTCCGAGGAACTTCCCCCCCCAACCCAGACAAGCCTATCTTAGTTTACAAAATGTGTTCCAGAGAAGACCTTGGTGTCTGAGGCTTCTAAGATGTTTGGTCTCCTGGCTTAACGGAATATTGGGTCTATGCTATTTATCAAACCTGAAGAATTAGAAGTATGTGGGCTAAAAGGCCCTGAAGAATGCAAAAAAGCTTTATATAAAAGAGTATAGAAAGGGGGTATACATAAAAAGCAAAAAATCATCATGGCATCACTGGCACCATTTAGTTTACTGGTATGGCTACAGTCAGTGAGATCCAGGTGAAGCTAATAAAAAGGGGAATCTGATACTGGGATTATGGATGCTGGACCCCCAAGGTGCTGAAAGAGAAGATAAAGACTGTTGTGAATGTAGGGGCTAGAAAAGGCCAAAGCATTTGCTAGATCAGGGAACAGGGTCAATTATTGTCACTTAATGGCACCAGAACTTAGACGGTACCATGAGGGTGAGAAGACAGAATTCCCGCTCCAGAAAGCACCTTGCTAGTACTTCTGCTTGTAGCAATTTGGTGACACAGTCCCACTGCATTTCCTGTTCCCCAGCCATATGAAGAGTGCTGTGCAGAACTGACTGCAGCTGTGGGCTAAGCCATAGCTGGAGAAATGACAGCACTTCGCCCATGGCATCTGCACAGTGTTATGATCTCTGCATTTTAGACTTGCTGTTAATGTTTATCCAACTCTTTTTGCTCAATAAGAAGTTCAAAAGTGTAGACTGAAAGACTGATGTGTTCTGTTTCTCTATCCAGACCCAGATCCACTATTAATAAAACATTTTTTTACAGCTACAGTCTTTTCTGATGCTTATCATTAGGAGATTTTTCTTCCATTAGTCAAAATATCCTGTCTTCATCCTTCAGCCTGATGTGGAAATGAAGAAAAACTTTCCATTAGCCTTTATGGTTACCCATTTTGTATTTGAAGGCTGCAGTCGTATTTGTCCTATGTACTCTTTTCTCTCATTCTCTTCTATTTACACAACCTCAGCCCTTTCAAACTTTCTTCATGCATCACATTTTCTAGGAAGGAGATTATTCTTATTGTTGTTGGTCAACTTCAGTTTTCTCCAAGTATTTCAGGTATTTCTTGAAGCTCAGTTTCCAAAGCTAGACACTGTTTCATCTGAGAATTTAGTAGCATATACTGAAATATAACAATTACCCAAGTGTCTGCAAGTCACACTCCCTATTTATGAATTACTGTATGGTACTTTTTGCAATGGTCTCACACTTTTTGTCTGTGATTCACTGAAACCCACAAATCCTTTTCTTCAAAACAGACCATTTTTTTCCAATCCCATATTTATGTAGCTGAGTATTCTTAGAGTAGAGTGGAAGTTTATATTTGCCCATTTTTTTTCCAGGACAATTTTATTTATCAAGATTGTTCTGTCTCATTGTTTGTTAGTGGCTTCTCTTATAGGGGCCTTCTGCAAGTACACTTTTAAAGGGTTTTGAATAATTAAATTTTTCTGTTTTCCTTTAGATTTAATATTTGGTTTGATTTTGCTGGAATTGTACTATGTCCCCAAGCTTAATTAAATGAAATCATAAAGGGTGCTAGTGGATGTTTTGACAGGACCCCTCTTAATTATCTGCCAAAGTTCTTGGGAGTCTGGGGAGGTCCTTGCTCACTGGAAGCCAGACATTGTTATTCCAAGTTACAAAAAGGGCATTAGGGAAGACCCAGGAATCTACAGACTTGTTATTCTAACCTCAGTTCTTGAAAAAAAATGTATGAAAAAGATTATACTAGGTTCTACTGAAAGGCATTTAAAAGACAATGCAATCATCAGGCATGGTCAACACAGGTTCTCAAAGGGCAATTCCTGTTTACCACATTTGATAGGTAAAGTCACCTGCCCAGTGGATGAAGGGAAGGTGGTGGATGTATTTTTCCTGGATTTTAGTAAGGCTTTTGATAGTATTCTCCTGGACAAATTGTCCAGTAGGTTCAAGATGTGCTTGGTTGATGAACTGGCTGAAGAGCAGGGCTCAAATGGTTGTGGTGAATGAGGCCACAGGACCCTCAGGGCTCAGTTCTAGGGCCAGTCCTGTTCAGTGTATTTATCACTGATCTGGATGCAGGAGTTGAATGCACCATTAGGAAGTTTGATACCAACAGTAATCAAAGTGAGAAGTGTTGTCTGGGACAAGATGCCTTGCCGAGGCCTTTGTGTAGTTAATCTAACTCCTGGCAGTTTCAGGAATAGGTGAGGAGGAGAATACCTTTGTCTTCAAATTCTGTAAGTTAGTTTGTCTCAGTATTTTCAATGCCAATTTTCTGAATCAAAAGATCATTTTCTGGTTTTAGTTTTTCTTTTCACACTGCTGTTTTAAATCCTCTGGTAATATTTTCATTTTGGTAACAGAAACACTTGAAAAATGTTTAAATTAGAGGTGTGATACAGACTATCACCTCTTAAACCTTATACAGTTATAGTTTCATTTTGAAAGTGGAGAACAACCATCCCTTTATCCTTTATATCTAGAAGCTGTTTTATTTGGACCGTCTGCAAACACAAACCAACCATGTAGAATTTCAGGTTAATTTCAAAATATTCTGCTATTATCCTGGACTTAGGTAATTCAAAAGCAGCTGATAGTTAGTGTTTAGGATAATTCCTGGAATGTTTAACTTCTTTGGTTTGTTATCTTTTTCATTCCCTTTCTCCTTTAGAATTCATATACCTTCTCTTTCAGGACGGCTACAAAATGCTACAGCATTTTCTAAATTATGTTGGCACATTGGTAGAAGTGTTTAAAAATGTTTGGCCACAGAAAGTTCTTGTTTCTTAAGGGTCTTGTGAGTATTGCCTAGCACTAATGAAATGTTGCTGTTAGTAATCTTCATTTAGCCTAATGAAAGATTTCTGGTTAGCCACAACCTCAGTGTGTGGAACTAACACTGAATACCTCCCAGATAGTTTCCTTTTTAAATCAGAGTTCATATAGAAAGGAAAAGAATAAATACAGAAAGGGTGAGCTGGGCTAATCTTAAGCCATCAAGAGCTATATAATCAGTCTTGTTTCACTAATAATATCTCCATAAAATAGAGAATCTGATTTTGAAATGTAGCAGTATTCATGCAGTAATAGAATTTCATTAAGTTTGTATTTCTGCTAGGATAAAATTCTGATTATTAGATTAGTTAACATATTTTGAGTATAAAACCCATGAGAGGAAATTAAAGATTAGATCACGAGGTAATAGTTGCATTCTCCAGTATGCACAGTATAGTTCTTTCCTAGGACTAGTTTTAAACATCTTTAAAAATGGCAATACCACCAGCAGGAATGTTTTCCACAATGTTAATTTTAAACTTTACTTCCAATACATTAGTGCAATTATTCCTCATCATAATACTCTGTAAGTATACACTCTGTAAATTTATCTTCTTGTGTTTAGTCAGCCTTTAAAATAAGTCTGGTTTCTTTTTGTCTTAATTGTAGTGATGTTCATTTATTTCTTATTTTGTGCTCCTCTACATCTCTTGGTATTGGCTTCTGTGAATGGATCTACTGAAATGCTTATTCCCCAGAACAGTATTTTTGTTCATGAGAAATGCAACTTAGAATACTTCAACTACTCACTAATTAAGTTTGTAGTCTATGTTTGTTAGAATACCAAAAAGAGCATTTAAGCTATTTCTGGATATTTTTCTTATACATCACGTAAATGAGCTGATGGAATTGAAACAGATACCTTTAAATCCTTCTATAGACTTTCTATGAATCTTTACATTTGTTTACTGTGCCTGCTTTGAGTGATTTCTTTACAAAATGGTTATGTGTAGAAAAAGGGAGAATAGATTTAAAGCACCAAGTTGCCTAGATAGCTTCTCTGTTAGATCATGGGAACTAAATCAGATAATTCTCTGTCCCTAGTATGCCATGGTGAATGTCAAACAAATGCATGCCACCATTGTGGAATCATAATAACTTTCTGCTTTAGATAAATTTTGAAATGATTTCTTGGCTTAAAAGACCATCCTGTGTTTGCATTACTACCAGCATGTCCCTGAGGTATTTGGTTATATTAGGAAGCAGCAATACCCAGTACAAATAAATTATATTTCACCATTTATTGAAAGCTTAGACTCAGCACTGAAGCTGACCTTTCATAGGAATGAGTAATTACACTTTCCTATATACCTGGTGAGATTTCATGTCTTTTATACCCTCCTGAGTATGCTTTTAAGGTTGTGCTGATTTTGTAAAGTACTACTTTGGTAAGGGTTGTTGTTTATTGTTGGATTAATTAACTCACTGGAAATAAAGATGCTTTTTTTATTTTTAAAGAGAAAAAAGTTTAAAAGATTTCATGTTTCTATTTCAAAGGTAGGTTGCAGACGCATGCCAGTCTTTCAAATACCACCTCCTGCCTGGAGTCTGAGGCTGTCTCATGGCCCCTTGTTGGCTGTTTTGACACATCATTTCATGGGAGACAGTCTTGAAAACACATATTTTGAAAATACTGGAAATTTGAAATACTATTTTATGAAAAAAATTCTGATAATTTCCTGACTGCTAGTTGTCTTGATAATTTTGAAAATTTTAGTTTCAAAAATATTGCTTCATATGAAATGAAATTAATCTAAATGGCATTAAGAAGGCTAGTAAGTTTATTGTAAGAAGCTTCTGAGCAGACGTCATGGCAAAGTAAGCATTTTAATACTGTAAAAGTCACTATGTCCTCTCCAATGGTTCTGCTTAACAAAATCAAAGCTAACAGTAACCTTCAATAAAGAGTGCTCAAGCACTTGCACCCCAGGCAAAACATCTCAGTCTTCCCTAAAAAACACATTTGCCAGCCAGGCAAATGCTCAAGGTGCTTTCCAAACAACTGGTTTAGCTGCAAATTTATGCGATCTTCAGTCACCTCAATTGTATGTGTATCATACTCTTTGTTTTTGCTTAGTGAAATCTATATTTCAACATTTTTCCATTAAAAGTGGGTATTGTCTTGCGGGACAGCTACATTTTAATTGTATTTTTGTGTGTCAGCTCAAAGGTTATAATCTTGGCCAAAATCTGAGCAAAAAATAATGCCTTTAAACATCTAAGAAACTGTTCATTCTGTTACCACAGAAATCATCAGATTGTACTTGTTTGGTTTCTGTTCAACTGGCAAGAGAAGAAGGTTCAGAAATGAACTCATATTTCAAGAACAACTGTGGAATATCCAGTATAGCAAAATTTTTATAGGTTAAACCAATCAGCTGTAGCACTGCAGAAGAATCAGAGTAACCTTGCATTGAGAGGATATATATTTTAGACTCAACACTGTCTAAGCCTGTGATGTCTACTACAGCAAATATAGTACAAATTTAGTCTAGACCTTTAGCTAGACAGGTTCCAGAGTAATGAGTGGTGCCTCAGTGGGGAAAAACAAATTTTACACCAATATTTTAATAGAAGATATTATACAGATTCTGTATGCTGTCCAGCAAGACTGATAATACTAAATTCCATAATATAAAAGTCTAATTTTATGGAATTTAAATGCCTAAATATTTTTGAAGTCCTGAACTACAGTTGTTATTAATTGTTAAATCAGTACAGACAGCCAGTTACCTGGAAAGACTATTTGTTCAGGTTTTATGAGATATCAGTGTTGTGATTTAACCCCTGATGGCAACTAAGTATCACACAGCTGCTTGCTCCCCCTACCTCCCAGCGGGATGGGGAGGAGAATCAGGGAAAAAAACAATAAGAAAAAGCTCAAAGCTTATGGGTTGAGGTAAGAATAGTTTAATAATTTAAAGTAAGTAAACTACTACTACTACTGCTGCTTTTACTAATTTTACTGAAAAAAAAAAAGAGAAAAATGTAACTCAAGACACACAAGTGACACACAGAATTGCACATCACCTGCTGACCAATGCTCAGCCTGTCCCTGTGCAGCAAACAGTCCCTTCCAGCCAACTGCCCAGTTTATATACTGGGAAGGACATTCTAGGGTATGGAATATCCCTGTGGTCAGTTCAGGTCAGCTGTCCTGGCCATGCTCCCTCCCAGATTCTTGTGGACCTCCTCACTGGCAGAGCATGAGGCACTGAAAGGTCCTTGATTTAGGGTAAGCACTACTTAGCAACTACCAAAACATCAGTGTGTTATCAACATTATTCTCATAATAAACCCAAAACACAGCACTGTACCAGCTACTAGGAAGGAAATTAACTCTATCCCAGCAAAACTAGGACAGTCAGCCACTTCTTGTGGTTTTGCTTTGTGGTATGTCCTCACCAAACTGTGCGACGCTTCATTGCTTATATTGCTAGCAGGATACTAAAGCCAGAGCACATGAGAAGCTGGAAGTGTTTCCAGAATGCAGGTCAATAGAATTTTATAAAAATCAAAGCTAACTGTGAAAACTTCTTTATTAAAAGTCAGTATATGAATATTGTCCTTCTTATCCAAAGCAGTTAAGACTGTCTCTTGGTGATATCTACATCTGCCCAGTGCCATGTGGATTGAAAAAAACCCCTTCTTTGACTTAGCTTATAAATTCCTCTAAGGAGAAGCTTTTCTTCTTCTTTTGTTTGCACCCCATAACCTGCAGCAAGAGTTGGCTGGGTAGCTGGGGGCTTATGGAGATACCTCAGTTTACAGAATAAGGAGAATAGGACTTCTTCAGAGCTTCCCTATCAGCCACTCTGCTTGCAGAATAATGAGCTAAAAAGCAGTGAATGGCCATTTGTCCAGATCTCCACCGAGAGACAGAAAATTCAGCGGGGGTACAGGTGGTGCATACATGGATTGAAGTAGACCTGAAGCTCCTGTTTTACTATTTCACTATTGTGAAATTCACTATTCACTTACCAATTCACTATTGGCAAGTACCTCTGAAAACCTAAGAAGTGACAGAAAGGCAGGAGACATGACTTTAAGGAAATAATAGTTCCCATCACAGTCTGGTTTCATCATGTACTGTTTCTTACATTGGTGTTGTGCAGTGTCTTAGTCAGAAATATATAAGAAGGAACTTCTCTATGGAGTCATGAAGAGCTTGGGACTAAAAAGAATGCTTAGCTGTAAAAACTGCAGTGAGATCCAGATGCGGTGGCACAAATATGGTCATCATATTGTGTCCTAGAAAGGTGTGTGGTTGTACAGTATTACCAATGGCCATTTCTGGCTATCACTTCAATGTTTCCAAGAGTCAAGAATGTTTAACATGTGGAACACATCCTATGAGAAACTTTTAATTAGTCAAAGGTGTTAGCATGCCTTTTTTGTCTCAACAGAAACTTGCAACAATAGCTTATTCTACACATGAAAGTTAATTTTCCTTTAATTCAGTACACATTGGATGTCAACATTTCTTCAACACTTTCCATGCAGCTTTATGTAGCCAGGAAATTTATGACTGGGGAAACAGAAGCTTCTGTAATTGCTTCTTAGGCATGTATGATAAGTCCTGCTTAATTTCCTGATAGGTGTTACTGCTTAGCAGTTTGGAAAGTTGGTGTTCATTGTACTTACGGACTCTTTATTTCTGGACTCATGAGCTGCCATGTGAAAACTGAGCAGTATTTTAGAGAGTTGCTTTGAGGCATGATACATAACTCCTTTGTATAATGTATGTGATTCTGCTGTAATAATGTTGGCATGCTCACTTGTGTTCCACTGTCCAAGAGAACCTGAATAGGAGATAATCCTTCTCACTGCCACTCACAGTTTGTGCTTTTGACAGTCAGAATTGCATTGGAGAGAAGACCTGGGAAACTGGTGGGCAGCCCATGGGGCTGTACAGCTTCTTTCTGAAGGTGGTGGACTTTGGAATTTATTCCCAAGGAAGCACCCAGTGTAGCTGCTGACGCTGTCATGCAAACTGGGACAGTTCTCTTTTTAGTGTCCCAGTTGTAGCTAGGATGACTGCAGGGTAGTAGAATAGAAATGGGACCATCACTGTCAGCTTGTTTTAGGGCTGTTTGTAGGAGAGATGGAGCAGCTGTTTTTTGTCTCCCTCTGTCCTCTTGAAGAAGCAGAAGGAGCAAACACAAGGAAGAAATCAAGGCCAGCTGTGAAGAAGGCACTCAATAAAACTTGAATAGACAAGACTAGAGCAGAATGCATGTGTGAAGGAAATAAAAGCAGAAGAGAGTAACTGTTTGTTGATTTGTAGTTGGGGTTAGTGCTGTTAGTAAATTAAGAAGCAGGCGTGCAGAGGAGCCTTCTATATTTTTGTAAGTAGCCACTCGCTTGCTTGTCCCCTGGTTATATGTTTAATATTTGTATGAAAAACTTATCAGACAGTATACATTGCCAGCTGCTTTTAAGTTCTAACTTACTACAAAACCTGTTTTCCATATTGCAAAAAGTTCTTGGAGACCAGCAAAATCAGAGACAGGCTGTTCAGATGGTTACAGTGAAAAAACTTGTCTACAGGGTCAGACCCTTACTCTGACCCCAGGTTATCGTGGCTCATTGGCAGTGTTTGACTGTAGCAGAATGAGGTATGTAAGGACAGCACTGCAGTGCTTTAGCAACCAGCATCTCTGGGCTGGTGTAGGGACCATGTTGAAATGTTCCCTTGTTGATCATTCAAATCACTGTAACGTAAATATTTTACGGGGAGTCTTACTGTAGAATTACTATTTGGGAGTAGGAAACAATATATTTGTGTGTTGGACACTGTTTAGACAAATACTTTCCACTGAGAATAAATATTTCACTTTATTTCTGAGGATCTGTCTCTTCTGTTTAGCTGTTTACATCATTATGGATTGCTTTTCATCACATAATCATGTTGAGTATTTTTAGAAAACCTGATTCATTAGTGTCATGCTGTGAGCCTTTGTATGTGCTTGTATCCTCGTTGCAAGTTTGAGAGGGGCTGGTCCCTGGGTCAGAGCCCTTGGGCTTGATCCTTCTGCACCTCTTGGTGATTTATGTCAGCAACATGACCTCTCTCAGCTGGGAAGCAAACAAAAAATCTGAGTTGAGATGATGACAGCTGCTCACCGCAGCCACTCTGCCGCAGCTGGACCACAGGCTGGGCATCTCAGCTGCAAGGACAGGTGAGGTGTTGTGTCTGGGGGTGGCAGCTCTGACAGGCCATTCCTGGCAGTACAGCACCCCAGTGGGTGGGCTTCCCTGGGCAGTGTGGGCTGGAGGCTGCTCTGGACAAAAACGAGGTCTTGAGTCAAGGTTAACCTTGAATTGAAAGGGCTGAGTTTACTGAGCCCTTCATGGAAGCTGTGATGTAAAACAAATCACCCTGTAAAACAAAGCAAAAGGCATTGCTCACATAAATATGGCTTGGAGCCATCAGGAAAAAAATATTTTCTGCATGGGGTTGGACTTGAAATGCTTTGGTGGGCTCTCCTGCATCAGTGTGTTAGAACATAGTCCTAAACCTGGGTCAAATACAATCGGAACTTGCATGCTTTGAGTTTACTTCCAAATGGAACGTCTGTCTTTAGATTCCCTCCAAGTTCTGCCAGATGTACGAAGTCTAAATCAGTAACCACACAGGATGCCAGAAAGGGCTGTACCTTATACCTTTTGCATAAACAATGTGCAGCACATCTGTCATGCTTACTCTTAACGCAGAGCAAAATAATTAAGAAAAATTCCATAACATTCACAAAGGGGGAAAAAGGTGTCCTTTACATCTTTGGAAGGAGGAGAACTCTGAATTTTGAAGGGTAGACTTGATTTCCAAAGTCATAAACATCCCCCTTTTGTTTCATTTCAACTCTTGCTTTTTTCCAGTATCTAGATCTGGAACATACACATGCATGGATCCATATATACTGTGTTTACTGCTGAATTTTATCCTACTACATTTCTTTAGGGACTTGTTTAAAGCAATCAAGAAACTGAATTTCAGAGATATTATAGTCATCACCCAGACTAAAACCAGAAAGATTTTCAATAGCAACAGTGAAAGGTGTAGTAAATGAAAAATATTTCATGAAAAAACTGTAATCCTATTTTTATGTGTCTAGAAATAGGAAGAGGAGAACACAGTATCTTTCAAAGTGATTAAGAGAATGAACTTGATTTTCAGCTGTCAACAGGTATCATTGAATGCAGATTTTAAAACTGAAAACAAGTTAAACGCAGTTTTCACACTGAAGTAGTGTGAAACACTCAAAAGCATGAACTTCAGCCAGTGTCTGTCAAAAGCTTTACCAAGCTTTTGGGGTGTAGAATAGTGCATGGAAGTAGTTCCTGAAGGAAATCAGGAGTAATGTAGTTCAGAGTACGTTAATTAGTAATTAATACCAGTCTAATTGAAGTACATAATCCTGCATTTTAAAAGAAGATAGCCAGCCCCCAATACAGAGGACAAAGTGATAAGAACTGATAGCATTTTATGCTCTTTTGTTCATATATCACCTTACCTACAGTCACTATGGTCAAAAAATAAATAGCAAATTGTTTTTCATGGTGGCACAAAAATTCTTTTTGGCACACGAATTTAGTACGTTGAAATGCAAAAGGATGATTTTTAACTCATCCTTTAGAGCCCACAGAGTTTGACCTCGTCGTGGGATTGTGTCCATGTGGTTTGTTGGTGATGCCACAGTTGGCTGCATAGCAGGTTCCAGGAAACTCCTGCTTTTTCTGGACCCCAGCAGTTTGTCTGCGATTAATGTAATGTTTCATGAGAGAACTCGTGTTCTTACCTTCACTGTAGACATGTCAAAAGACTCAAATTACACCCTAAAAAGGCTCCATTGTAGAGTCTAGCAAATTACCATCATTCTTAAAAATAGAGTCCTTAATTTTTAGGATTAAAATCGAGTTTGGCACTGGATTTTAATCCAAAAAACCTTTTACATATACCTGGAGGGTGTGGCGATCTAGTTGTAATTAAATACAGCTGCACTGTGAAACTTGTGGAATTGCAATGATATACTGGTGAAAGCAGTAATTTATTAAGCACCATCCCTGGAAGAGTTAAAAAAAACATGTGGATATGGCACTTGAGATGTGGTTTAGTGGTGAACATGGTAGCAGTGCTGGGTTGATGGCTGGACTTGCTAATCTTAGAGGTCTTTTCTAACCTTATTGATTCTATGAATCTGTGACTCTATGATATCCCAGACAAACATGGCAAGAATAAAAAATAATTGGAACTGATGCTGTTGTGCTGGCAACAATTCCAGCTTCATAAAACTTATTGGTCTCCCAGTTCTCATTATTTCAAAGATGAATATTTACATAGTTATCCTTATTCTTGGCTATCTGATGTTTCATGTTTGACTAAGAATAAAGTACAAGACTGGCAGAAACACTAACAATCAGTGCTGTGTGAAGGGGACAAGAGATGCCTTTTAAACTGCTATCAGATTGTGCTCAGTTTGTTTATATAAACACACATGCACATTTTCATTTTGAGGGGCCTCATTCATTACAGCAGGAACTTTTTGTGATTATTAAGTTTTAGTACTACACAGCAACCTGTGCAATTTCAGGAGTCAGGCTGATTGAATTACCCAATTAGACAACCTTGCTAAGTGGGGGAAGAGGACATTTCAGCACCATTTTTTCAATAATAAAATTCCATGAAATTGTCCAAGGTTTAGAAAGCTGTAAGTACCAATGAGGTAGGAAAATGTGCTCTTGTGGTCAACGGCGTAGAAGCTCAACTTCTTTGACTACAAGTAGGGGGTTTCCAAATATGTGCACAGACCAGGCAAGATTACAGGGGACGTAATACTTTGAGATCTAAAAAAACTCCCACCAAACAAACAAACAAGCAAAAAAAACAAACAAAAAACCAACCAAAAAAACCAACCAGGGGTCTTATTATCAAAATGGAAATAATGGTAGTATTGTTATTGACAGTGCGTAGATTGGTCACACAGTAAATAACTGTTTTCTGCAGAATGGAGGTAGTGAGCAAGAGTGATTTGTTGAACTTGCACTTCTTTTGAACTTGCACTTCTTGGTCAGATGCTCAGGAAATATGCAGGAGGAGTGAATACACGACAGCAGAGGGGAAGGTCAGCACACAGACATGGATGTTCAGAGTCCATAGTGGACTTGCTTTTCTGAAGTCCCTGAGGCTGTTACTCATGTAGTTGTTGCCTCAGCAAGATTTGGGGGAGGGAATCAACATATAAAAATAATTTTTTAGCCACAGCACTGAATTAAATAAAACCTTCAATTCCCAGTACTACTTCTAAGTGTCATTAAGAATTTTATGCAACTTTTAAATGAAAACTTCTGGGAATTGGCAGAGATCAGGTTTGTCTTGCTGGCATGTAGATGTGAGCCATGGTTCTGCCCAGTGTAGCAGTTCTACAGCCATGCAGGACTGCACCCCTCTTCTGCTACCGTACTCTCATCATACCATAGTTTTATGAAGGCTTCTTACCAAGATAAATTCCAGGTCATGAAACTGCACTGCCTTGAGAGTGAAATACCACCTGTTCATTACAATCCTGTTCTCTCAACAGCCTTTCCACAAGTTAGATTACACAACACCTATGAAACATGAATTTTGAAATTGTTTTTATGACTTTTCATATCCCCACTGAAACATTGTCAGAATTCTCTCATATATGATAAAAAGGAAAATCCTGAGCAAGGACGTTCACATAGTACATATCCACATAAAACAAAGCTGGAATGCTGATAGAGTTCCATGAACATCTGGAAATAGTAAAAGATGGGTTTCCATATCTGTTCTATGTCATTCTGGATAACAATAAGAAAATGATAACACGTTTCCCTTCATAGTTCCCAGTTCCTATCACTTTTTTTTTCTTAGCTACAGTAAGTAGTGAAAGGTTCTATAACAGCTGCAGAAATTGACAATAAATATTGTATTTTATTGGTGCCTGATGTATTTAGTCAGAAGGCAAAAATCAACTTTTTTGTTTTCTATGTAATTTTCTCAGAGAAAAGCAGAAGATTTTATGTTTTAGGTAGTGGCAGGTCTTGATTTCAGAGACTTCTCAAAACTTCATTGAAATATCAGGTTTTTTATTTTGGAAATACTGAGTGCCAACAACATAAAATTCACGTATTTTATTCCTCTTTGCAAGAGTTGAATTTTGTTGTACAGTAATACAGTTAATGTAAATACCATTAAATATTTACACTTTACTGGGATATTAATTTATGTAAAGAATATT
Organism: Aleadryas rufinucha; assembly: GCA_013397815.1. NCBI lineage: Eukaryota > Metazoa > Chordata > Aves > Passeriformes > Aleadryas > Aleadryas rufinucha. The sequence goes on from VZTH01013865.1 coordinate 83,760, forward strand.
TAATTTTAAATAAACATTTCATTAGCACTGATTGACATGCCCGGGAAGTCATAAAAGTGATGTTGTATGTATCGGTGGTGGTACAGCAACACACTGCAGTGGTGTACCATTAGTGCTGGCTTAGCGAGAGAGAACTACCTACAGGGTAGCTCCCTGTTACCTAAAAACGTTAAATTTTAGGTCTCTCTAAATCTTTTACATATATAACAGCAGTTCTCTTTCACAGGGGCAGGTAGAAGGTACATTGTTAGGCTGTTCTGTGGAGTGGGATGCAAGGCTTAGCTGGGTTGTGCAAGGAGCATTAGCAAAAGCAATCACAAAACCTTGCTTTCTGTTCTCACTTGAGAAAAGGTCTAAGATCTAGTTCTGAGAATAAACAAAGGTTAAATATGTGGTTTACGTGACATTATGCTAGGTCTTCTAGGATTTGTCAATAGGATTTTGATATTTGAGATAAAAGAAAAACGTACCAGATTATGGAAAATGGGATAACTATTTCTCACTTGCTCTGCTTCCCTTCCCTCTCTGTATTCTACATGTCACACAGTGACTGCATTCATCTCTAAAACTTCCACTGCTGTGTTCTCTTCTCTGAGTTAGGACCACTGCCAAAGTGATCTCATATTTATGTAGGGAGTTTTTTTGTTTATGTTACTGTTTGTGATACAAATAGCTACTTTCACCTTGGAGTTGTACCTTTTTTTGGCTGTATTTGATTCTGAGGTAGTATCCTCTATATTTGGGTCAATGACCACAAAATTTGGCTTTTGTAATTTTCTATTAATGTTAATAAAACCCATCCCCCTAGCATATGGGATGCAGAAGACACTGTTCAGCAAGCTGTTATAAATCTCAAAAAGGTTTATGAGCTGAAAAATTTGAGTTTGGAGAGGGGAATGTAGACTCTGCAATTTCCAAATGCTGATGCTAAATCCATTCAGATGTAAATCAAACCCATCAAGAGCACTCTGCTCTTTAGATACTTTATCCTAACATGTGTTTGCTCATTATTCCTTCCTCAGTTGGAGGTTGTATATGAAAGCTGTTAAAATGCAATAAATAATGTATTCCTATGAAGAAGATTAGTATATTTTGGAACTCAGAAATGGAAAAAAGTTAGGTAATATTTCAGCATAAATAACAATGTGAGTAGGTGGTGGGTTTTTTTGGTTTGAAATTCTTAGTCCAGGATGTGGATAGTTAGGTCATAATCTCTCTGGATATTTCCCAGTGTTTGGCTAGGCTTTGAAAGATGTCTCTAACTGAAAATCTTGTGCTTCTTTGTGTAGAGTAGAGTCAAATAATCATGGCTTTGAAATGGACAGAGTTCACATAAGTTTACATATGTTCACATATGTTTCATGTTTTCATATGTTCACGTACATTTCACCTGGATATTTGTTTTAATGGGTGTGACAGTATCCCACCTGATGCTTCTCTTTTAAACTTCATTATATTTGTTGCACACTGAAAGTACCTTATGTTAGAAGCATTTGTGTGGCTCCATCTACCCTTTGGTAGGGCTGGTCTGTCTCTGCTGTTGCTCAGTCTTGGGAATTTAGTGTTGCTTTTCTGTTAAAACGTTGGCATTCAGTCAAGATATACCCATTTGTAATTCTGGTTCCTGGGGTTTGCGACAATTCAACTTGCTTGCTCTCAGGCCTTTGCTGATATCTACAGTACCTGTATGGAAGTCCTAAAACATTGTATCCTCTGTGTAAAGACGAAGATGAGGTTCAAATGTTTCCTCAAAAAACTTCTTGAAATCATTATTGGAAGGTTTCTTCTAACAGAGTGATAGCTAAACTCTGTTCAAATGCAAAAGTCTAATACTGTCTAACACAAATGACATAAAGGAGGACCAGGATCAGGTCTTAAGTCATTATCCCAGCTCATAAGAACTTAGACTGGATTTTGTCAGCAAATGTCATCATGGCTGTGCAGACACATCCAAGTGATGGAGGAACACATTCAATTCAAGATTGATGTGCTTTGACCATGGAGAGTTAAAGCGCCGTGGTGCACACGAGGTTGAGCAGTTGCTAGGATACAAAGAAAGTTTTAGAGTTTCTTTGCATAGACAGCTTTTTCATATTGTGGTCCACCAACTAACTACCCTTGAGCATATCTTGCCTGACAACCATTGGTAGGAAACTTTTTTGCATATGAGTGTTTATTTCTTACTAAAACAAAGTTAATGAGCCAGTGACCTACTTTCTAACCTGTTTTCTTACCCTGAGGCTTCTATTGGTCCCTACAGGAGAAGATATCAGAGAGCTATCTCAGGGGCCTTCTTGGAGACCTTCTCTTCCATTTATCATGTCCTGATTCTCTGTCTTGCTCAGTGGTTGTTTTCTAGGGGAAAGTACGGTATTTCACCAGTGCAAACATCTACTAGGAAGTAAGACTCCAAAAGACTTTTGGTGATACGTAAAAAAATCAAGCAGTAGGGTACCAACTATGTAAACATTTAATGACTTGAATAAACATTATAGAGTTTAATCTGAAATATGTATCTACCTGCAGGTGTTCTCAGCTGTGGATCTAATATGCTTCTGATGTAGATTCTTCTTGTTCCCAAACAGGAGCTTCCTCTTTCGCCAGGGTCATTTTACATTTCCTCAGTAAAGGAAGTGTGTTGTTCTTTCTCAGCTTATTTGGCTTTCATTGGGTACAGACCTTAACAGAGGAGTGTTTTCCACATCTGTGTTCATTCACAGTAGGCAGTGCAGTGACAGATGTAAGAGGATGTACAGAGTACATCAGGATCTGTTTCCTTTTCTATCTGTAAAATCACTTCCTTTTGTGTAATATTATACTGTTATCACTATTTGTCATTTAATGTAGTTTTCTAAACTGACCAATTGCTTTATTTGTGTGCCAAACATAAGGCAACCTCCATTGGCAGATGGCATTCATTAGCTGCATCTATGTCCAATTAGCCCAACATATCTTCACATGCTGTATTTGAGTTTCTCCTGAAGTGCATTTCCTCTTGCAGTGACAAATGTATCCTGCGTACATCCTCCCTCATTCTTTGGCTTGTTGCAGTAATGAGATACTTTATTTTTCTCCCTTTGCTTGCATTTCTACCTAGAATTCCTGGTTCCCGCTTCCTGAGATCAGCAGGAGGTCTCCCAACACGAACACTTCTTGCAGAAATGCAAATGCTATTGCTAGCCTGTTTGTCGCACAGACATTTGACCTGAGTATTTTTGTGGCCCCTTTCTGTTGACACTGAAAGAATCTCTTGAAAATAAAATAAATTTAAAAAAATGTTTAGTCTCATAGTCTTATAGTCCAGATACCACTAGTTGGCAAATCCACTCTTCTCCCAGAGGCGGGTTCCAAAGTCTCTGAGGACATTTCCAATGTTTTAGGCATACACAGATGTTCTAAATGTCAGGTTTCAAGGCACTTGGAAGCAGCAGTGAAAAAATTTCTCTTCTTCAGTGACTTCCAGTACTAATGGGGAAACTAGCAGCATGGACAGAGGGTGAGATGTGACATGCAGTAAATCAAGAAGACATTACTTGTTAATTTTCTCACTTTAGACAAGATTTGAGCTCCTGGAGGAGCTTCTCCAGGACACAGACATCATCCACAGCCGTTCTGTTAGGCCAGCTTCAAAGAGGAAAGAATAAGAGAGAGGATTTGAGAAATGCGTGCATTTGTTGGGCCTGATACAAGAGGAAATGGACAGTGTCTCTGTCCCTTATGAGCTACCAAAAGAGAAACTTCCTCCTGTCTGAGGAGAGATGAGAACCTGCAGAAGCACTTTACTGAGCGTCATGATTCAGTGTTGTGTCCCAGCTCAATATAGCCTACAGCCTCCTTTTCTCTTAGCCTTTCCTGATATACTGAATTTTAGCATTTCCTCCAGCTTTTGTATCCTGTCTGGATTGCATTTTTTGAGGCAATCACTGTGTACTTTTGTGTTTTTACACAGCCCTCAGCTCAGCTGGATCCCACCGTTTCCTGGCCCTTAGACAGTACTGGTGCCAGCAAATCCCCCAGGAAAGATATTTTCCTTGAATTTAGAAAGAAAATTGAGAGAATTGAATTCTTGGCATAGGAATGCACAAAATATGAGATATCTTAAGAGCAATGGTTTAGATCTCTGATGAGCTTTTTCATAAATCAAAGAGGAGAATTTGTTTCTTGGCTTCCTTTTGACATGTGAGATGGCAACACATTAAAGCAACTCTTTATTTTCCTTTTAATACTTTTAATTTTTCATTGTCTCCTGTGAAATTCAGTATTTGTATTGGTTTAATGCATACTTTTCAGTGTACAATGTAACAGGAAGTTACATGCAGCTCTCAAAGCGAAGAGATAATTCTGCTCACAGCTCCCACATCACTCCAAGGAAACTGCTAAGAGCAGCTGTGCAAGAGATAAAGCCCTGAATTATTTAACAGGATTTTTTAAAAAACCTAATCTCCAGTGTCAGCCTGTCTCTGTTTCACTGCCAAAAGAGAGCCAGTAGGAGGTCGGGCTGTCTAGCATCTTTCAGGGTCCATAGTTCATGTGCAAAAACCTATCAACCCCAAGTCGCTTGTTTGTGCCAGCTTTTTCTGTACAGAGTATGGGCCATTATTTTTGACACAGTGTATGTATTTATTTCTTCACTGTGGTGTAGAAAAGAAGCCATTAGTTATTCCTGGTCGAGGTTTGACCCCCTCAGAGGAATCACTTGAGCTGGCTTGTTGCATTTGCTCTCATCTGGCAGCTCCCAGCCTCGCCCTGTGACTTTCGGTGCCTGCAGGCCGGCTGCTGCACCCGGACAGCTCCTGCTGGACACTCTGCTTTTAGGACTGGTGCTGTGATGCAGGGAAGCTGGGTTCAGTAGGGTCATATTAGGAGTTAAGACACGATTGGTCCCACTGGTTTTGGCATGACTCACATTAAGTAGATAATTAGAACCTCATGCCAAACTTTTGCTCTTCGCATGCTGAAATGGAGCAGTAATTTGTTTTATGTGTATTAACTGTAATTGCTTACTAGGTTTGACAAATGTATTACTAATTCAACAATTGCTATGTTATGAGGCACTAATGGGAAAAAATCTACTCAAGGTCTATAATCTCTCTTGTGAACAAATCCTTAATTCTGTACATAATTTTGACTTAAGCAGTATTTATTTAAAGCTAGAAATTGCTTTAAAATCTCAAGTAATGTGAAACTAATGCCCGATGAGAAAATAAGTCAGATTAATAACCTATAAGGTTGGTTCTTCTCCTTTTCTTTTTTGTACATAAGTAGTTTTTAAGGGCCTTATTTGTTTGGTTTTTTGTTTGGGTTTTTTTCTCCTCACACTAGAGTGTGGACAGGTTTTACCACTTGAGAAAGAAGTAAAAGCAGTTGAGCTTTTTGAATGTTCTTGAGCAGTTTGAATACAGCTCCTCTTCCACAACTGCGTTGAATATTGGGTGGTGGGGCTGATCTAGTGCAGGGACTTTGACCTGGTAATCTTTGTCCTTGGAAAGAGGTGGAGAACTGGGATGTATAAAATAAATATCTCCTCTATCTGTCTATCTGCCCATCCAACCTCAGTGGCATGAAGGATTCCCATGTGTTTTTCCCCTGAAAAGTTGGCCTTGCTTTCCTCAGAAATGTTGACTTTTTGGAGTTCTTGACGTGACTAGTTCTTCAAGTCAGGGTCATGAAGAGCCCAGATTTTCCCTCCCACTATAGAGGTGGAATATGAGGGTGGGCTGAGGAGAACAGGAAGAGGAAAAGAGGGAGTACAGTTCACTCTTCTGTGGATTGAAGATGTGGCCACTAACACATAATTATTTTTCTATAAAGGGCAAGTAACAGTAGCTGTAAAGACTTACTAGCAATGTGATTCACTCAAATTCTCACTGGAGTGAGAATTTAAGTGAAGATACAAGGTGAATTTGAGTAAATTTTAAATAGCAAATAGGTTTCCCCCTTGTAAAAATTCCAGATGTTTGGATCACAGAATCAGATGTGTTAGGTTCGGCAGTGGCATTTGCTGCCTGTTTGAGGTGCCTTTTCTGGTGTACACAGATGATAGTAAAAATAACATTTAACAAAATTTAACAGCAGTCAGAGAATGTTTCACAGAGACCTCCAAAATCTGTTAAGTAGAATTTGCTTTTGCTCACGACTTTTCTAGTCTGACCAGTAGCTTGGAAGATTTGCTATATTGAATATTTGCTATGCCCTCCACTGACCCCTTTATTGTATGTTGCTATTTTGTTAAGAGTGAGTGACATTACTATAAAATTGACACTTAAGAGAACCAAAACTTATGCAGATGTTGGAAGGTTGGTCCTTGTGAGGTTACAGATTTCTGAATCCTCTAAAGGGATTACGTGTCCCAGAACTAGTTTGTTCCTGTACTTGAAATTTTCAAAGTGTTTGCCCTGATGATACAATTTTAATCACCAAACCTCCACTGATGTGCCAGTGGGTGCATATCTAGCTACGGATAGATGTGCCTAAAGTTAGAGCTTTTCAGGTTTTCTCTGAGATGAAGTGAGGTGTGAGATCATGACTGTATTTTGGTATCATTTGCTTTGCAGCCTGATTTTGGAGGCCAGATGTTATAAGGCAAACATCTGCGGGCACCAGCAATTGCGGCCTTTTGAAGTGAGTCCCTCTTGCACCTCCATGTGCTTGGTTAAAAGTACATGGAGCCCTCTGCCCTTTTCTCTGGAGCTCTCTTCCCCCATAAGCAGAACCAGTTAGGCATCATTTTGTCCTTCTGTCCTATGCAGATATGGTGATGATGTCAAAAGTGTAAAAACTCGAGGAAATCCACCCTGAAAATATAATTTTAAAGCTGGATGAAGTATTACTGAGACTCCTGTTGAAGTCTTACTACTTTACATTCACTGGATGTACAAAAGAAATGTACCAAAGTGTTGACATAGAATTATTACTACTACTACTATTATTATTATTATTATTATTAGTGTTGTTGTTGTTGTTGTTATTATTATTATTATTATTATTATTACTTTCGTCACTGAATTACCTTTCCAGACTAGTAGTTAGAAAGGGTGGTATATAGGGTTTAGACTGTGAATTTTTTTTTCTCATGCAAAGTGTCTTCAAAGAAATCACTCCAGATAAAAGGTGAATGACTGAAGTTTAGATTAATTTTGATCTAAATTAAGTTTAGATTTAATGCAAACGTTTACATTCACATCTCTTTTCAACAGAAGTCAATGTTTTTATGTATGACTGTTCTTTGTTAGAAATCTCTCTCTTTTATACTTTCCAGTCCATTTTCCTATCAAATATATTTTTTTCTCTCCTTTGTGTCTTTGCTTTTATTTCAGAATGTAACAGGTTCAGTGTCCCCCACTGCTGTGAATAGCTCACATTTGTATCTGCATAAAAACATTCAATGCATTTCAGCTGGGAAAGACAAGAAATTTTAATAGCTTTTATGCTTTGTGGAAAATGTTGCCAAGATGCCCAGATTTGTATAGTCAGGGTATTAGTTTTCTAAAATTAATGCAGAGAAAAGTTTGGGGTGAGACAGTTTTAGGAAGTGGGCCAATATCCTTTGGAGAAATTCTCTTGAACTGCAGCATTTTTGTTGTGTATTATTTTGAGCAGAACAAGAATGTTTCCAATAAGTTTTTAATACACCCTTGGAGATGCCTTATAAACTGCTTATTCTCTAATACTGCACCTGTGTTCCATCACTTGATATACTGATCCCACTGTGGGACCTTCCAGTTCTTCAGACCTGCTTGGGTTGGAAAAACTTGCCAACTGGCGGTAGCTTTGAAGTGTTGCTGTTGTTGGCTGTGTATCTTTGAAAAGAAGCAAACAATAAAGTGTTTGTCCTTTTTCTCTTAGGCCTGATGTAATACCACTTCTAATGAAGCAGCACGTGAATAAATAAAACACATGATTTAAGAATGCATTTGAGAGTCACACATCTAAACAGCCCATGATTTCTGTAAAATGAAAATCCCTGCTGAGTAGAAAATTATTACTGCTCATCATCCTCTTCAGTATTTACTCAAAAGGTATGACTCTCTTAATACCCTAATGAAGCAGTCAAAATACATTCCAGGGAGGACAAAATAACCACACTTGAAGTAAGTGTGAGAATACTCTTATCATCTAATAGCATGTGAGAATGGCAAAAGTTTCAGTGCTTTTATTGATTTTTCTTGGCTTAGACTTAGCCCAGCAAACTAAATGGGGAGAAATTACTCCTAATACTCCTAATTAAGCCTGTAACTGTAGAAAGAGCAAACTATTTGTAAACTGTTTAAAGCACACAGATAAAAAGCATGGAGTGCTTTTAAAAATGGAAATTATTAGGCAACCCAGTGATTTCTTTAATTTGTTGATAGTACTCATGCTATTTGTGGCATACTAATTAAGTGTTGGGAAATGATCTCCTCATACACTGAATGTAATCCTGCAGTCTGTTATAGATGAACTAAAAACAATTACATAGCTGTAGATCCCTATGAAACCTGTCTGGGTACTTCTAGTGGCTTCACTGTTGGTATTCCACAGGTCATGAGCAAAGCACAGATCAGTAATACTTACCTGTGGCTCTTGTTCCCAGCCAGCGGTGGTGAAATCCAGCAGATGTTCCAGGCGTGCAGGGGAGCAGATTGCAGGTGGCAAAGTGCATTACTCTCATCTCTCCTGGCTTGGCAGGGTGTGCTGAATGTTGTGTGTTTGTGAGCTGGAAAGGAGAGGTGTGGGTGGTTGTGGGGTCTCAGTACTGTTGATGTGTCTCACCAGTTTGAGTTGCTCAGACTCCTCCTCGCCGCCCCCTTGTCTGTACGGGCTCTTCTCCCAGTGAGCGGCAGCAGTGTTTTAAAAGCACCAATGTCTAGAAGCAAAGAATTGGGCTGGGTCTGTGACTGGCAACTCATTGCCTTCTGTTTTCCCCAGTTCCTTTGCCAGTTTTGCTTTCCCTGAGCAGCCTTGTAGCTACACAGTCAGCTGTCTCTTGAATGAGAGGGAGCTGGAAAGCAGAAGAGCTTTGCTCTTTCTGATCTCACAGACTTGAGCTTTGTGAAAATTTGAGTGAAATCGCAGAATTGTAATCTCTGCAAAGAGAAACCAAAAGAAACCCTTTGTTCAGTGCTTACGTGTTTATACTTGTCAGCTGAACTAGATAAGGCATCTTCGTATTTTCTAGGGAGGAAAAATAACATCTGTTGCTATCATTGCCCTATCCTGGTTGTTTGAGTCTGTGTGCCTGCTTCACACTACAGCCCAGAGGAGCACATCCTTCTGCATCCACATTTCTTCTCTGAAGGGATCTCTGTGGGTGAGCCAGCTTCCATGCCCCGAATGTCTTGCTGCCTGATGCAGTCACTGCTGCCTTCTCTTAATGGCATGCAGGCAGAAGGAGGGTTGAAAGTGCTGCTTTCTGTGGAAAGTGCTGCTGTCCACTGCTGTCCTCTGTGCTGTTTACCAATTTCTGTGAAAAGTGGTGTGCTAAGTTTGTACATATCTCAAGCCTATTTTCTGAAGTTTATTCTTGGTATCATCCTTCACACAGCACTTCAGATCTTGGCGTCATTTAAGTCACTGAAACAAATTTTTGGGTGTGTTTTGTTTAGTTTTATTTTTTTTCTGAAAGCTGTGAATGTGGGCAGGCCCTTATGCCTAACAACAACAAATTGCTGTCTTCATCATACTATGCAAAAATTTCCTTAATCTCTGAGGGTAATAATGTGAATGAAATGGTTCTTTAGTAACTTTAGAAAAAAAAAGTAAAAAAAAAACAGAAAGCAATTTCAGAGAAAAAGCATGGTTTACATGGTTTGGAGTATGTTGGTGGAGTCAAAGATGCCACCACTGGAATGCTGGGGTTTGTTGTCATAATGTCCCTCCTGTTTCTGTGCAAGATTTCCTGGTTTCCTGTTCTTATTTATCTCATCCATTATTTCTTGTATATGGATGTGCTACTGCAGACACACTTGTTTATTTCCCCCTTCCCATGTGTCTATGTTGAAAAATCCGTGGAGAATCATTTGCCCACCTCCCCTCCTTCAGATGAGGCAAAAAGAGAAAATGAGACAATGAAAAGCAAATTCCATATGCTGGTACGCTGCGCACGTTTCAGCTGCAGGAAACTAGGTCGACATTATTATTCATAACAGTATATTATGTTACAATAAAAGTAAGCAGAGAGTAGCTCTAGAAGTTGGAAGGATGCCCATCACTTACACTCTGAAGTTAAGACCTTGCCTCTAAGATACTCTTTAGCAGACGGAGCAGTGTTGCTCGGGATAGGAGATGGGAGAATTTCTCTGCCAATAAAAATGGAAAAAATATTATTTCCTTCAGGCTTATGAAAAATAAAACTTAATACAAGTTTTCTTTTACTTTGAAAATGAAAGCAAAACCAGTCTTCCATATTTGAAAAAGGACTCATTAAATTATTATTTGTCCTGTTCAAAAAGTCTGGAGTGAACTTCGATCCTCTTAAACTCTGTGACTGTCTGACTTAAGGTTGGCAATGCCCATGGCAACAGCAGGAAAAGTAGCCTTCCTTCAAGGCTACTCCCCAGAGCCCTGACACTGTTTTCTGCTGTAAAAAAGAGTAAGAGATTGACCATATCTAAGGACCATCTGATTTGTTACCCCTTATTCCCTTAGTGGGATTCTGTGCTGATAACCTGCAATGCTCTACTCTGCACATTGTTTCCTTTTCCTCATCCATTTTTGAAGTGATCTGCAGTGATGGGGAAATGGGGGCATTTCTATTTCAAAAAGAAAAGCAAAAGATGACTAAATGAATTAAAATCTGAAGTATCCTTGGAAATTTGGATTAAAACCCACTAACCAACCATTACAGCAAACAAATAGATAAATAAAATATTAAACAAAAACAAAAAAGCTCTTTCCATTAGCTGGCTGTCTCGGGTTTCATCTGGAATACATTCCCCAAGGATATTCTAGTGCTTTGGGTTTTGCTGTTTTGCTGCCTCATTGAGAAAATAAATTTGAAATTAAATGAGGTTAAAATAAGAGTGGTTTTAAGCCTCTGCATGTTGCAGGGGAAGATTGCCTGTAAGTGTTTCTGATATACTATATCTAAGCAGATAAAAGAAGTCATGATCCTTACAAAAATTATGGAACCTGTCATCCTTGTGAAAAAGCTGGTTAAAAAAAATATGTGAAGCGATTCAGCCAATTTAAAGTTGTTTTATTGCCTGTGTATCATTTTAAACAAATCTGTCCTGGAGGAACAAATGCAGAAAGTATTTTCCCACATTTTCTTTCTCCGAGTCATTATTTTTTCCCCACATCTCTTAACCTGATGTTTAATTGGTAGGTCATCTTCATGTATAAAAACCGATTTTTTTTTTATGTTCCTCATGGCTATTCATTTCAGCAAACTATCAAAGCCCATTAACTCAATGCAAGTCTTTCCAGTTTTTTCTATATACTTTGCAGCAGGCTCAGAGACACTGGTTTTACCATCAGGCAAAGTGAGCTGGAATCTGCTCCTGACTCCAGCAAGATGCTGGATCAGTCATATCCCAGGTGCACTAAGGGGTGTTTCACATGGTGTTGCTTATCTTAAGTTAAATGGTCAATTTAAAAAAACAAGGCTCCCCCAGCCCCCCAGTTCTAAGTGCTAATCAAGATACTGGAAAAAAAGAATAGAATATGAATTAGGCCCGTGAAACAGCTGCTCTTAGGATCCCCACTTCTCTGTGAGAGCTCTGCTGACATGTATCTGGACCCCCAGAGCTCCCAGGGAAGCCACAGGCTGGAAGAGATGACTGTTCACATACTGCTGCTAATCACTTTGCCATAGCCATTGTCTTCTTAATACTCACCTTAAAGCAATATGCATATGTGTGCACACACAAACGTGGTGTCAGTACTATTGCACTTTGTTCTATATTCCTCCTCTGCCCATTTTATTAGTAAAAGTTCCCACTCATTAACATCTCCTTAGAGGAGAACTAGATGATGATTATTTTTCCGGTTAACATGGAATGAGTCAAGATTTCTTTTTTATTGGAAAGCAATTTTTGTATCTCACGATAGTAATTTATTATTTTCCTCAGAGGAGGAAACACACAGTAAATCTTTCCCATGACATTATTGTGGAGGGATCAAATTTGTGCTCTTTATTCAGTAAAAAATCTGTTGAAAGCTGGTATGAGTGGAAGGCAAATAAAGACTTGCAACATCTGATCTTTCTTCTTGATAGGACTCTTTCCTGGTATGTAGTCAGCAATCACTTTCTTCATTTAGGCGGAATCCTGGACCACTGGCCCTAAGCTTCTATTTTACTGGTGGTTTTAGTCCCTTCAGCATGCACAGCAAACCACAGCAGCCCAGATTTTCCCTTATTCCTTCTCCTCGAGGAGTTGCTTTAAAAATGAAATAATCTGCTATCATGCCTCACACATTTGGTTCCCTGGGGTTTTACAGGGAATGTGACAGTGCTGAGCATCCAGTCCTACTCTGTTTGTACATCAGAGCACTAGAAAGGCTCCTGCTCACTGCAGTGGATGGGATGCAGCCTGGAAGACAGTCTTAAGGGAGAGCACCCTGACCTGCCCCTTCATCCCTCAGGGTGACTGTAACTGGGAACATTCCAGGACAGGCACAGGGAGTGATGGAGGGAGCTTCATCTGTCTCAGCAAGCAGCATGGTGAGATAGGGGTGAAGCATTTGGTGCAGTGTCCTTGGCTGCCATGTTTTGATATGTTTTGAGTGTGGATTAGCTCTGCTCTGGTCACGCAGACAGAATAACCACTGGTGGCTGAAACACAGCAGCTGTGTCCTTGGGCTGCGCTTTAGTTTCATGTGAAAGGAATCCAGTTTGTGCACTCCCAAGATCGCTCTGTTGTGCAAACCAAAGCATGGGAAGAGATTTGCCCAAAAAATACTCCCCGGTTTTGAATTAAAACATCAGCATGAACTCAGCACATTAGTAATATGCCACACTAGGAGATCTCATGCTAAAAGAAAGTGTTGTCATTATCCCAGATGATAGACTGGGATAATGATAAAATTACAAAGTGATGAGTGCAGGATGCAGGCTAAGTAATTTGAATCAAGGGAAGAGGAAGTGTAAGAGAGATTTATTTCTCAAAATATACAGATGGTTGCTAAATGCCAAGGTGGCATTGTCTGATGCCCTTCATATGAGAGAAATGATTGTGTCTGTAAGAGATCATGTTGCATGTAAGTAACTATTCAATAGCCAACGTACAGGTAATTAAATGTTAACAGTACATCTGTGGTACTGTGGAGCAAGTAAGGAAAAGTTCTTTCCTATGCCACCTACATTTCTCTGGTCAAAACTACTGTTTGGTTTCATAAAACCTGTGGTTTTATATTTGTTAAAGAGAAAAAAAAAAGTAGGATTTCTGAAAAAACATCAGTTTTGGGGGTTTTTTTTAGAAGAAGATAGACGCTTGCTACTATGAACAAGCAACTGCAAAGGCTGTTGATATGTAACACTGCTGAAACAAATATATTCCAAATTTGGAAGTTTTTATCAGTTGCAGTTGTGTACATTCCATCTTGTTAGTAATTGTAATACTTGTTAGTTACTTGTCAGTAAAGTGATGAAGGAGAATATGCAGCAGAGCAATGTTTTCCAATCTATTGAATATAGACTGCAAACCCCCGAATGGTTTATAGAGTATGTGTGTCTCTACCAAAAAAACCCAAACTGTAGCAGGACAAACCAGTATGTTCATCCAGTTTGTTGAGAGCTTTAAGGTATGCATTCAAGAAACTCAGGTCCCCAGCTAGTCTGGCTGGGCTCCACTCTGCAAACTTCTGCCCTGTTCTCTGTTGTTTGAGAAGCAGAGTTGAGAGAAGTGGCACCTGCAATGGAAAGGTTTAGCAAAGTGTTTCTTTCTGTTTCTGGAGTATTCTGTATCGCTGGTTTTATCTCTTGAATATGTGAAAGGGTTTTTTCCCTTTTTTTTTTTCTTTTCATGGTTTGGAGAATACTAGTAAGTGTCACAGGCTTAAGATCAAAGTTTTGAAATTGATAGGAGTATTCTGATCATTACAAATTCAGCTGTTCTTCAGAAATTCTTTTCCTTCAAAATGTTAGGATAAAGATCACTGAGGGTACTATTCCAAGAATATCTGCCTGTTTCTGAAGTATCATAACAGGTTTACGTATGTCACACCTGCATGTTACTCATGAGCTAGGTGTGACTGCAGTATGTCTGGTACCTTGCTCGTTCCTTCAGAGAGTCTGGGTGACTGTCTGTGATACCCCATTGACAGGCTCCAAAAAAAAACCTTTTTAACTTTGGATTGATGGAATTAACAGGTATTTTTCCTATTCCAATCTTTGAAGGTCTTCATATAATTCGAATTGTATACTTGAATTCTGACAGGCTCCCTAATGCTCACTGAAAAATGTCAAACAATGTCTTTTGGTTCAGTTAAGCCATGTTTTTCCCCTCTGGTCCTTATGTCAGATCACAGTGAGAAAAGAATGCAAGAATTATTATTCTTACTGTTAGAAAGCCTCAACAGCAGAGTCAGGCACAGGCATGTAGCTCTTAAAGTAGCCACTAACTCTGGAGAAATGAGAAGGCAGCAGGCTGTGGGTAATCACTGCACACAGTCATTGGGACCACAGGATCCGCAGGGACCTTCATGCATACGTGCATGGGAATGGCATAGGAGGCATGAGTTTCATTTACAATGCATGCTCAGGACAGCTACAGATCTCTGCAGCAGTGGCAGGTAGGGCATGAAATGGCTCAAGGTGAATAGTTGTGCAACCTCCATGAAAGCATGAAAATCACTTACCCAGTATTTTCCCCCAACATTGGTCACTTTTAACATCCAGCTAGACAGGGTGCTGAGGCATCTTGTCTAGCCAGTGCTTTTGTCCAAAAAAATGTTGGACCAGATTCTCCTTGAAGTCCTTTCTGACCTGGTATTCCATGATTCTGTGATCCTATGAATATGTTATTCTGTGTTTTCCCTATGCCCACCAGGGAAGGGTGGCAGCAAGGCAACCTCGTGTTTTGTAAAGGTGAACGACCTGGCAGTGGTCCATGAGTCCTCTCATCCATGGTAAGCAGAGAGTTGTAACCAAACCAAACTAAATATGGCAAATGCCATGTGAATGAAAGCCTACCTGTCAAAGAAGGCAACTTTTCACTTAACGAAGATGTTTTTGATTATATCTTATTAAATCTCATATTCTTATACTCTCAATCTTATGCTAGGATTTCATTGAGTGCATATGTGGGCATGGTATGCATGTTACCATTGTTCCTATTAAATGTGAGCAGAAATTCTGGAAGTGCATTATTCTTCATCTCTTTGAAGAATTTTAAAGCTAGAGCTGTTAATGTGAAACAGAATCTTTGGAATAAATGAGAATGGTCAGGCACTCTGGAGCAAATATTTGGGGGAAAAAAACTTAATTACATGGGTACCAGATTAAGGCATTCTTATAAACAGTTACGGTATTTTTGTTGTGGTGGTAAAAAAGAAGAAAGCAAAGGGAAGCCACCTTTACTTTGTGACTCCAGTGTAGTGGTTGATTGATTCTGAAAGTCGACAGGTGAATATTTTCCACCGTCCCAGCAGAGAGAAAGACTGAATTGAATAGCCAAATTCCTATTGTGTTCCTTGGGAGCAGGATCAAGTCTTTAATTCTAGATTAACTTCTTTTTTGATTTTAATGAGAATTGTGTGATTTAAATCCTGTTTTATGTTTTGGAAGCAATGGGTAAGGTTTAAATCAAATAATAGTTTTTCTAGACTTTTAATAGCGCTATTCTTTCTAGTGCTGCTGTTACCTCAGGGTATTTACTTTTGGCTCTTAGTGTGGTGTAGAAGTTGATACTATTGTGAATGGAATTGGCAAATCTTAAAACAGAATGTTTATATCGTAAACATTTTAAAATAAGACTCCAAAAAAAAAGATATATTTTTTTAATATGAAATGTTAGTTGTGTTCTTGGCAGGCTTCGCTTCAGAGGAATCAGATGCATTTCAAAGAATATTCTGGTGGCCAGCTGCAGCCAAAAGATTATTTCAAACCAATGGAGACCCAATTCTCTTTCCTCTGTAGCTTTTTTCCTTTCTCTCTCTTTCTCTTCCCCCCTCTCTCTTCAGTAGGACTCTCTCTATATAATATAAATGAAGTGTAGCCAGTCATGGGGTGAAAAATTCATACACAATTATACATAACAATGGAAGGCATAGAAACTCTGACTAAAATGCCATTACTGGTCTTTGCTTTAGGAAGTGCTGTTGAGATTTCTTTTCTTCAGCACTCTTCAAATCTTCAGAGTTCAAAAACCGTCGGCTACTCTTCCAGAGCAAGCAGGATTGCATAAAATATATGGAGAATTGCTTGTGTCTGCCCTGCACTTACCTGTGGAGTGGCACAGCCATCTTTTTAACGATGACTTGATTCATAGATGCTGTATGAAACCAGTTACATTCCAGAAATGAGCAGAAGGTAATGGGTTTGGGGGATAACTTATAATAGAATACATGAATGGAGCAGGTCTTTATTTATCTCACTCATTCATGGTTCATTGTGCAAGACATTATTTTCGTTTTTCATGTTTATTTGAAATAAATGTGTGAGAGTATTTGTTGTCCTGCTTTAGAGATGTCTTCAGAGGACTTCTTTTCATAAAATATTAACTCAGTGTTATGAGATATATTGTAGGCATGTAGTTGTGCAGGCAGAAGTCTTGCCCCACCTCAGGCAAATACAGGTGCCATAGCAGGAGCTCTTGGTACGGATCAAACAATCAACACTGCTCAGTTATTCCAGAACAGAATTTTACTTCTTTTTTTTTTCCCATACAGTGAAGGTAGTACTTTCTCCACCTCACTTTTGAAGTCTCTCACTGCTGTGTGTTTTGCTGGATATGGGCCTGAAATCCCTGCCTGCTTTGTACTGAATGGGGGCAATTAAAAGTGCTGCTTAACATCACTCATAGGGAATCTTTTTGCTCCTGGTTTATATTTCCCTTTAGGTGATGGAATGCATCAGCAACAGGAATTATTGTCACTTCTCTGATTTTGAGAATTCAATGAATGATTCAGATGAATCATTCAAAAAGAAATGTAGTTGCTTGCATGGCATGCAGTCCTGTTGCATTTCCCACTGGAGTGTAAAAAGACAGAGAGCAAACTATGACGCAGCTTCATGTCCTCCTACATATTTGCCTCACAGACCTGCATGACTTGAGATATTTGTGCTCTTAGTAGCCTGTATGTAATGACCTCATAATGGTAGAAAAAAAGGAGACTGGCAAAAAGCAAAAAAAACTACCAAGAGCTGAAAACTGATTGCCTAAAGCTTGCAGTCTGTGTGTGGGCGTTATATTGGAGAAAATCTAGGTAAAATTTGTATTAAGTCCATCAGAAATACTGAGGACAATGCTTTGGATGAGTCTGTGCATTTGAGTAGTTCATGGAGCTGAGAGCTTGATCATTTTGAGAAAGAGTCCTTTGCAGCTGTTTGTATGAATATGAGGGGTTAAACAATAAAGAAGGAATACATGCTCATGCCTTTGCTCAAAAATAAAAGGGCTGGATTTCAGAAGGAGCTGTAAAGCTTTCAGCAAGAATCAGGCAAACACTACAGTAAAGTGAAAAGCTGAAATGTGAAGAGTGCGTGATGTGAGATGCCAGCTCAGCACTTCCAGATCACACTGCTCTAGCAGAGGAGACCACCCTTGGAATTGCAGTGAACTGCAGCTGCTCTGCACTGTAAAGGAGTTGTATAAGCTGATACCCCTCTCACTGTTATGTCACCCAGTGGTTGCCTCTCCCAACAGTTCTCCACTCTGGGGAAAACACGTGTTATTTACAAGTACTTCTCTAGGGGTGGAAAAATCTCCTTAATATACAGATCCCAGCTGCACAAGGAAAGGAGAAGAGTGTTCATACAAAAGAGGTTCTTTACTGAGGGTGTTTGTTTTTTGTCCTCTTTGTACAGGTTCGACATGGGAGAAAACATTACGGCAGATTGGTTTTGAAAGGTAAGACATAAATTTATTTCCTTACCAGTGCAAAAATGTGAGGAAGAAAAACTGCACGGGCAAACTTGCACAGTTATTTATTTTAGTTGATTGAATGTATCAATGACCTCAAATTTAGAGTGGGAGTCATGCAGTGTCATGCACATATGTGTTCAGCTTTTCTGTTTGTGTCCTCTTCTCTTTCCCCAGTCGATCTGAAGCAATTTATTCATCCTATGAACTTGGCTCATAATGTTGTTTGCTGGTGACTATACAGCATGCTAGTATTAAAAAAAGGGACACGCCTTTTGGCCACAAGTCTTATTTATGAATGAAAATATTGCTCTCACTCATGTTATTTTTTCCATTAAACTTCTAATCTCTGACATATGAGTTGGCAAAAGTAAATGAAGTTGAAAGAGGAGCAAAGCTGGCAGAGAGCTATTCAGCATCAGAGGAAAATTCAATATGCAGCATTCCTCAAGTGCAAGAACTTCTTTCAGACAAACTTAGCCACAAGGTCATCATACCAGAAACACACGTCTGTCTTGTAAATTAAACTAGGCCAAGTCCAGTAAAGAATGATGTAAAGTAAAGAAGGATTCAGATGCTCAATGTCATCTTTATTCTTCTACAAATGGTAAGCAGAAGAATCTGCTCTCTGCTTGGAGTTCTTGATATTATTGAAAATTACACACTCTCAGTTGCTGAGTTTGATGTCCTCAAAGGGTTGGGGTTTTTTTAACAGGTTGGGTTTTTTTCCCCAAGTTACATCCAATTTGGTTCTTGATGAGTATTTCCTTCAGCATGATACTACAGGTGTCTGCAGGGCACTACAATAAACTGTTGATTCTTTCATCACCCAAATTATGAATTAGCACCTGTCTCCATGAGAATGAAAAAAAAAAAGAAGTTTTGAGGAGTTCTAAAATGAACTGATACTCTGTATGTTTTGAAATTGAGAATGGGAAAGGATCAATGTCTTTTTAGCTGAGTTCATTAGAAGTTCTGTGATGGCAATTTCCAACTTGTGAGATGTTTCAAAACAAGAAGGAGAATCCATGCTAGCTGCGTATATGCGACATATGTACCACATGAAAGAATTCTTGATAGACTGAATTACAACTGAGAAGCCTTCCTGAGAGGAGGAAAATATGTAGAAGGGATTTCTGTGCAGATCCCATTATTGCCACTCTACGTTGAAAAGCAGAAAGGCTTTCAAATGGCACTTCTGCACCTTGAGAGATTGATCGTCACCCTGGGGTAACTTTATTTGAAGCAGCACGTTAGTTAGCACAGGTGAGGTGAAGATCTGAATGTACTTTGCTTGCCATAGTCATAGAATCAAATATGTTCTCACCAGCTTTTTCAGAGAACCAGCAAGGAGGAAAAAAGGAAGATTAAGTCTTTCACACAGATAGAACAATTAAGACTTGGGGTTTTAAAAATAGTAATATTCATTATCTTAACTGTATTTTTAATGCAAGATTCTTTGTCACAGGAATATATCATAGAATCATAGAATGGCTTGGGTTGGAAGGTACCTTAAAGATCATCTAGTTCCTACCCCCCTGCCATGGGTTATTCAGAGCCCCATCCAGCCTGGTCTATAACACAAAAGTGCGGGGCATCCACAACTTCTGAAGTTGGTTGACTACAAGATTAATGAGTAACATATATGTGAAGTTCAGTGTTAACTCCTTTATAGCAATATTTGCTTAATATCATATTGTCTGTTATTGCTTAAGATCAGTATTGTTTTATCTTAAAGAACAGTTTCCAAAGCAAACACATATGTAATACCTGATTACTGGAATCACACTTAACTTGCAGTCACAGAAGTAGAAATCCCAGGTCTGCAGATCTCTCAAAACTGAGAGATTATTCTGGGGATGTATCACTACATCCTTTCCCTAATCTTATTCTCTTCAGTAGGAATCCCTTTTTGGCCACCAATAGAGACAGGTTAGTGGGCTACATCTATGTTGGCTCTGATCCAATACAGCTGTTCTTGTGTTATTTATATAAACTCTAGGGAAAGAAGCAGCAGCAGCAGCATGTCTGGCTATTTAAAATTTTATTTTCTGCAAGCTTTTGACTTAGGCACACCTGAGTCAGCTGTGAAATACCAATAGCATTTAAGCGTGTTGTTTGAGCAAGGACATTTTCATTCAGGAGGGAGGAAGCAAGATTTTTAGATACACAAAAGGAGAGGCACGAGGTAATGCCCTAAGGAAGAATTATGTTTGCTTTAAAACTGGAAGATCCATATAAATTGTTCTCAACAAACTGTTTTAGAGTTGGTTAAGGAACGGGAGATACAGACAGTCAGTTTACATTGCAGAAAATTAATCCCATATTATTTACAGGTGATGTCATCCTGCTTTGTGGCTACATGGTGTTTATTCTGCAATAGTAGAGTGTTTACATTACTCTTGTCTTCATATCCTGAAAAACATTGTGGCACCAAGAGATCTGACTGCGAGGCTTTTATGTAAGCATTACTTGTAAGCTGAGGATGCTGCTTTTCGATGCAAGGGAAATTAAAAACGCTGCAGCTCGAGTAAAGTAGCTTTATATTCAGGAAATGACTGGAGTTAAGAGCTTTTCAATTAAAAGGAGTATATGTGGGTTTGATAGATAGAAATGAAGGTCTTTATGTTATCGATTGTCTTTTGAGACATTACAGATAAGCTCATTGTAACATAGTATGGTAGTCACCACCTTTGTCCAGCATGATCTAGACTGCAGTTCCTGACTGTATTTTCTGAAGAACATTAAGGAGCAATTTTGAGATTTATGAAAAATGTTGTATTTTATTGTGCTGTTCCTATAAGAAGCCAGGTTTCAAATCCTGAGCATGTGCGATACTTTCATGTCAAGCAAGCTGTCACCTTTATGGTTTTTAAAAAAATCTTAAGTAAGCAAAAGAAAGTAGATTTATGGATAAATAGGATGACTTCTTTGCAATTGTTAACGTGGGGATTATTATTTTTTATTGGTGCATGTTATGATGGCACCCACATGTGCATAAAAATGCCTGGAAAGCACTCGGCTCTCTTGTACTTTGTTCCAAACATGACTAAAAATGTGTTTTAGAAGACATTGCTCATCTCTGGCTTAAAGTTTTTCAGTCACATTCAGGACCCAGTGGAAATCAATAGGGTTGGAAAATACCTGCAAGATCATAGAGTCCATCCTTTCAGCAAACAGCACCTTGTCAACTAAGTCATAGCATTAAGTGTCATGTCCAGTCGTTTCTTGAACACTTCCAGGGTTGGTGACTCCACTGCTTCCCTGGGCAGCCTGTTCCAATGCTTAACCACTCCTTCAGTGAAGAAATTCTTCCTGATGTCCAACTTGAACCTCCCCTGGCACAGCTTGAGGCCATTTCCTTGTGTCCTGTTGCTGGGAGGCTCACTCAAAATCTCGAGTGGAATAGTTATGAACAATTAACAGTGACTGTGCTTGTATCCTGGCTATTAAAGAGAGCTTAATGCACAAAGCCTGTTAAAATTCAAAAGGAAGAAGGATCAGTTCAGTCAGAGATCTGGTCTTTCCCTGTAATGCAGTCAGTACTGTCTTTCCAGCTCATGGCTGGGGTGAGGCTTGCAGTGCAGAGCCTGCAAAGAGCCACCACCAGCACTGGGGAAGTGCTGCTGGGGAAATGCTGCCACTCTGCAGAAAATTAAAACCAAAAGAAGGCCTTTTTTAAACACCTAAATTTCTCTAATTTAAGCTACCAGATGATGAAGTTTATGTCCTTGTCTAGTAGATTCAGTAGTGATTACCGGAATGTCTTCTGGGTTTACATATTTGTTGACCTATAAATGATCTAATAATTTTAAAACTTTAAATGAATTATATTGGACCTCTTAAAACTCATCATCCTGCAGGGTTTCCAGACTTCCAGTACTCCTCTTACTATGCTTCTCTGAGTTGTAGTTTGTAATGTGACTAGTAAGCTACTCAGCTACTAACAACACTTCTACTCCCTTTTTGCATTTGTTCCCGTGGTGCTTCTCCTATGTGTGTAATGCCTTACATTATGGTTCCACAAAACAGACTTAAGAAAGGTTTAATAACTGTTATTACATGTGAAGTAAATATCAAATGTTTTAGAAAATGTATATTTGAAGAATAACAGATGTGTGGTTATTACATTTCTGGCAACCTTCAATAAGTATGTTTTTCATAATAAATAGTTGTTTCAGTTTAGATAGAGAAAGGAACTTTTGAGTACCAATTTCATAGTAAAATGTAATTGTCTTTATAAAAATGAAAGAGTTTTCTATATAGAAGATACAGCTTTTGTTTGGTTGATAGCTTCAACCTGGTTCTAAAATTGTTATTATTTTCATGGTATGCAAAAATTTATTATTAATTAGAAGTTACATATATATAGGCAAAAGTAGGTGACTTCCACTGTGCATAATGCTAATGAGACCTCTCTACACCGCACTTAGTACAGGAGCAACATCTATGTAGAAAGTGCACCAGCAGCATCCCAGATTCTGTCTAAAGTAATGCTGAGGGTGATTGGCAGTGAAAGCTGCTCCTGTTAGTATAATACTGTGTGTGAAGTTGTGGGCTTGCTGTGTTTTTTTAAATCCTTTTACTATTTAAGAGTGGAAGGGTAGTTGGAGATGGGTAGCTCTCACACCAAAAGGAAAGGGGAAGTAGGTAAGAGCAGAGAAGGGAATAAGACTCTCAAGGAAAAGGACCTGAAGATTTCTTTATCAAGGCTTGACCTTGGATATGAAGATTGTCTCCTATTAAGATAGATTTCAGATCTTCTATATACCTCAGTAGCTCCTTCAACTACTCTCCTAAGCACAGGGTGATAAGGAAGACACTCTGCATTGTTTTTATTTAAAGCAAAGTAAATGCAACAGCCCTGCTTGCCACAGGTAGGGAGACACAGCTTACCCAGGAGACGCCAGGAGCAAGTTAGCTGTCATCGCTGAGAGGTGCGTTTGTGTTCCTACACTGGTCTCTGGGAGCAGACGGGTGTCTGCTTTTGCAGCTGCTCCACATATGCCCCTGCTCAGTCTAGCCAAAAATACTGTGTATATCTTCCCTACCCCTTGCAGAGACTGAGAACTCAATTTCCGAAACCACTCGTGACATGCGGTGAGCGCTGGAATCCAGATGCATCAGAGGCACTTCCCAAGCGCCTCCTTCCAGTTTTAGGTTGCTAATTACGAGCCTACTGGCGAGCTGTTTGCTCTCTTTCCCCATTCTTGCTTGGATATTTGATTGGTGGTTGGCCAGAGTTTCTCTGGGTGACAGGAATAAACTGAAAGAAGAGAATATCACTAGATTCTATAAATATTTAGTATGCACAGTTCTGGCTTGGAAATCAAAGTACCATATGGTTTTCCAAAGTGACATCCCCCTCTTCTCCCCATGCTCTTTGGTGATTTAGTAAAAAGAATAAATATATGCTTGAAATATAAAGTCTTATCCTGATACCATGCTCCATAATTTCAAGCCCTTTCCTCACATACAGCTCAATCCTATAGTCCTCTCTTGGGCATGGCTCCCACTGACATCATTTTGGGAGCGTTGCCTCAGCCAGGGGCTGCGTGAGGCTGCACGGTCTGATCCTTGAGAGGCTATTTTAAAGGAAACAGTGCCGTTTCAATGCATTTCACAAATATTGAATAATTTGAGAAGACAACGAAAAATGGGTGCAGAGATGCAATCAAAGGGATGTGGGAAAGCCCTGCCAGGCACATCTTTCACCATTTTGGAAAAAAATAGGTATAATAGTCTGTATAGTTGTTTTGGTCTCCTGTGCCACAAAGCACTTGAGGAAGTGCTTAATTTTTCAGTGCCCAGGTATGCCCCCTCACTTTGGCAGGGTGCTCTTCCACAGCATACCACCCTTGAATTGCTTCAAATAGGAGAAATTAGATTAATCGATGGTTTGTTTATACTTTCTGTTCTTAATATATGATGCCCATCACACTTTTGTAGGAGTTAATGAATGTGAATTTATTCTGCGGTTTTGCATGTCCTACAGTTACTTGTGCTCTTTGAACAATATGGGAGATAAGTGTAACATAAGGAGCTGAGAGACAGAACCAGTTCCACACCTTCCCTTGGGAGGCTGTGAATAAAAGAGTACTTTATTGCTTGTAACAGAAGTGTTGGCTTCTGGGTGGTATCTCTATTTAATCATTTCTCTGCCTGGCCAAACATGTCACTGAGGGCCTCATCCTCAACCCCAAACTGCTTTTAGGGTTAGGGTTAGGGTTAGGGTTAGGGTTCAGAGAGCCCTGATTCAGTGCTCCTGGAAGGAACAGTGGTGATGCAGAAGGCAAGACAAGGGGAGCACAGCATTGCACCAACTCTGAGCCCTCCACACCTTTCTCATCTGGGCCAGATATGGTTCTGGTTACCTCAGCCTCAGCCCCAAGCTGCCAAACCTAAGTGATAGGTAGGGATCTGGAGGCAGAGGACTACATCAGAAAGGCTTATTCATGTCCTTCCAGCTGTAACACTGCACTTCTTCTCTCCTGATGTGATGAATGGCAAAGAATAGGGCTTCCGACATGGATGCACTTGTCTCCAGGCAAAGGGCAGCACAGGGTGCTGAGTCCTGGGAAGACAGGGGGACTGAGGTTGCTTTAATTCAATTTTCAAAGCTTCTCTTTTTTTGTTACTTCGTGGTGGCCAGGACTGTGGAATTTGTGCATGTGTGTGCTGAAGTATTTGTCTTGTTTATAGTGTAGGAAATGGGGAAGAAATGTGTTTTCAGTTTTATTTGATATATTCTGCATGCCTGAGGTTCTGTCTTAAATTGAGTTTTCTTCGCTGTGCTGACAAAGAGCAAGATTTGGAAATAAAAGTCTGAGTTACAGAGAAAGCCAAAATAAAAATTGGATTTTATTTGCGAAGAGAAAAACCAATGTTTAAAAAGATATGAAGAAAACTGAAGTTAGATTTTTTTAACCAACACTGTGTCAACTGAAATCTTTTAGTCCGTATTAAATAGTGAAATAGAAACAATTTAAATCTAGTTTTAAACCAGTTTAACTTCTTGGATTTTATTCTAGTGTTGACTTTTGTTCCAATGTTGCTGTGTGTAGTCCGTCCAGTGTGCTCTCTGTGACTGCCTGTTAGCAAACAATACTGTGTATTGGGCATGCTGTGGTAGCCCGTGAAGAAACTGTGGGAATGGTTCGAGGCTGCATCCATCAAGGGAGGCTTAGACTGGACATTAGGAAGCATTTCTTTACCAAGAGGGTGGTCAAACTCTGTAACTTCCTAGAAAGGAGTTAATGCCCCAAGCTTTGCAGTGACTGTCAGCCTGCCAGAGTCATTTGGACAATGTCCTTAATAACATGCTTTAAATTTTGGTGGTTGAGCAGTTGAATGAGATGATCGTTGTAGGTCCCTTCCAAATCAAATCTCTCCTCTCCTCTCCTCTCTTTTAAATTTTGGTGGTCGAGCAGTTGAATGAGATGATCGTTGTAGGTCCCTTCCAAATCAATCCATCAAGGGAGGCTTAGACTGGACATTAGGAAGCATTTCTTTACCAAGAGGGTGGGCAAACTCTGTTACTTCCTAGAAAGGAGTTAATGCCCCAAGCTTTGCAGTGACTGTCAGCCTGCCAGAGTCATTTGGACAATGTCCTTAATAACGCATTTCTTTACCAAGAGGGTGGGCAAACTCTGTTACTTCCTAGAAAGGAGTTAATGCCCCAAGCTTTGCAGTGACTGTCAGCCTGCCAGAGTCATTTGGACAATGTCCTTAATAACGCATTTCTTTACCAAGAGGGTGGGCAAACTCTGTTACTTCCTAGAAAGGAGTTAATGCCCCAAGCTTTGCAGTGACTGTCAGCCTGCCAGAGTCATTTGGACAATGTCCTTAATAACGCATTTCTTTACCAAGAGGGTGGGCAAACTCTGTTACTTCCTAGAAAGGAGTTAATGCCCCAAGCTTTGCAGTGACTGTCAGCCTGCCAGAGTCATTTGGACAATGTCCTTAATAACGCATTTCTTTACCAAGAGGGTGGGCAAACTCTGTTACTTCCTAGAAAGGAGTTAATGCCCCAAGCTTTGCAGTGACTGTCAGCCTGCCAGAGTCATTTGGACAATGTCCTTAATAACGCATTTCTTTACCAAGAGGGTGGGCAAACTCTGTTACTTCCTAGAAAGGAGTTAATGCCCCAAGCTTTGCAGTGACTGTCAGCCTGCCAGAGTCATTTGGACAATGTCCTTAATAACGCATTTCTTTACCAAGAGGGTGGGCAAACTCTGTTACTTCCTAGAAAGGAGTTAATGCCCCAAGCTTTGCAGTGACTGTCAGCCTGCCAGAGTCATTTGGACAATGTCCTTAATAACGCATTTCTTTACCAAGAGGGTGGGCAAACTCTGTTACTTCCTAGAAAGGAGTTAATGCCCCAAGCTTTGCAGTGACTGTCAGCCTGCCAGAGTCATTTGGACAATGTCCTTAATAACGCATTTCTTTACCAAGAGGGTGGGCAAACTCTGTTACTTCCTAGAAAGGAGTTAATGCCCCAAGCTTTGCAGTGACTGTCAGCCTGCCAGAGTCATTTGGACAATGTCCTTAATAACGCATTTCTTTACCAAGAGGGTGGGCAAACTCTGTTACTTCCTAGAAAGGAGTTAATGCCCCAAGCTTTGCAGTGACTGTCAGCCTGCCAGAGTCATTTGGACAATGTCCTTAATAACGCATTTCTTTACCAAGAGGGTGGGCAAACTCTGTTACTTCCTAGAAAGGAGTTAATGCCCCAAGCTTTGCAGTGACTGTCAGCCTGCCAGAGTCATTTGGACAATGTCCTTAATAACGCATTTCTTTACCAAGAGGGTGGGCAAACTCTGTTACTTCCTAGAAAGGAGTTAATGCCCCAAGCTTTGCAGTGACTGTCAGCCTGCCAGAGTCATTTGGACAATGTCCTTAATAACGCATTTCTTTACCAAGAGGGTGGGCAAACTCTGTTACTTCCTAGAAAGGAGTTAATGCCCCAAGCTTTGCAGTGACTGTCAGCCTGCCAGAGTCATTTGGACAATGTCCTTAATAACGCATTTCTTTACCAAGAGGGTGGGCAAACTCTGTTACTTCCTAGAAAGGAGTTAATGCCCCAAGCTTTGCAGTGACTGTCAGCCTGCCAGAGTCATTTGGACAATGTCCTTAATAACGCATTTCTTTACCAAGAGGGTGGGCAAACTCTGTTACTTCCTAGAAAGGAGTTAATGCCCCAAGCTTTGCAGTGACTGTCAGCCTGCCAGAGTCATTTGGACAATGTCCTTAATAACGCATTTCTTTACCAAGAGGGTGGTCAAACTCTGTAACTTCCTAGAAAGGAGTTAATGCCCCAAGCTTTGCAGTGACTGTCAGCCTGCCAGAGTCATTTGGACAATGTCCTTAATAACNTTTTCATGTACTTTCTAAAGCTAGTTATAAGAAAAGCTGATTTTTGACAGATGTCATTTTTGTAAGTTTTGCGATATACTCTCCTAGCTTTTGCAAAATAAACACACTTCTTCTTAGCAACCATGTCAGAAAATATTTTTTAATATATTGCCAGTGATGGTTTTGTAGCCTTTGTGTAGCACACCTGTGAGACTGTAAAGAATAATTCAGCAAGGGAGACTTTTTTTTCATAGAAGCTTCTTAGGAGATGCTGACCACATGGCTAAAAACACTTAGACCAGTAATTGCTTCCTTACTTATGGGATTTTCTCAAAGCTGTCCCTGTTAAGAAAAAGTGATAAAACTATCACAAAATATGTAAACATCCACTAAAGTAACTTCATTTGTTTTGAGCAGCTTTAAGCAATTTTAACCCCCCGATCTTTATGTTTAAGCATAAGCTTGTCTTAATGGTAACATAATCACTACCTAAAATAATTATAGTAATCGTAGCTATTCTCTCGTGTACATCACTGTAATATGCCAAGAAAGGAATTTCCTCTGGGTTGATTGCAGCTACTTTGACATCTTCTTTTTGAACAACGTAGAAAGCAGCGATGCGAATTTTCTAGATGTCTGAACACATGGTCCTTAATTATATAAGCAACTCAGTAGATTTCAAAGGTATGTCTCATGAGAGTAAACATTATGGAACCAGGGCAAAAATTCATTGTTAGTGGTATATATAAATAAACTAGTTTTTAGCGAATTTTTAGTCAATTCTTCAGAATTTAGAGAATTCTAAACTCTCCAACTTAGAGAGAATTCAAGTATTAAAAGCCCAAGGTGCGCATCATACCAGGCAGTCCAGAGGAAAATCATGTTGTTATACAAGTAAAGCACAGTTGTGTGTTGACTGGGTTTTAATCCTCTTCTTGTGCAGGCTGAAGTTCAAGAAGCCACTTGTGGGAAGTAGGACAGTCCTGCTTCCTGCTCAGCCTCCTGTGCACCCTTCAAGAGAGCTGGTGTGCAAACATCCTGGAGGCAAATTAATCTCTTAATCGTGCAATGTGCCTGTGATAAATCTAAAATTCAGCTGTGTGTAGACAAGAAGCACATTAGCGTTATTAATTAAAAGATGCTTTATGAATAAGAAAGTACCCCACTTTTTTCCTTTTCTTCTTTTATTTTTTTTTATTTTTTTTTTTAAGCTAGGGTTGTCAAGTCTGAGGATCAAATTTGTTTTATTGTCTGATCTAACAGAGGACCAGGATTGTCGGTGTCCATTTGCCAATGGCCCTACTTTCTCACTACTTTCTCACTCTCTCTCTGTCTTTCAGACAGAGAGATTTGCAGTGATATCAAGACTGCTTCTTCCTAGGCATATTTTGGCCAATTTGTTGAGTTTGGCAAAAGTATATTTTCTTTTAAAAAGGGGGACTCTTGGATTTGGGGAAAATTAAAAAAATCACTCAATTTAACTTTTAACATTTAAGTTTTTAAAAGCATCAAAGTTACATCTTTCAAGTGCCTTAGTCCCTTTGGGAGTTGGGTTTGTAAATCAGGAATCTTTATGATTCTTGAACATTTTATCTGTAATCTGTTTAATCTGTTGCAAGTGCTAGGAACTTAGTTGAATCAACATTGTACTTTCAATTTTCCAAATGAAAGTGCTGCCCAAATGTATTTTTTTTTCTGAAGTTATTCGAAAGCCAGAAATTCAGTAGTCTGGGGTTTTTTTTGCCAAAAAAATTCAGTAGCCTGACAGTTTTTTGCTGAAAACAGTCTTGCCTTAGCGTTCTACTTTCTAATATGTCTGATCCTAGTATAATAACAATTTTACTACATTACTCTTTCTTCCTTCATGCTTTTATAACATTTTTAATAGGAAACACTGCTGGGGAGAAATCCATGTAAAACTTCTCTTGAGTTGTACTTTAGTTAAGCGTTATAGATACTTTATGGTTGTTTTTTTTTCTTTTCTTAAACCACACCTTGGGGAGCTGACCTTTTACATGGCTTAATGTTGTAGTGTTAACTGGTTTTAACCTGTTTTAACTTTTTTCTTTAAGAAAAGTCGACTTTGAAATATACCCCACTTGGAGAAGTCCATCAAACAAACCTGAAACCCAATGATTTATCAGCATGGCTGAAGTTTCCTAACATACGCCATAGTGTTTCTCTAACAGTAGAGCAAAGGTGTGTTTAGAAGCCAAGCCAAATACTTTTATAGAGCCGCTTTCCAATGCTTCCAACACTGTGGATAGCTTTTGGGAAAAGGAATAATTTGATAGGCCAAGACAAAAGAGGAATTAATATGGACTTATCCCGTTCTTCCAGTCTTAAAATTGCTCTCTACTAGAGTAATTTGGACCAAACCAGAAATTAAAATTTTACACTGCCTGTAAAGAGGTGTTTGGTACTAGATACACTCTACTGTAGATACCAAAGATATGTATATTTCAGTATGTAATGTTGTTCATTAAGAAACAAAAAATATTTTTTCTTTCTTTCTATATTAGTTACTTCTTTTGCAGCTATAAAGACACATCCCCTGAAGTATTTTTATGGCTTTTCTGCTGTTTTTTCACTTGAAGTAACAAATAAGTAAAAATTGGATGCCAAGGATAATCATGAATAGCTTCAAAGTGGAATGATTTAAAACTATTGTTATTTTTCTCCTGGCTTCTAACCTTTAAGAGTGAAGTTGTTTCACATTTCACAGCTTTTCTTCGTAGCTGTGAGGGCTGTAAATGGATGTGTGTATTCTTTGTAAGGAAAAGTTGGTGACTCTCACAATCACATGGCTACAGAAAGTGAACATTTAGGAAAACTTTGCATCCCCAGCAAAGCTTTTCAAACTATCAAAGTGATATTTGAGCTGTGAAGGACTCTCTTGCAACACTCACAGTGTAACTCCGCCTCAGTTTAGAAGGGGAATGGCTTTAAGCCACCTTGTCTCCGGCATGCCAGCCTGATTTCTGCACTGTGAGTGTGAATCAGGCGACTGTCAGAGATCTGACTGTGCACAATGCAGACGGCCAAGCTGCCAGGGTGGAAACAGCAGTGCAGGTTTTATGTTTGTTCCACATTGCTGCAAACGGCAGCGTATCTATCATCTCCTGCATCTGGCATATCTTCTTCCCTCCCACTGTCACTGCAGTGTCATAACATTTCTTTCTTTTGATTCAGTATGTAAAAAACTACTTTGGTTACTTTTTATTTATTTACAGTCTTCCTGTAGCTTTAGTGTATGTGTGTGTTTGCCATCCGACTGCATCCTGCTGCTATGTGATGACATTGGCAAGTGACTGCACAACCCAAAGATTCATTGCTGCAGCAGATGCAGTTGTGAATGAGCAATCAAATCAGCTATAACTTTTAAATTAAAAACTCATCAGTGAAGAGGATAAAGCACACAAATGCAAAAAACAAGGATTAAAAAGTCATACAAAGATATCATGGTAAAGCCTGATATAATTAAAAGGTGAAGGAATACATTTGTGGATTCTGTAATAGTGTTTTTGCGCATTCATTTCACAATTTTCTTTTGGCTAGCAAAGTGGGGATTTTTAAACTAAAAACCTGATTTTTAAAAGTGAAATACCTATTAGCTCTGCATCTAAATCACAGTCATCGTGATACACTAGTTACAACAACCCCACTCTGCACAAGTCCTAAAATGTATTTAAAGAGTGGTCAAATACTCCTCTTTTTGAGAGCTCTGGAGATGTTCAGAGTGACTTGAAAACTAAGAGAAATGGAATCAAGTACATGAAGGGCTTTTCTACATGTGAAAAGAAAGTAGCTGAGTGAACAGAAAATTTTAGTAGACTTTGTATTACACAGGAAGATCAGTATTAGATGCTCTGGGCAAATGGTGACCTAATGTGAAATGGTAGTGTAAAGTGGTGAATAGATAATCAGAAAAAAATAGAGGAAATTAGTGAGGTTTCTTTCTTTCAGCAAATAACACTTGTGTTGAAAAATTAATCTAGCCCTGGAAGAAAGCTCCACAGTATAGGGTTTTTCCTATTTTTTGACAGGAGTAAATGTTCTGTACTGACTCTTCCAAGCAGCCAGTAAATATTCGTTTCCATATGCATATGATGAGAAAAGTGGAATGGAGGTTAACACCCCCAGTTCACTGGGGACTCTTGTGGTCTCTGCACACTGTCAGAATGCAAAGGAATATATGCTGTTATTGTGGAACCTAGATGAATTACGGGAACTTACTGAGAAGCCAAGTTTTCCCTTCATGGGCTACCGTTCAGAGGAGAAAAAGATGTGGGAGGAAAGAGTTGCAGGGCTCAATGCTCACACATCTGCTCCAGTTCAGTGCTGCTAGAAATCAGATCAGTCAGCCCCCATATTTCATTTCCTTCTGTAATCTTGACCAATAATTTATAATTGGTATCAGCTGATCATCTGGCTCTCTCTTTCCATGACAAAATGAGTGAGCAAAGAACTTTATCCTCCTCCTATTTACTGTCTGAGAGATGATAAAACTTTGAAAGACAAAAATCCCTATTAATTTTTAATAAAGTCTCTGAAACTTCCTCTTAGTCAATCTTATTTTGTTATTTCTGTTATGCCTTGGTTTTTTTTTGGAAACTGCTGTAGGAATCCATGTGAGCCAAGATACAGCTTTGTCAATCACAATGTCATTATGATCTTTTATGTGTTGTATCAGCTTTGTTCAAGGCTGAATTCCAGGCAAAGGTGCTTGGAGAGGACCTCTGGGAAGCAGTTGCTGAATGAGAAATAACACAAATGCTGCTACACCCCTTTGCAAAATCATGCTCACAGACCAGGCTTTCAACTCCAGATGCTCCCTAAGTCCCGTCTCCGCTCCAGGACTTCCTCTGGTAACATTGGTGAACTGCAGAAGTACGATTTCATCAGAACGAGTCAGGGAGGCTTTTTATGCCGTTCCCACTCCTCACTCATTGGGAATGGTACAGGCTCTAACTGAGCAGGTTCAGTTTTGTGCGTTTTCGAAACATTGATTGCCCTTTGAATTCAATATGGAATATTAATTATATGACAATCTGAGGACAGTTTTTATTAGTGAGCAGAAAGAGGGTGATTCCTTTTGTTAGTATGATCAGCCAGAGGTCTGAAACCAAATAAGTAAATGGATTATTTTAAGGTAGAGCTCATTATAGTCTGTGGCAGGAGGATGGCAATAATTAAAATCAGTGGTTTCAGAAAAAAAGTGAGAGACTGTGGTGCACCCAGTATTTTCCCCTGTATTCAGTGTCAGTGCAGCCTCACCTTGAGCACTGTGTGCACTTGTGGGCCCCACAATTTAAGAAGGATGCTGAAGTCCTTTTCTGGAAGGGGGCAACAAAGCTGGTGTAAGGGCTGGAAGGAATGTTCTGTGAGGAGTGTCTGAGGACTTCGGCCTTGTCAGCCTGCCAGAGGCATCAGGACAATTCATTTAATAAGAAGCTTTAGCTTTTGGTCAACTCTAAAGTGGTCAGGAAGCTGGACGAGAAGTCACTGTAGGACCCCTCCAACTGAGCTGTTCTGTTCTATCCTATTCTTTTCTATTTTATTTGGAGGCTTAGATTTTCAAGAGAGAACTGTGGAAGGTGGTCAGTCAATCTAGCAAATGTTAGCAGTGCACAATGTGCCTGTTTTCATTCTGATACTTCTCTGCCAGCCTCTGCCCCAGCGGTGTTACATTGGCTGTACATTTATGACGGGAGAATTCCCAAATCCTGTGATGGCAGCTTTTAATCTTTTTTATGTGACACCAGTGGTTAAAGAAACAAAAAGTCTTAATAAGCTACCCAGGTGAGCCTTAGATAAAACTAGGGAGACAAATAAGAGATCATGAGTCTCAGGGATGTAAATCAAATAGGTAAATTTACTTTCTGCTAACAATGGTAGCATATGTGCAGTCAGCAACTCAATGGGATTAAAGGGGAATGAAGCCTGAAGTAGAATAGGGATATTTTTAATAACTTTACAAGAAAATGATTCATTTCTGTCACTTTGAAAGCAAAAGCTGAAGAATGTGTGGTTATTACTCTGCCATTTCTAACAGCATGCTAAAGTAGTCTAGGTACTTTGCAAAAAAGAAGAGTAACCTCATGTCACTATGGACTAAGAGATGCTGTCAAGTAAAGGAGTATCATGGAATAGAAAGAAGGAAGTGATGACAGAGTAGTCTTTGCTTGAGGTTTCATCATTAATGTTAGATTTGGTACCTCAGATGTATTCTCATTGCTAACTGCAAGTGAGGAGAAAATTTCTCTGTGCTCGGACAATTTCCATGTAGAATCCTTGAGCCTCTGAAGCCTATCTTTGTGTCATCTTGATCTGATGATCTGGGCTGCCTCTGCATTGGCATAAGGCCCTCTTAGAAGTCGTCTCCATTCAGGATGAATCTTATTTATCCAACTGTTTGTGTTAAGTTTTCAGGTTGCTCGTTTCCTACCACCCCTTGTGCTTATTTTCTTTTCAGCTAAATTAATTTCAGCTAACTTTTCTCATGCCATTTAACCTAGGGATTCAAAGAAAAGGAACATCTGATAGAAGATATTTTATGGCCTGTGCTGTTTGAGCACTTGAGTGGTGAGACTGTTGTCAGTGTTTTTCTTGGCACAGCCCAGCCTCCTGCAGTACAGTGGTAGCTGGGAGCAGTACTGTGGTAAACCCACCAGCAGCAGAATGTGAGCCAGTCTTTGTTTTAATCTGGAGAGCAATCAGCATTGCAATTAGTATCCAAAAAACTCTCTAGGACGCATGCTTAACAGTTTGGCTTTGTGTTTTATTTTGTTTTTGTTGGGTTTTGTTCATGAGTCAATCACGTGAGATCTCCAAGTAGCGACTGGCACGTGAAACACAAGGAAGCCTGTGGCTGGTGGGGCAGGAGCATACCGTGTGCCAGGTCTGACCAGCCTGCTGCAGTGTGCTCACACTGGGCACCCAGCCAGCCTGGATGTAAAAGCATGAACACTTGACTTCAGCTCCTTTTTGCCCAGTTGGATCTGAGCAATCCTGGTTTTTCCAATGCTTAGACAAGTTAAGAGCCTCCCACACTGGCGGAACACTGCCACAGTTGCCTCCCGCACCTGAGAAAGGTCTTTGGTGGCCACACATCCAGAGCATGAGCAGATGGCATCAAGGAGTGCAGGGAACTAGTCCTCTCCCCTCCCACATGGATGTGGGGTGTTTGCCCCCCAGAGATTGTGTTATAGGCGCCATTTACAGAAAAATTAGAAGCAGCATCCAATGGCATTGGGACATTTAGTTTCCGACTGATTTCTACTCCCCTTCTTCTTTGATTGACACTGTAGAATTGAGAAAAGTGCACCAGGGGTGAATCAGGATGTTTCCTTTGGCCAGTTTTCATGGAAATCCATTGGGGGCTGGGGGAAGATATTGTACACATTCCTCTGATGGCTGGAGCCTGCTTCCAGCAATGTCCGTGTGCTCTTGCTTCTAAAGCACTGGGATTTTCAGGCAGGCGGTGGTGAGGAAGGTTAGATGTTGCTTTCTGTCCTGTCGCACTTGATGCTGTGAAGAGAAAGATGGGCATGTCCAGAGCAGGCAGGGTAGAGTGGGAACTGTTTCATATGGAAGAATTGAGGGTGAATGGTCCCATCCCTGCAAATCTTTCACTTAGATAGTTTTAAATTAGGAATGGGTCTTGTGGGATGGAAGGATCTCCTATGCAAACACTGAAGTGCAGTGGGCACTCCAGACTGAACCCCTGGTAGCTGTGTGCTTTTCCTCTGTATTGGAGATAATTTGGCTTTGTAAAATGACAGTAATTTACAATGTTGGATGCTGTAATTGAGGGAAATATTATTCCCTCCTCATCTGCAGCTGACTGGAAAATCTAGATGTGTCTTTTATTTTCTGTGATTATGTTATATGCTGGCAATAGAATGAAATGAAAAGTAGTTTGAAGTGATGATCTGTTCATGCTCCAGCTAGAGTATGAAAACTGCAGAGAGAGGGAGAAAATATGTTTTGAAATAATCACTGAATGTCAGCCTGCGTCAGACTTTTCAGCACTTTCTTTCAGTCAGGACTA
Organism: Aleadryas rufinucha; assembly: GCA_013397815.1. NCBI lineage: Eukaryota > Metazoa > Chordata > Aves > Passeriformes > Aleadryas > Aleadryas rufinucha. Next base: position 119,169 of record VZTH01013865.1, read on the forward strand.
TTGTGGAACATATGGATCTCTGTATGCCTTTATGTAAACACTTTGCTGCCAGTTACCAGATATTTATGAGCATTATGGACAAATTTAACTGGGAATGTTTTGCAGAGATCAGTGAATACTGAATTAGTGCTTAAACTAAATCCTTATACAATGAGTGCGTAAGTGAGAAGCCTGTGTGAGAAGTGTTTAAAGTTGAAACAGAGAGTCTCTTTGAAGAGTTAAGACCAAATTTCACTTACAGCTGAGGTGTCCTCAGGTCTCTTCTGCTCACTTTGGCTCTTCCTGCATCTAGGATCACAATCCCATTTTGACCTGACATAATTTATGTAGTGGATGGACTTATCATTTCCACCACCGTGCTGTGGGGCTGGCACGCACAGCACCATGGGTGTGGAGGGGATTTCGCTCACTTCCTCTTGGCTGTGCAACATGAGTCCTGCTCCACATTTGGAGCTGTGGGACACGGGCAAAGCGAGCTGGATCTTGTGCTGTCACGAGTCTGGCAGTAGTGCAGCTGAGTGCTTTGCGTGATAGCTGCTAAATCCCTGCTGAATTTTAAATATTCTGTGTGCTGCCCTGGGCAAGCTGGAGTTTGCCCTTTATTAGAAGATCAATGCACAAAAAGAAACAATGGGTGCTTTAGAAAGAGAAAAATTGCCACAAACCAATGTTTTACATATTGCACATATCCATAATTTCTTAATGTTGAATGTTTTATGCAAGCAACGAGGTACCAAAATCTTGGCAATGTACATTTAGTTTCAAATAGCAGCTCTCTCTCTGCATAGTGGTGTTTGGAAAGCAAATGTTTGGTTAATACGTGGTTAAGCACTTTTGCAATACAGAGTGTGTTCTTCATTGCAAGGTATCTTTCCTGAAAAAGCAAAGTGTACTTTTGGTTTTTGAATCCATGCAGACATAGTTTTTAAGCAGTGATTTAGATTTTGCAAATACTTCAGGAGCCCTTTGAACTCGTATGTTGGGTAGGTCAGTGCATGCTAAATATTTTTGTAAGTAGTTTTCTATGCATTTTTGCTTCCCTCTTCCTCCTGCGCATTTACTTTGCATGACCAATATTGTCTGAAAGTGCAACTTCAGGTATTTTGGGTAAAACACATGCCATGCTCTGCATGAACTGAAAGGATCATCATATTAAGGCGGTGCAGGAGAGACAGTGAGCATGTGCAGCACTGTGGATATTAATATTAGTAAAGTTAGTATTTTTTTTTGTGATATAATTTATTTTCAATTTGTGGATGAGCATGAGGTAAGGAAAGGACGAAGGGAAGACCTACCAGTNACCAAATTTCACTTACAGCTGAGGTGTCCTCAGGTCTCTTCTGCTCACTTTGGCTCTTCCTGCATCTAGGATCACAATCCCATTTTGACCTGACATAATTTATGTAGTGGATGGACTTATCATTTCCACCACCGTGCTGTGGGGCTGGCATGCACAGCACCATGGGTGTGGAGGGGATTTCGCTCACTTCCTCTTGGCTGTGCAACATGAGTCCTGCTCCACATTTGGAGCTGTGGGACACGGGCAAAGCGAGCTGGATCTTGTGCTGTCACGAGTCTGGCAGTAGTGCAGCTGAGTGCTTTGCGTGATAGCTGCTAAATCCCTGCTGAATTTTAAATATTCTGTGTGCTGCCCTGGGCAAGCTGGAGTTTGCCCTTTATTAGAAGATCAATGCACAAAAAGAAACAATGGGTGCTTTAGAAAGAGAAAAATTGCCACAAACCAATGTTTTACATATTGCACATATCCATAATTTCTTAATGTTGAATGTTTTATGCAAGCAACGAGGTACCAAAATCTTGGCAATGTACATTTAGTTTCAAATAGCAGCTCTCTCTCTGCATAGTGGTGTTTGGAAAGCAAATGTTTGGTTAATACGTGGTTAAGCACTTTTGCAATACAGAGTGTGTTCTTCATTGCAAGGTATCTTTCCTGAAAAAGCAAAGTGTACTTTTGGTTTTTGAATCCATGCAGACATAGTTTTTAAGCAGTGATTTAGATTTTGCAAATACTTCAGGAGCCCTTTGAACTCGTATGTTGGGTAGGTCAGTGCATGCTAAATATTTTTGTAAGTAGTTTTCTATGCATTTTTGCTTCCCTCTTCCTCCTGCGCATTTACTTTGCATGACCAATATTGTCTGAAAGTGCAACTTCAGGTATTTTGGGTAAAACACATGCCATGCTCTGCATGAACTGAAAGGATCATCATATTAAGGCGGTGCAGGAGAGACAGTGAGCATGTGCAGCACTGTGGATATTAATATTAGTAAAGTTAGTATTTTTTTTTGTGATATAATTTATTTTCAATTTGTGGATGAGCATGAGGTAAGGAAAGGACGAAGGGAAGACCTACCAGTGCTCAGCAGCTTGTAAAATTTACCCATGGCACAGGTTTGCCCTGAATGTGGTGTCAAGGTTGCCATGTGAACTAAGAGTGTAGCAAACTTCTCTTTTGAGCCAGCAGGGACAAGTGTGGCAGCCTGAATGTAGTCTGTGAGCATCCTGTGTTCACTGAAGTGCTGGTTGTGGCTCAGACTGGGTCTGCAATCCTCAGACACAGATAAGTGAAGTGTGAGTTTCCCAGCAGAGTAAGTGTGGGATCAGACATTTCATCCTTATTTCAAACTGAGAGAGGACAAGGAGCCTCTGTAACTATCTTCTAGCTGCAACCATCCCCAACACCCTCTTCCAACAGCAAGGGTCAGCAGGCACATCTCTAAAACCATCTGGTTAGTAGCCTTTGGTACCCTTGTTCCACTATTTTTGGATCACAGAGAGGATACTAGTGATAAACAAATGAATCATACACAGTACTGCGTAGCACCTGTGAAGCACTGCCAGTCCATGTTTCCAGGGGTCCATGCTTATGGTTCTTGGGTCTGTTTTACCTCCAAACCAAATGATTACAGCTGCAGATGAAACCCATGGGAATTCAGCTGTAAGCATGCACAGCGGTGCATTAATTACTCTGAAATATTAGATCCAATTAGAAATATCAGATGTTTCACAGTCACCAAACAGAGGAATGGAAATTATTAGCATCTATGCATCTCTTCCTTAGTTTATCACTTACAAACTGTTAATAATTATTTAATACATAATAAATAATGTTAATATTACATTTTTTAAAAATTTAATTAATTAGAAAGTAAAGAGATGCTATAGGAAACCCCTGAGAAGAGGAGAGAAGAGATGTATGCATGTATGGAAAGATGTAGTAAGCATGAATAAGACTTTTGATAACTTTTTAAAGCCACAATAAAAAATAACCTTTAAAATACTTTGTTTATCCAGTATTCAATATAAAATCAAGATTTTTACTGTTCTTTGATATGAAAGTACTGTCTACTTTATGTCTAGCATGAGCTTAACATTGTGATACATTGCTGATGCTGAATTAATTTTAGTTCTGTTTAAGAAAGACTGGGTGTTCTTTTTTCCTATTTTTGTTTATTTGTAACAAAATAGTAAATACTTAGAGTTCAAAGACCATTGGTTTTCAATCTGTATGTGGACTATTTTGTACATTATACATGGTGTTCCACACACGTGTTACTATATATTTTACTTCTTTTTTGTTTAAGACACTGCAGTTTTAATTCTAATGGTTCTGCTGCTTTTCTGGTTTTATTCTGTAAACCTGAAATAAGGAGGAAATTAGTGTGTCTGCCATTCTAAAGAAATGAAGTCAGGCCAGGTGTGGCAGTATCAACACTTCACTGTTCACCAAAACTTTGTACATTCAGTAGGAGATGAAAAATTCTAATTTGTGAGAAACGGTTATTCTAGAAAGGCAAAAAATGAAAATTTTATCTGAAGAAAATGGAAATGCTGATTTCTAGAGCTCCAAACAAGAATGTAATGTCTAATTACACTGGCATTTGTTTTTTTGTTTGACTACTAATGAGTGTACAGGAAGTAAGAGAACAGTTTTAGCATGTATGTCCACAACTATCTCTATTCTCAATGCAGATCAAGTAGGAAATTTTTCTTAGTTTCTTGAGCACCAGAGAAATTCAGGAATAGACCAGGGTCACACTGTCCTAGAAAAATTCTGTGTATACACAGAAAATACAGATGATCCCTTTCTAAGGTAGTAAATTTAAAGTATCCAGCTGAGATCAGCAGGGCAACACATTGTCTGATGAGGAAACTGCTGTATTAGGAGTCTGTTGGTATGATACAACAGTTTTACATATTGACACAAAAGTAATGAAATTCCTTTTGTCCTACAAAAGTTATTTTTGTTAGAGGACCTCTTGCAACCCTAACTGTAGTAGTCCCTTTTCTTAAAAATTGTGTGCAATTTGATTTATTTGGTCAAGGGAAAGTTAGAAACCATTTCAAACCCCTAATTCTCTGGGGGGATGGGAGGAGGGGGGCGTGTGTGTGTCCCCCTTCTGTTTTCTTCTGCATCTTGTAAGAAAGACGGAAAAACTGAAGCTGCCATTTACTGTAATTACACTGCAGAATATGTTTCTGGCTGAGTTTATAAGCTTCAGTCACTGGTATCTATTACAACTAAAGCTGCCCTGTAGGTAAATTATTTAGTTTGAGTGAATAAATTACGCTTTACCAGTTGTAGATCAAGGGCTATGACCAATTCATTGAACACCATGAGATTCTTGCAGGGATTAAAAAAAAAAGCTGTTGTTGTAGGAGATCTGAATAGGTTTCCTGTTCTTCTGTTTAACTTCGTAGCTTTTGAAAGGCTCTTTTGGAGGAAAGAGCACAATGTATAGACTGTTATCAAATGCAAAATATGACCATGTGTGAATGCGCAAATAAAGTGAGAAATGTTTGTGGAATGATCGCAGTATTTGCCATTCTTTTTTGTATTGCCAGAGATAACAAGTGGGAATAACTGATTTTTGTTTTAGCTTTTGCTGTGAAAAAGTGGGGAGCAAATTACTTGGGGTCGAATGAAGCAGTTTATTATTCTGCTTTACAGAAGAATACACATTTCTCTGCTTTCAAGTGATCTTTTGTTTCCTTTTTAATTATCACACCGAAGTCAATTTGTTTTCCTTTTCATGGGGAAATGGGGACAGCATACATTTGCAACTGGTTTTGGTGAATAAACTATTCATGTGCAGAATTTTTCCCTGCTCTGTGGTTTGGTATCACTGTTCAGGCTCTCTGTTGCTAGCCTGAGCTGTATGTTACATCTCTCACAACAACATGCTAAATGATTTATTTTGAAAGATCAGAAGCACTTGGTTTGGAAAGAAATGTGAGCTGCACCGGAGGTAGGGCTCCCACAGGGGTCTTCCCTTGGTCTGGGGAGCAGGATATACGAAGGAAGACCCAGCGTGGCTCCATGGGAGTACAATGTGAGGAAGGAGAGCCTGGTGCAACTAAGAAGTGCTAGTACTTGAAGGCTGCCACTTTTTAATTTGTACCCATGTGAGTGATTGAATCTGAAGGACTTCGGAAGTGATGCAAAATTAATTTTCAATTTTCAATTAATTAAGGCTCCAGATCTATGTAAAGAAAAAAATCACTTACAGAAGTGTTATGTAGAAGTAACCTGACCCATTTTTCAATATGAGCCTAGCAAATTTCTATTGTTATTACACTAATTAATTCAGGATTGAGGGTGTATTTCAATTCTTTTGAAAAAATACTCGAGTGAAACTTTCAGAATCAAGAATTCAGATTTTTTTTCTTTGCCAGATATTTAGTAACACCACTTTAAGAGGCAGGTTTCAGCATAATGATCAGGATTATTGAAAATAATCATTAATGTTGTTATGAAACTTGTGTACACTGTTGTTGGAAGTAGGAGTCATTAAACATGTGCTTTTTAGTGCTTTCTGCCGAGGTGCAGCCTGGGCTAATCTTCGGTGGCAGTAAGAGCCACAGAACTGCAGGATGAACAGGGGCTCATGTCAAGCCTGTATATTCTGTAATGTTAACCAGACTGGCCATGCTCTCATGGGCCAGTTGACTCCACAGCATGCTGTGCTTGTACCAGTGGCACAAGAAACAAGTCCAGCAAGGACTTTGCCATCTAACTCTTTTGCAAGCCTTTCAGTTACTTACTTCATTTTTTCTCTGCTTTAGTACAACTGAAAGCCTTTAGTGAAATATTTTCAAGCTACTTAGCTGCTGTACAGTGCATGACCATTCAGGGTTAAGCTGTTGAAGCAAACATTAAAGGCAGCTTTCTGATCACTTACCTTATTCCCACTTTGAGCATATGTTATTTTGCAAGATACACATCAGTGGAAAAGCTGGGTCAGCAGCAGTGATGGAAATGTTGGATTTAGTCGTGGGCATATGAGCAGACCCACACGGTTCTTGACACTGGTTGTATTGTAATCACATTAGAGACTTTTTTGATACTCCAGGCCTGCATTTAATCACAGCAGTTGCAAGTAACTCCTTCACAAACAGTTTCTTTTAGGCTTCAAATCTGCAATGAAGAAAGGCCAGAGGTGACCTCTTTCTTTGCATCTATAAAACAACCTATTAAATTTTCTACTAGTTCAGGCTATGAAGACCTAGTCTAGTCCACCTCACCGAGGAACTATATCGATGCCCCACCTGTCCTCGGAACTGGTAACAGACATAAAGCCTTATAGAAAAATAAAATTGAAATTGCAGCTGCATATTTAAAATGCATTAACTTCACACTTTCAAATAATTAGGATTATATCCTCTCATCAATAGTTGAGAGTTTAGTATGTCCATTCAGCAGCTTAATAAACTGTTTGTTGTGCCACTAAACCTGAATCCAGGCTCTCCTTTTTAACAGTGAACCAAATTCAGACAACACATCTAAATCCAGAAAGTTGTATTTCCTAGTATAAACAATTAAATATGCGCAATGAAACAGTGCAATATTTTTCCTATATAAAAATCATCAAGTCTTACAGATCTTTCATAGGAGAAGAAAGGTTTCCTTGGCAGGGATTGAACACATTAATTAGCATTTAAATATTTGTACTTAAATACTAGTGATTAAATACCCAAAAAGGTATTAAGGTGGTCTGGTTGAATAAAATGTATTAACATAATAAAACATTTTAAAATATTAAAGACTTTCTGGTTATTCCTCTGTGTGCCAGGAAGTAGAATTAGGGCACATTTAAGGGTGACATGAATGCTATCTTGTCTGGGTGGACATCCTCGTCCTTGGTGGACCTGGATGTTGTTGTCCTTGCAAAGAATGCCGGTAAAGGGATTGTGCTTCATACCCATGGATCATCTAGGTACTCAGCTGAAATCTTTCTTGTTGCATTTAAAGGTTATTCCTGCACTGCTCTCAACAAAATTGATTCAGAATTGGGTTAACAAAATGCTAAGTATCACTAAAATATGAGTGTGCAAACTCCCAGCAAATAATCATTTATTCTGTACTTCTGGAGAGTAAAAACATCTGTCTGTCTGGAGTTCCTTGATCATCTTCATATTTCTCAAATTGGGAAGATTTCTTGTTACTGGGGGTTTGGGGTTTTTTCTTTGCCTTGAGCTTACTTTCTGTTCCAGTTGAAAATGTCATTAGAAGTAACAAATGTTTCTTTGTTTTTTTGTTGTTTTTTTCATCCCATACAGTGTGAAAGGAGCAGATGCTGGGAACGTGATCAGACTATTTGTACCAGATATTGGGATGTTCATTGCTAGTCTGACAATATGGCTCATCTGCCGCAACATGTTTCAGAAGCCAGTAACCGAGGATGCAGCACAGTGCAACATGCAGTTTGAAAATGAGGAGATGGTATCAAATACACATTTCTATCTGTATGGCTTTTAGTGAGCTTTGGCATTCCTGTGTTCTGAAATGGTTTCATGAGGGCTGGCTGTGTTAAGAAGTAAACTTATTTCCAGGAAATGAAATGATTGGTTTGAAAGTGGAAAAATCTAAAGTTATTATGTTGAGAAAACAAAGCAGAATATGAAAAGCATTAGATATGCTACAGGATTTTTCAAATCATTTTGAGTTAAGAAACGATCATGACAGTCCAACAAAACAAGCTGTTCTTCACCAGAGCTGCTGGTTAAATCTGACAAGGTTGTTCTGCTACATACAGTGCTGAGTTTCTTAGATAGCATTCCTATTTCCAAATTTGTTTTCCTAGTGTAACAGCAGCATCTGAGTGATTATCAGAAATTACTCTTAAAGAAGAGAAGAGAGACTGCATGTTAAGTTAATGGAAGGAGTTACCTAAATTTTGGTCATACTGAGTGAGATTGAGAATGATTTGGGGGAATGACTTAGCTGGAAGTTATGTTTTTGCTGTGTATTTTACTAGTGGGGAGAAGAGTAGCAGAGATACCAAATGCGGAAAAATCCACAGAAAGAGGAAAACAATTTTATAGTATAAAAAACCACAGTGGGAATTCAGCCTAGGGTGCAGAGAAATTCCCACTACTAATCTTAACATGTTTTTTATCAGACTGTCTAGCATGGCTTGGGGTTCATTTTCTGTCTTCTTTTACATATGGGTGGAATGTTTTTTTCTTTATTCTCAAAACACCATTTTTAGGGGAGACAATTTCAACTTGCTCATTTCAAATAGAAATTGAACTTTGAAGTGAGTGAAATACTTAGGGGGATCAGTTGCCCATTTTGGTGCCGCTATATAGAGTGAAAAGAGGCCTCTCTGCATGTTGCCACGTTGTCTGGATTGTGGCAGTTCCAGAAGCTGGTCAAGTTTCTAGCACATGAGAGATCAATGTCAGGACTGTGCTTTACTCAGTTGCACTTGGAATTCTTATGGGCTCTCCTGGCAGCTGAGGATTGCCTGAAGGTTGCAGCTTTTTAACTGCACGTTGGAGGATATGTAGGGTTTGGTCTGATGTGCATATGCAAAGTTTTGTGTCTCCTGGAACCTGGTTTTATCAGCTTTAAATCTGCTTTATCGTTGAAGCTGTACAAAATGGATTTAGCAGCAGGCTAGAACCTTGGGCTATACCCAGAAAGGGAAAGAAGTGTGGCTTAATAGCATGGTTTGTGTTCAGCTCCCCTCTTAAAATAGTTTTATTTTACCAAAGTGAGCTCCAACAGACTTCTTTGGTGCCCTTGATCTTCTGAAAAGAAAGTATTCACAAGCACAAAACAGGAGTAATCTGATGGCAGAAATTCAGAAGAAAGATGGGCATACTTTGGTTCCCATGAAATCAGATGATGATGTTTAGATATTCACTTTTTCTTTGGTTCAGAGGTGAGCCTGAGCCTGGAGTCTGGGTCAAAGGGAGCTCAGTGTCCTGGGAAGGATGGATGCTGGCTTCCAGGCAGGGTTCAATAGTCATTTCCCTACAGTGCAAGGGAAAAACTGAGTTAACAAACACTAATTGCGTAGCACAGAGTGTAGTTTTATATTGGTCTGGTCCTGGGCTGGCTACCTCAATGCCAAGGCAGGACTATTCCACAAGGGAAGAAGGAGGGAAAGAAGAAAACTCTGTCTGCAAAGAAATATGAATACTGGGCAAATAGAAATATGTGTAAATATATTTTACTTCTTCACATCAAAACCTAGTGAATGTTATTTATATTCTTTAAACTGCATGTATTGCAGAATATTTAGTGAACATAGCAGCTGTGTTTAGATTTAGTGATACCCAAAGCTCTATCACAGGCATTTTTTTAAAAAAGGGATAATATTTTCTGTTATGTGAGGTGATCCCAAATACTTTAAGGAATTCTGACCTTCACAGCTGAAATGATGAATTTGCATCAGAGTAATCTGCTAGCTTTTTAAAGATTGAGTGAAATGGAGAGTGAAAAATCAAATACCAATTAAACATGTTTTTCCAAACTTCAATTTTCTCTTTCTAGGTGTCTGCACATAACATCCTGGAAGCATTTCTGCTAGTTAGGAAGAGGAGGCAGAAGCAGCTGAATCTGCTAGGAATATGTATTTGGCAGGACTGACTGTAAGGAACCTAATGCATATGCAGAGCAGGCTGCTGAGTGTCTGAATTCAGGAGAATATTGGCATGATCTAAAATGAGTCCAAACAGTGTCGGTTTAGTGTAATTTTCAATTCTTTCTTGGTAGACTGCACTGGAAAAGGGAAGAGTAAGTAAGTGACCAGTTCTTTGAGTTCTCATGAGCTGACTGATGCCTGTGGCTCTGCGTTGGTGCAGCTCGTTACTGATGGTATAACTCCATTGAATTAGAAAACACAAACTGAGTTGCAGCAACAACTGTCCTACAAAGAGACTTCAGGAAAAATGCTGAGCTTGGTACTGTACCTCCAAGGGAAATAGTCCTGAGTTTGTTAGATCACCCCTGTAGCCAATTCTAGAGTTGAAGAGCTGCTGCTGAGAGTTCCTGCCACCAGTCGTCAGAGATTTGTGGTAGGAGATTTTGTTAAGAATTCATCAGCTGATTTAAACAGGCTTAGCAGAGCCATCAGAGAGGTAACTTTTCAGGTTGATAGATGCCTAGCCACAGATGGTTCTATAAATCAAGAAATCAGCACTTCCAAGCCAAAGCAATGTCTTGCAGCTTTACCTTCTTGTGTTAAATTATTTACATTGAATGATTCCCAGACCTCTTTGCTTTTGGAGAGAGTGAAATACTATCATAATAGGCTTAATTAAAAAAGAAAGGTTAATCTCTCTGCTCCTTCCAATATTTCTGTATATGAAAACCTGTTAAATAATTGGTTTAATACTTCTAAAATTGACCTTTTCAAAGGCCTGTGTGAGGCCATCACATTTCAGTTGATATATGGACATGCTGTAAAAATGCCTCCAGTTGAGCAGCACTTTGTGTGCTGTATTTTGGTGTGGCAGTAGCCTCTAGAAACCAGCCATCAAGTACGATGGATCAGATTGCTTGTGGGTTGAGATGCAATTCAAAACAAGGAAAAGTATCAAAATCCAAATTAAGAACAACAAGGATTCATTGAAAAATGGATGTCTTTCTCCATTACACTGCATCCAACTTTAAGGGAAACAGATCTCCATCTGAAAAGTTTATTCTACATAACAGAACTGGGGGAGGAGGCTCTAAGGCAGTGAGACTCTCAATTATTTGTAAGCAACGCTATCCCAGGAATAAGCAAAGAGTGTGGTTTTAATTAACAGTGAGTCATGGACTAGGAAGGTCTGCCAGATACCAGGCTGCAGTCCAACTCATTACCACCCCTAAATGGTTGCACACTTGGAGCAAACGTGTCTGCAGGCCCTTTTTATTAGGGCTCAGAAAATTTAAAGCAGGTGAATTCAGCTGGAGACAGGCCCAGGTTGCAAATGCTGAAAAGCACAATGCCAGTCACAAGGTGTAAAAGGTGGAAGAAAATAAGAAAGAACAGTTAACTCCCAGCTGCAGCTGAAAGTATGACATTTTTGATTTGGAGCAGATGGTGGTTTCTGTGCCAAAATGCAGATACAGTATATACAGTCTGATAGGTATTAGAAAGGAAGTAGCCTTTTCTTGAGACTGGGGATGAATTGCCTAATGTTTTAAGTGATAATGGCAGGAAGGGAAATCCTTCTGCAGTTGCGCAACTTAAACTTTAGAAGAGGTGTTGATCTTAATTGAGAAGAAATGTTGTAGTCTTCAATGCAACTTCCTCCCAAGGCACTTGCTGCCTTGCCCGTTTAAGCTTGTTTCTCATGCATGATCTCCTAGAAAGCAAATAGGACCACTAGGTCTGTACTTTGTTCCATAATCTGGGGCAGGCTTGATCCCAAATCTTCCACTCATCCTCTTTTCTGCAGAAGTCAGAGATTTGTTTGGGATCTGAAAAGGGAAATTAAAAAAGGAAAATGAGGACATTGTTTTAAAATAAATTAAAGTTTGAGAAGAATGTGAGGAGAGCTTGGCCTGGAGTCAAGATACTGGGCTGGAATCAGGAGGACCAGCATGGTTCTCACTTTGGCCACAAACTTAGTTTTTGTCCTCAGGTCTATTACTTCATCTGTCTCTGAGCTCCTGTGTCCTTTGGCACACAGAAGCAGTAAAAATGCTTGGTTCCCTAGCTTTGTCCTTCCAAACAGTGACAGGGCTGTTTGTCCTCCACTGACATTGAGCATGTAGTGCATTGAGAGCTCTCATTTGGTCCAGGTCTCCAAGTGTAACTGCAGTACATTCCCTACAGGACAGAACAGACAGGCTCTGAGAACTGCCCCTGTCCCATGACTTGTCCAAGGACTTTCTAGCGTAGGAATTACCCATTTAGACCAGGATCCTTATCCTGAAAACAGCTGGTACCTGCTGGATAAGTACAATAGCAAATAAGAGAATACCTTTTTGCTCCTTCTGCAACATTATAGTTTATCCTGACCCCTCCTAATGTGAAATGACTTTAATCCTAAAACATGTGGTTTCAAATCCCTTCCAAAAAAAGTTGTTTATAATTATAGCTACTCTGAATAATCTTGTTAAACATATAATTGCCCATACTCTTTTAAAACCTCATTAATTTCTTGGCTTCAGTGACATCATGAAGCAAGGACTTCCACAATTTAATAAGTGCTCTTTGATTTTATTTTTAATTTAACACTCTTTAATTTTATGGAAGGTCCCTTGTATTACATGTTATAAACCAGAGTGAAATGGTATAAGGGAAATCAAATGTATGTATTATCTTCTATATTTTTCCTTTTAAAGGTAGGCAGTCTCTGGGTTTTTTTTAATCTCTTTTGTCATTTTAAGTACTTCTTTTTCTGAGCAAACTATAGTTCTGCAATATTCTTTCGAGTGACAGGGATTATCAATTCCTCAGCATTTCAGGCGAGCTCTTATTGTTGATTTAAATGATAATATTATGACATTGATCATTGGGTTCAGAGATCTTAGGGTTGAGCTATTCTACCAGCATATCACCTACCTGAATGTCCTGCATAAGTGAAGTGAACAACTCTGAGAAAGATCTGACATCCCAGTCTTTGCAGTTGCACTTTTCTTGCCTTCAGATGTAACCTGCTTTGAGCGGTTTACAGTGGTGCCCATGACCCTCTCTACAGGACCATCCCATTTTTCTTGAGGCCTGTGGTGGGTATATTTCTCCTTAGATGATTTATTGCTTTGTGTTTGTGTCTTAGTTTAATTTGATTTTACCAGTATCAAACATTCACCTGACTTGATTAGTGGCCACTGACATGGGATGCTTTGGCCCTGATTTCTCTAAACATCTTCTTCCCATATGGAACTTCTCTTTCAGTATTTGCTTCTCTTCTGAGATGGAAAATTATTGCTATTGTGGGAAATATTGTGGAAAAAGAACATCTTAGAGAGGGTTGGAACTTTTTGGCTTCTTTGAGCTTCCTGATGACACCTCTTTTATGTCTCATCTTTTTTCTTCTCATTGTCATTCTTATTTAGCACAGCACTAGCTTACTTTTTCTAATTGGTTATAAATGTTTCTCTGTTTCTGACCTCTGGAGAACTGGTCAAACCCACTTGGTCTTTGTGTGCTTTGAACATGGTATAAACAGGATTTAAAACTTTTTTTTCAGCTGTTTTAAAAGAGTAGATGAGGCTCCCTTATCTCTTTGCTTGTGATGTTTATAGTGGTGAAGTTTGCCAGACCTTAGACAGCTGCCTCCCTCAGTAACAAATCTAATGCATCTCATCCTAATAAGGGTCAAAAGTTTACAGGTTGCATTAGCTCCTTGGTTTGATGCACGTCTTTGGATAAGTCTTAACACAAACACGTAATTACACTACATCAGGCTGCAGCTCCATGATGTTACATAGTGCAGTGCATTGTGTGTTAGCAAAGGCTGCCAGCCTGCCCGGCAGGAAACTCCAGTGTGCACCTGTCCCGTTCCGGGGAGAAACATGACAGGATGCGATTCTTCTTGTGGCGGCTCTTCACTGAGGTTACTAGCAGTTTTCCATTCCAAATTTTGAGATACAGAGTTACTAACCAGGAGATTAAAGTTCTGGAATACTGCTGCCTTTGGACAGCCTAAGTGGTGAATAACACAGTATGAGAAGGATTCAGAAGACTGACTATGAAAAAATTCAGCCTGCTGCTGCTGCAGGCAGCTGTGTCACACAATTCCCCCTGGAAGATAGAAAGCACCATCTTGAAAACAGGGCAATTTTCCTTTATCCCATTGTTTCAGAAATGACCCTGTTCTGTAATGTTGCTTTTCTGGTGGTTAGAAAACATCTAATTTATATTGGACTTATAGTCATAGCTGCATTATAACCCTTTTAGTTCTTCTGCTCTTTTGCTTCAATACACTGTTTCCTTCTCCAGAATTAATTTTTCTAATAGTTTGAGAGGAAAAAACCCACTTCTTTCTTTAAAGGTTGTTCTGCAAGACAAAAGAAGACAAGTAGGTTTGGATCCTCTTGTAGATTAGACATCCCTCTCTCTTGTTCTTCCTGGTTATCTGAGGTTCTTCAGGGTGGTACTGGAGAAGTACCCAAGTCACTTTGGAATGAGCTGAGACAACAACCACAGCACCATGGTTGGGCTGTTTATTCTCCTTCTTAGCAAGATGGATAATGATACTGTTTGTATATTTATTGGGCCAGGAATTACTCTGAATGGGTGCTGTGCATACCTGCTCTAGCTCAGTTAACTGTGTTGTGCCTTGTAGTCATAACTCAACTTTTCCTATTTCCTTTTCACTAAAATAAAAAGAAGTGTTTGATCATCTCAGGCCAAACCACTGACCTCTGCCTGTGAGTTCCCCCCCTCTCTTTTGCATTTGGCTTCCATGCCTGACACTCTTCTGAAGTCAAGATGTGAAACTGTATTTCAATAATGGCCTAGTCAGTTGTGTGCTGAAGTCACTCGGTGTTTGCTCAGGTGCGATGGGTACTTCGGGAAGTGAAATAATCTCTGGTTCTCTCAGTACAATATCTATTGTATACAGGATTTAATGAGTTGCCTTCCTGTTATCCTGATTCAGAACTGTGCTTGTCTCAATTTATTTTTAATTTCCTTTGACTTGCTAAATGCTTCTGTCCCTATGTGCTTCCAGTAAATAGCTGATTTTTTTTTTTTTGGTAGCAAGTTACTTTTTCCCACAGGAGATTTTACTGTGGAAGTGTATGTATGGCATTTATTACTATAAAACACTGCAAACACACTCAAAGTTATTTCTGATCTACATCTATCTTTCAGTGTAGGTCTTTAACCCAAGCTTTAGCACAGTTAAGATGTACCAGTGATAAAATTTTTCAGTAAGATCTATATGACTTAAAGTTAATTTAGGATTTTCTTTTCAGTGATTCAGTTGAGTAATATAAATTACTAAAATAAACTGCTTAAATTCCAAGATGCATCTATCTCATTAATGCCACACCTACCAAAATGTTCACTGCAGCCTCACACTTGATTAGTTCAGCTCATTTAGCAGGGCCAATGTTTGAATCCGTTCTGTGGCAGGAAAAGCAAGGACATCTGCTTCTCACATGCTGATGCTTTCAGAACAACGATGGAGTTCTATGCTTTCTTGCAGAATTGGAAATTCAATAAATGGTTGCCTTAACATGGTTTAGTATTGACTGCCGGTTAAAACTACAGTCATTTATATCACATTAAGGGCTTGCAGTTCCTTTGATGGTAAAAGAAGTAGCAGTTAAATTTCTTTTCCAGCTTTTGTGCTCACAGCTGGGTCTGTCTAAAGAATATTGTGTTATTTTGATTATTTTTTCTATATGCACATATGTATGTGCATGTAGAAAATTAATAGATCATTAGTTCTTCCTACTGCTGCAACTATGTCATATTTAAAAAATAAGGTTGAAGACCATTTTCTAGGGGGGAAAGAGGGTTTTTAGAGCAAACTTACAAGTAGGAACTCTGTCATGTTATGATAGGTTGAATGCAGTAGCTAAGTGACTATGGAGGCAATTGAACTAAGTGTGAGAGGAGAGATAGAGTCTATTTCTGTTGTTCTGCTGGCATAATTGAATCACATAGCTCATCTCAGATAATTCTTAAACTGAGCTGTTCATTACAGGGGCTTTTTGAAATGGGAAGTCCAGAAACTTGGGCCTAGTGGCTCTAACAGACTTAGATGTCTAATAAATTGTATCTGTGTTACTCTATCACAGGTGCAGAATAAAAATCTCTTATTAGAGGTAAAGAAGTAGTTCTAGGTGGCGATGTCGTGAGAGAATCACAATTTTACAGTGGCAGTATCAGCAGGATGCTGTGACTGTGAGTCCCAGGGCTCACAAACTATAGGGCAGCATGAAGACAGTGCAGTCACCTTGAGAGAATCTGGTGTGGCTGTCAGCAGCAGGGGTTAGAAGTCTGTGCTGAGGTCTGGGATGCTACAGCTAGAAAAGTGTAACATTCCCACTCTTCTCTGTTTGTTTCCTGGTACTGGCTGGGAGGAAATGCCAAAATACTCAAAAGAGGCTATTTTTACAGCATTTATGAGCCAAGTGGAAGGAAGAAGCACCTGAACCCCCATGGGAACTTACTGTTGTGAGCTTAGCAGTGTATGCTTGAGAGGTCCCAATAATTAATGCAATGTATTCATGGGGATGGGAGTTATGAGACTTGCATCCACTTAGTTGTAATAATTCTGGCTAATTAAATGTTGTTGCTATCAGTATTTGAATTTTTGAAGAGTTTCATTTGTGTCCCCTCTAGAATCAAAAAGTCAATAAATGAGCAAATTTGTGTTTACAGACACAATACTATTACAACTAGGTACAAAGCAAGGAGTGCTCTGAAGCAAAAATGGGGTTTAGGTTGGAGTTGAGGCTTCCTGTTAGTAAATACATCTCTGAGACTAGAGGATATCTCTGTGCAGTAGTGTTTATACTGTACCAGATGAAACATTTAAAAGTTGGATGTTGAAAAAGCAGCCCCCAAAGTAGCTAATGGACGTTCTGGCCCTGGCCACAGTAGTAGCTGCCATAGCTGCCACAGGAGCTGTACTGTTTCCTTGCCTGTTCTCTATCTCAATTTGGCAGTTTAAAAAAGTGTTGTACAATAAATACTCCAGGGACTTCCACATGATTGCTAAAAAACCTAAACTGCATTTAGTTTGTTTATAAAAAGTCCTGGGGCCCTGCTCTGCAGAGCAAGGGTCATGGAAACACATGTTTATGGTTTCACAAATGCTCTATACTCCTTGAATGGAGAAGTTTATTTGATTTAATCAGCATCCACAGGGATCCTGTAATTGCATAATAGGTAATTTATTATGGAAGTAAAAGTATTTTTCTAACTGTAGCCTATGTAGCATGGGTTTGTAGCTTTAGACTAATCCGCATAGTAAAAAAGAGCTTTGCAAAGCAGTCTGACTGGAGTAGTGGTGTTCTGTGATGAGCGTGTGCTTGTATGGCTTTTTAATCATCAGAAAGTGTTAAAACAACAAGCACATTATCACCATGTTGGATGTGAAAACTGTTCACTGTTTGCCTGCCTTCTGCAATTTGAAGTGCTCAATGTGAGAGAAAGGAAAGCCAGCCCAGATAATCCAGTTAGAGGGCGGTGAATATGAGAGTGGGGGAATCCAAAGTTTGTCATTTAGGCATTCACTGGAACATAGTCTTTCGTCTAGTTCAGCAAAGGAACATGGCTTTCCATCTTGGATACTGTATTAAAAACAGATATGTTTGTTTAAAAAAAAAAAGAAAGTAAAATCAAACTTCAAGTTGTTTAACTGCCATAGTCTTTGCTGAAATAACCATCAACTGTGTCAGGAAACCAGGCAGTCCTTGCACAGCCATATCACTGATAATTCCAGCTGTGCTGAAAAGCTGCAAACCAACATGCATCTATTCTGAAAAAGCTTCTGGGACTCCATATTATGGTTATTGTTGATGATCCCATTTGCTAGTTAGTCTTAAACTGAGGAGAGCTGTTGAAGAACTCCAACTCCCAACAGACTTTTGCAGTTTTAGAAGGAAAACTTGGGAAATCACTTTGGTATTTCCTGAGGTTCAGAATGCTGAAGTTTTCTTTCCAACACCCAATGGCCTCAGTAACACCAGAAGTAGGTTGTTCTGCATTTCCTGTGAATGTTTGTGACGTCCTAACTTTCTTGCTGAACTTGGAATTCATATTTTCATATCTAAATAAAATCTGAAAACCAAGGAAAATTAACTTCTTTGGTACCTCATCGACTTACAAGCTTTTAGCTATCCTTTAAGTGTATAACCCTCAGTCCATGGAAACTTTGGACCATCATCTCCTTCTCAGCTTCAGTTATATCCTGGTCCAGTGAAATATCCTCTTCCCTACTGCTTCTCTTTGGGTGTGCTGTGTCATACATGTCAGTACTAGGTTATTAATGCTGAACTCTCAAGGCAAAATGTAGCCTAAAGGTTCTTTAGACCAATGAAGCAAGAGTAAATAGCCTGGTAAAGTTAAAAAATTATGATCCTCGTTATGATGGAAAATCCAAAAGTCCATTTTGATGAGATCATGGTGTGAATTTGGGCATTTGGCAGGTTAGAAACGCAGGTAGGGATGAGAGGCAGAAAAGGATATCAAGTCCCACCTTCCACTGGAATGTTTTTGTGTGGTTTCCTTACTTCTGTGTCCTCCTTTTTATTTTATTGTTTGAAGGTATCGTGTGCTTTCCTCCAATTTATACTTACAAATATTTTGATTATTTTCATTTTCTCCACAAGAACATTTTCTGCTTCTGTTTTGAGAATATTTTATTATTTTCTTCTGTGGCTCTTCAGACTTTTATTTCCTGTTCCTGTTTATGTATAATTTTTTGCTGTATCAGCTATTTTAAGCTGTAATAAATATATGAATCCTGTCTGTATGTTTAACATAGTATTGAAAGTGAGATGAATCCTGACAGCCTTCCATGAAGTAACTTATTTATTTTGAAGTGATTCCTATACACTTTTTAAGTGAGTCTATGTTTTAATATTTATTGTCTTCAGCAACCTGAAGGCATGAGCTGAAGAAACAAGGTTCTCCTTCACATAGATCCATGTTTAGTAAGTGTGCCATTTCAAAACCTTTAAATGTCCATCAGTCTCGCTCATTCTCTTTCTTTGGGATATGGACACTATTGAGGGTTTCACTGTTCACTGGTCATGTGAAGGCACAGAGCAATAGGACCAGTCCAGGAGAAGCAGGCTTGGACCCAAAAGGACTAGATGAAGAGCACGTTAATCTAGAATTTGTGACACAAGCAGAAATGATCATAACTTTTGCCCTTTGTTTAACTTTCTCACTGAAACAGCTCTGGCCGAAGTTAGGGCAGAATGTATTGCTCTGCCTAGTGTCAGCATTGTTTCTGAATGTTTAATGTTTCCTATCCTTGAAATAGGAGCTCAGATATGAGCAGTGATGAACAGACAGAATGCCTCTTTGTGCCACATGGCTTGCAATGTGATGACGGCATTTTTGGGCTGCCATCTCTCTATTTTTTTGCATAAGGAGCTAATAATTCATATGTTGAGAGCTGTATAGGTGAATGGTGACAATAAGAAAGCAATTGAAATTCTGCTGTGTTCCATGTAAAATGCATATTGCTAGTGAAATAGCTGGAGAAGTCCAAGAGAAATGTAGATTTCCCAGATCAGCCCTGCTGTATTTATTGCATATTTCATTGTCTGTAAAACAGAGACTCTTGAGAATAAGCAGGTTTGTTTGGGGGTTTATTTGTTTGCTTGCTTGCTTGTTTGTTTTCCTGGGCATTCACAACAACGTTAATGCTCTGAAGTAAGAGGAGAAAGCTGGCAACAAACTTAGAGATGAAATGAAGGAGTGAAGGTGTCTACAGGGAATTTTCTTCTTTTGGGAATCCACATAATGTAATGGTACAGAAGAATTTGGTTAAGTAGGCTGAGAGTTCATCTGTTCCTACTGCAATCTTATCTGTCAGCATGGAATTTTTCTGCCAAAGGTCACCAATAAATATAAAACTGCTATTCTGATGAAAAATACCAATAACCTCTCTTTTTTACTTTCACACACAGAGATATGGTTTGGCCAGAACTAGTGTTAGCTAATACAAGTTTAAATTAGTGCCAAAAAAGCTATTCTGTATTACACCAAATGAGAACCTGGCTCAAAACTCTTACTTTTTTTTTTTTTAATATGCCCCTACATTTCCGTGAATGACTAATTTTTCCATAAATTGTATCTTTGTGTGGGCCTCTTGCTAATCCTACAGATTCTCACTGTGGGCTGATGATTTAGTCTGCATCACTCAATAGCTGTGTATGTCTTCTGGTCTCCAAGATACGATGGAGACTTGATAGTGAAGACCACTGCCAAATCCTAACAAACTGCTCAAGACAGGCCTTTCCACATTTCCTTCGTTTCTCTTTTTCTTTGTGTAGTTCTAAGTCACAGGTCTCATTACCCCTGCTAAATTGTTGTAGATCACTCAAGCTTTCACTACTTCTCTCTTGCTCATGTTTTCACCTTTTCTTTCACCATCAGTTGATCTCAGCATTTCTCATTCTCTCCCCAAGCCTCTGCTTAGTGTATTTTTTCTCTCCCAAACTGCCATTTAGTCACCAATGAGTTGTCTGTCCATTCTAGGTTTTGCATTTAGAGAAAGGGTTAATGAAAAACAGGTTTGGAAAGTGAGATCTATGGAGCAATATCAGCCAGGGCTTGTGCTTGTTGGAGCTTATAAGTGAAGCCTTTGAGGCAAAGAGGAGTTTAAAAGATATTAGATAAGATGCTTGTCTTTCTAAGAATGCTGAACAAATCAAACCAAATTTCATATGTAAATGAGCAAGCAGCCTGTTGTGCACATGTGGGAGCACTGCAGCCTTTCCCAGAGACCACCCTTAACATCCTTTTGTTTTGAGACAATTCTGAGGTGGGAGATATCAATGTACCTCTCTAGCTTTAGTACATGTTTCTTAGCTCTCACTACTTGGCATAATCAGAGATTGAAAGAAGATTTCATTGTTAAATAATATATGCATGGATTTTAATTTCAAATTCCTTTGCATCTCTCTCTCTCTGTTTCCTTTGCATTCTATTTTTCTTTCCTTCCTTCTCCTTTAGGCTGTAAGAGAAAAATTAGAGCCAGATGATGCTTTGATGTATGAAGAAGATCTGGATGACGAAGACTGTGGAGAAGCAGAATTTGAGGAGACCATGAAATTAAAACTGCTGCGTAGAATTGCCTTCGTAGCATCCAAACTGAGGGAGTTTATTGGCAACATGATAATCACCACTGGAAAAGTTGTTGTTACAATTTTACTTGGTTCAGCAGGTTGGTGTATTTGAAAAATTTCCTCAGGAGCCCATTAGATTATGCATTTAACAAATGAGTTTTCAGCACTTTGGCACCTGCGGGAGTAACAATGGAAATTTTTAAGGGAAAAGAAATTGCTGCTGATTTTATTAAATTAACTCTTTGGCAGGTATTGAAATATGCTGAGTTGCTTAATTTTTTTGTACTGACACTGTGTGGCCCTGCCATTCCATTTATGATTTTCACAGTTGTTCTTATAACCAAATGGTGAATGGGGGCATATTATAAATGACTATATGTTGTGTATATATTTATGTATAAAAGTAAATTCATAGATTTGGTTCCATTACTTCTAAGTGTAAAAAGGAACTGTATTCACATAGTCTTAAAAAAAAGGTTATTTAGTTGGCCATGTAGTGTGTAAAAAGAGTGATAAGAAGACTTCCTGTTGGTTTTTATTTAGTTGGTAAGAGTAGCTGTTTTGATGTTACATAGCCTACCTTTTTATAAGACATTTGGTTTAATACCACATAATCAGTTACAACAACAATGAAAGTTCACAAAATTACTACAGGTTCTAGCTACTGAATTCAAAATTATATCATGGAATTATAAATCAGCATTTGTCTGCCAACTCACATGTTTGAATGGAGTGATTACATATAAAGTATAACTGTACACTTTACATATAAATTATCAGTATATGAAGTATAAAACAGCAGTACAACAGTACAAAAAATGTTTGATACTGAATGATGAGGATTGGTCAGGTGTGGCCGTTATAGTGAGGCAGGCTCTTCCATTGAGGCAAGACTGCTAAACAGCCTTACATGTAGCCAAATGGAAAGTAATAAGGCTAAAAAGAGAAAAAATATGTGGGCCACCATAGGGCCTGACATCAGGGAAGAGAGATGTCATTAAAAAAACCCCAAACAAACAAAACCAAAAATCTTGATACCACTCTGCATGGGTGAACATCAGCCAGGGAGGGTGAAGCAGAAGGATTGTGCAGCAGTGGCAGGGGGCAATTTCTTCTGAATGGTGGTGGGAAGCTTGCCTGTGGAGCTCCAACACTAGCCAAGAAGTGGGAAGTGTTCAGAGTATAGTTACAAAAAGTACTTGAGGTCTGAGAAGCCTGTATTCCAGAGAGAGACCTTGAGCTTTATAAGTTAAATACTTCCTTACTTACCATGCCAAAAAGATGAAGGGTGACTTGACTGCAGCCCGAAAGAACTGACAAAGATACAAAGTGCTTCAATTTTTTAAGGTATCTCATCTAGTAGAATTGGTAACAGGACCCAACAGTTAAGTGGTAAACCTAGGCAATTTCAGACCAGAAATAAATTTTTTATTTTTCACAGCCAGAGTAATTGGCCATAATAAATAACTTATTTTATGATATCATGGATTCTCATTCTCTGAAAGTGTTTAAATAAAGACAAAGTGTCTCTTTGTAAGAAGAAAGGAAATCGTTACAGGCTTGAGGCAGAAATTGCTGGGTGGAGTTTTACAGCACCATAGGCTAAGTCTTAAAATATGACGTGAAAGATGTGATGGTGAAGCTCAGGCAAATGGCTGTGGATACGAGTCCTTACAGTGCCTGGACTCAGCTCAATGAGGGACTGACACTGGGAGTGCTGCTCCCAAAAGACACATCAAGCCAGCACCTGGCAAGAGGCAGAGCCCACAGGCACACTGAAGCTATGGGCCATGGGTAGCCTGCAGGTCTGTCCTGAGAAGGGTGGCTCCTAGACATGTACTGGTCAAAAAGCTTAACAGTAAATTTGGGCAGGCACCCCTGCTGGCTCTGGCACTGTTGCTTCAGAGAATCCGCTGGGCTGCTGTGCTGGCTGCAAGCTCTTACGTCATTTTCGCATAGTTGTCACTCTTAGACATGGATGTCTTTCCTGCTTCCTAACTTATTTTTGCAGGCTAGCAGCAGAGCATCAAGTCCCCTTCACCAGCTGGACATTTTCACAAGTGACATACTCAGCTACGTGTGCAAAAGCAAAAATAATAGACGTGATTGTGACAGCGGAGTCTTTGTCACATGCAAATCACGTTTCTAGAAGTTAACAATTTAAAGAAATCAAACATATATTGACTATTCTGTAGATTTTATGTAAATCTCTTACCTTCAATATATGAATCAGAGTCTGTTTTGTTTTAATAACTCAAGATATTTCAATATTTGTGTCAGAAGGCTTTTCATGGTTCATCCATCAAGCTATTTTAGCATCTTATGCTCAAAATTCATACACTGGCGTTCTCAGGCAGTATTGGCTGTCCTTGAAGCCACTTTGTGTTTTTCTCCATGCTTTATGAAACATCTTTGCATAGTGAAGATTCCATCTCAGAGGAAAGTCTGGAGGTCTAAGTGCTACGCGATGGCATAAGAGAACTGAACAAATAAAAAGAAAAAAAAGGAAGCTCCTTCTCTTCTAGTCTCAAAGTTAATAGCAGTCTTTAGAGCTAATTGTAGTAATTAGCAGAAAACTAATTGGATTAAAAATTTTAATATACATCTTGTGAAACTTAAGGTTTGACAAATGCTGATATTTCCTGCACTTCTCCAACACTCCGTGGTTTGTTTTTTTTACAGGTATGATGGTGCCATCTTTGACCTCAGCTGTGTATTTCTTTGTGTTTTTGGGCCTGTGTACATGGTGGTCCTGTTGCCAAGCATTTGATCCGCTGATATTCAGCTGTCTGTGTGTATTAATGGCTATATTCAGTGCAGGACACTTGATTGGACTTTATCTGTACCAGCTACAGTTCTTTCAGGAGGTTGTTCCACCAAAAGATTTCTATGCCAGGTGAGAGAAATTCCTTTCCTGTTTAATTGTGGGCACATGATGCAATGGGCTGTTATCACATGTTGGTGCAAATGATCTCTCATATAATGTTTTGACAAATTTTACACACAGCTTCTTGTTCAGTCGTGGAAGAGTCAAATCGTTGTTTGTAGAGCAAAAGGAATGCTCTGATCTCTAATGTCATGGTATCTTAACTGGAGCAAAATGCTTTTGGGGTGCCATTCTTGTCTGCAGAGGCTGAGGGCTGCTGGGGTCCTTCATGTACTGTGAATATTAGGCTTTGATATAAAAATTCTCTCTGGTCACATGGATTCACATAGAATATGCTGATCTTATCTTCATACCAACAGTTACTTCACTTAAGTAAAAAAGCAGCCTTTCCAGTTACTTCTGCAGTAAATATTGATTTGCTGTGATTTCAATGACCCTTTAATTTTCTACATACTGTAATCTAAAATAAGATGAAGTAATGGATGTGTTTTTCTCGTTGCTATTTTTTTCTGCTGGATTATGATTGCAAATTGGTTTCTATGTTATGTATTTTTAATGCTGTAGTAATCCTTACTTTAAAGTAAATGTGAACATTAACTTTGTTTCTAAACCTATTGTTCTTTTTAACTATTATAAGCTGAAGGTGAAAGGAAATTAGAGTAGTGTGGAGAATCAATTAATTATTTATCTCTCACAGCACGATTAAAAGCAGTAAAATTGAGCTGTCTAGCTACAGTAGCTGTTACTTTAGTACTTACTTTGACATTTTATTTAATATAGGTTAGGAGATGTGTGTTTTGTGTTGTTGGAATTGGTGACTTGTGGAGTCTGATTGGGAGGGCATAACATTACCTGAAAAATCAAAAAAACCTGCTTAGTTTAGGTTCTTTTGTGCCACCTAGAGGTCAAGGTAGGAGAATGAATGATTTCTAGTGTTGAGAAGCTGAAATGCTCACAACTTCCCTAAACCTTTTATATTACTTCCTCTGTGTATTAAGAAAATAAAAAGAAAATTACTTCAACATTCTCAACCATTTGGCTTTGAGGATATCAACTCACAGGTTTTAGCAACAGACAGAAATAACATTTTCTCAAGGCGAAGAAATATGTGCTTCCATTTACCATTTAGCTACAACATGTGAAACTCTCTTTACATGCGTAATTCCCGAAGTCCCTTTTTTCTTTTTAGTATTTTTTCTATTAATTTGAAATTACTATATTTTTAATTTAATTTGATTTCTAATTAATTTAGTGTCAGGCTAATCATCTGCAATTAGAAATTACTTTTTTGATAAATAACGTGATTCTTCATTTTATGATAAAATTTTGGTCAGTACAAATATGGCACTTTAACTTGGTCGTTAATTTTTGAAATGAAAAAATCAAGCTGCAAGAAATTTGCCTCTGCCTTGGTGTAGAAAGGAAAAGCACCTTCAGAGTTTGGGTTGAAAAAAAATCTCAGCTTTGGACTTCAGAGTACGTACTGACATTTTTGTAACCAAAAAAATGATGTTACCTTGCTGCAGACTTTCTCTTGAACTGGTGCTCTTGAGTACTCTACCCATTACACATGGTAGCATGTAAGGGACTGATGTTCCAAATTACGTAGGAAATTACGTTTGAATATACAGAACAGCCTGCACACAATGTACCCACAATGGCAGCAGAAGGTGCAGTATTCTTTGTTTCTTTACTTGTAGTTCTTTCTATTGTGGCTTTACTTTGATCTCCTTTCAGGGAGATGTCTTTGAAGAGCAAAAAGACAGGTGTTATCAGAGCTTGGAAGTGAAGATCTTAGTGTGAGAAAAGGCCACTTATGATTTTTACTGGTGGAGTTGAGCTGATATATAAGCAGTAGCTAGAGGAGAAAAAATGAGAGACATGTACTGGAATGGTGCAAAAAATTATTTTAGCATTTTTCATCCTAGAAGAAAATCAATACCTTGCTATTTTATGCACCATCTTGGTTTGGAGATGTGCTAAATATGCTGAGTTCCCATTAATACTTGCCCGTGGCTTTCATGAGCAAATTATATGCCAGGAAAAGAATTTGATTCCCCAAATTCTTGCTACAAAAAGGACATTGAGGTGCTGGAGCATGCTCAGAGAAGGGCAACAAGGCTGGTGAAAGGTCTGGAGCTGAAGTCTTATGAGGAATATCTCAGGGAACTAGAATTGTTCTGGAGAAGAGAAGACTCAGGGAGAAGCCTGGAGAAGAGAAGGCTCAGAGGTGATCTTTTCGCTCTCTGCAAGCAGGTTGTAGCGAGGGGGAGTTGTTACTCTTCTCCTGAACAACAAGCATTAGGACAAGAGGAAATTACCTCAAGTGGCACCAAGGGAGGTTCAGACTGGATATTAGGAAAAAATTCTGCACCACAAGAATTGTCTGCGATTGGAAGAGTCTGCTCAGGAAAGGGGTTGAGTCGCCATCCTTGGAGATATTAAGATCTGTAGACATGGCACTTAGGGACATGGTTAAGTGATGGATTTGGCAGTGTTGGTTTGATGATTGGACTCAATGATCTTAGAGGTCTTTTCCATCCTAAATCATTTAGTGATTCCCTATTTCTCTGTAAAGTTTTGAGGGCTCAATACCAAGGATAAGCTCTCCTCGGTTTCAAGGGCAGGTATGAACACTACTCCTGTTGGGCTGTTGGTGGACATTTTTTCTCTCTGCAGAGTGTAAGTCTGGTGTTTTAAAAAGCTCCTTTCTGGGTTTGAGTTCTCAAGTTGACGAGAAATGTACAAGTGGTTTCTCTGATCAATAAAAAATGTGTTTTCTCTGAATAGTAAGGCATTCAGCTTGTCAGAGTATCGATTGATTTCAGACTAAATGAAGTTAAACTATACCCAAACAAACAGGAAAATTCTCAAGTTAACAGTTTTATTCAGCTAAAAGATTTGCATATCCTTGAGCTGCTCCTTCCTCTTAAGAACACTTCAACTCAAAATTCACCACTTGTGATTGTAAGAAGTGACTGAACAATGTCACCAGAGGAAAGCAGTTTTCTTGGGAGGGATAACCTGAAATCTGGTGAATTTACATGTTTTGCCCTGAATCCGTATGGGATTGTGCAAACAAAATACTTCCCCCCCAAAAAATAGGATATTGTGATAACATAGCCCTAAGTACTTGCCATAGTGAGATTAGTGAACATGGAGGTATCAATGTCCTACAAAGTTTCAGATCTACTGCTGTGGCTGTCTGGATCTGTGATGTGCAGGTAGAAGTGGCATAAACACAAACACACTGAAATTCCATGGAGTGAGCACTGGGATCTGCACATTGAAAAATGTGCGAGCTACTGAAAAGTCTGAATATAGCTGGTGTGTCAGGGGTAGGCACGCTGCCAGCAGAGCTTGCAGGATTTACCTGGTTACATCTATCAACACTGGTTAAATACCAGCTGACCTCTGCTAGGTAAGGTGTCCACACTCAGTTACCTTCATTTAAAATAGGTGTCTTGTGTTGGCTTGCTGCCATATTGCAAATTGATTTACAAAGATGGGAAAAAAAAAATCAAGAAGTATCCATTTAAAGTAAAATTTGGAAAGTATCATGTTTCTGCCATAAAATTCTTTTCACCCAAGTTAGTAAAAACAAGTTAATGAGCTGAAATGACTTTAGAAATTAGGTACACAGTGTCACAGCCTGAAAAAATACACAGTAATATGTTAGCCATTTTTTGGATTGCTGCCTCCTTTATTCCTGGTATTGTTTATTTTGACCAAAGAATGTAATTGGGGAAGTGATAAGGCTTTGCTAACATGAAGAAATAGGATCAATGCAGTGGTATGGGGTTTATCCTGAGTCAGTAAAGTTATTCCTCTCCAAAACTGTGCTTATAAGCATATTAATTTAAAGATCCAGCAATCCAATGCAAATTAAAAACTATGTGCTTTCTTATAGTTTGGGTCTGTCTTGCTTGTAGTTTTTAGGCAAGTAATGTTCAAAATAGTTCAAATAACTTGTTTCATCTGTGGAAGGCATCTCCCTTACAAAATGAGGCAAACGCAGGAGTCCAGGTAGTGTCATCCACTTCACAGTGGTACCTTATTTCACATCTTCTTAAGTGAATGGGAATTTGGAATTACACAGCTGATTGCTTTGCTGCAATATGAGTTGGGAAGTCTAATCTAAGGAGTTTTTTTCAAGAGGAAATTTTCATCTGAGAGATGTCTGTAAATCTCTTTCAGCAGGACTTTTTAAATAGGTTTTACAGTAACTAATAATAAGCCTGCTTAAAAGACTTATTTTTGGAGAAAGTGTTACATTGATACCTGCTACAGATGGTAGATTTAGGATATTCAGTTTGTTTTCAGATTAATCTGAGAAGAGTCCAGTCCAAAATCCTCCATTTGGACTTCCCTGAAACGCTTTGATACAGATTCAGATTTTGTAGCCCAAATACTTTGTTCAACCAGGGTTATAAATGCTTAAGCACTGTCTCAAAAATGTTCCTGGAGTTGTCAGATCAGGGTTGTACATCCAGCTGTAATATTTTTTCCTAAGTTGGAGGCTAAACGTGTGAAAAAAATCCCATTAGAAGAGCAGATATAGCCAAAATAGTGAGATGTAGCTGATTGATTACCTTGTTGGCAGTGTCTTGCCTCTGCAGGGCAAGGCACTGATCTCCTGCTCTCCTGCTGCTTTTGGAGCTCTGCTGGAGCCAAGAGCTGGGCAGCATGTTTTGCCTGAGCTGCAGCCGCTGCCAGTCCTTGCTGCACACTGTCTTTGGCACCTGTCTCAAAGGCGACTCACCTCTGAGAGGCAGAATTTTCTTAACCTTGTAGGAAACTCTGAGGTTTTTGGGGTTGCCTTTTGACTTGGTCAGAAGCCAGTGTTTGAAAAGATGGAGTGTTTAAAGCTCATTTATGTATGCTATACTGAGCTGCCCTTTGGCTGCAGTAGCTTTTGTGCCTTCTGCCTGGTATTTTTAGGCACTTCTCACCGTGGCACTGCAGCACCACTGCCAGGGCAGAGGCCAGACCCTTGGATACTTGCTATGTGAAGACACTGCACTGCACTTCTGTTTACATCATCCTCCATCAGCGAAAGCACACTTTGCAGTTGCAGAGCATGCTCCAAAATGTGCCAGACCAGCCACCGTCTTGGTTACGGTGACCAGACTTGGTTAGAGAGCCACAATTTCTCTTTCCGAGGAAGAGAAGTTAGGTATTTGACCTTATTCTTACAGAAATTTTGCTGCTGAGTTTTGTATTTGCTCTGTAATGTGCCACGTTTTAGGATATTTAATTCTACTTAGAATTTCTTTCTAAGAACTTTATCTTCAGCTTCTTTATATTTGTTAAAAAATACTTTGCAAAGGAGGTGAATGATTCTGTTAAGAGCTTAAAAATGGAAGTTCATTCTCCTGTTGATGAAAGACAATAATCATCCTTGCCATCATAATCTCTTTCTAAACTAAGGGGTGGCCTTATTTGGGCTCCCTTTCCCATGAAAGTTTGGAGGAGACAAAAGCAACACAGGAAATAGTAAGTAGCAGTTTGCCTGGAGAGCAGTCCTTCCCAGTTCTATCCCCATGGTGTAGCTGTTGGCACTCACCATTGCCACCACCCCGCATCAAGTGCCAAATTTAGCCTTGGAATAAGCAGGCACAACTTTATTCATGTTACTGACATTGCACCGCAAGTGATTTACATCCCTCTGTCTTCCTCTGGACTTGAAAGGGCTGTAAATGGAGACATGTGCTAAGACCTTTTAAAAACAATGATTTTCTGCATGGGGGACAGACTGGTTTCCAAGTTGGGCTGCTGCGGTGGTGAGCCTGCCACTGATAGGAGCCCTGGTGGCCTGGTGGGGCTGGCCCTGGCCACAGTAGGTTGCCATTAATGGGAAGAGGGTAGCCTTAGCACTTCCAGCAACAACCACGCTGCATCTGAAAATCAAGTGTAAGCTGCGAACATAAAAATCAGTTGTTGTCATTTGACATAACGTTGGTGAACTGCCTCTTCCTTGATGCCTCCTGCATCCAGATAGCTGTGTATTGCACAGAGTCCCCTCTTTCTTGGATACATTGAGCTACTGAGGTGAGAGGGACAGAGGGAAGTGACAAAGACTTTGAAGCTCCTGATGTACTGTGATAAACTTGCCTGTTGATTCTGGTTCAACTGAATTGGGTGTGCAATTGGTCTTACGACGCAGCCGTCCCACTTTTGCACACTCTCAGGAAGCTGACTCTCCTGTGATCAGCACACCTCCCTGCTAGCAGAAGCTCTGCTCATGGGTGGGGAGAGACAGATCACTCCACTCCCCCATAGACACTGTGGGCTTGCAAGTGTCTGATCCCAACACTGATGCTTGGATAAGCTCCCTGCCCATCACAGCCTGTCCTGCGTGGACATGCAGAGGGTGACTGCGAAGAAGCAATCCCTTAATTTTCTCTTCGTATTTTCTGGAAAACACAGATCTGCATACTATGATCATTGATCAAGTGCCTGAAAACAAGGACAGAAAAGGGACAAAAGCCCTCTCCTACCAGATTTGTATCGCTATTGTTCTATGGTGTTAGGAAGTGTGGATTGTAGGAGTTTTGATTCACAAACTTCTCTTGGATTTACAAACTTGTTTTCCTGAGGTCTGCTCAAGAACCATTTTCTGCATACTCTGGCATGACCAGAAATTGTGATGAAGAATATTTAACACTTAGGTAGCTCTTTGTGTTTTCAGCTCAATGTACCAACATCGACAAATGAATCATCCCACATTCCCTGGAGGTAAAAAAGGCAGTCCTGAGTAACCTTGGTTGAGCACACATCGGGAAGTTAGTCCTTGTCTGTGCAGGGGCAGTCTACACCAGTTTCTCTAAACACTCACAGAATGGAAGTGCTTATTCTCTTGTTTATGTTCATTTAGCTGAAGTTTGGAACTTGCTGATAAAAGCTGAGCCAATCATGTTCAATTTATAACCAATTTAAAATCAGCTGGTATACCACTTTGGTTTTGAAATTAGGCAATTTCCACACATTTCCCAAGCATAATTGTTCATTATCCCATTATCTTCTCTCCCATATCCTGCCATTTTACTTTCCTTTTATGTTTACAGCCAAATGGGAATCATAGCTTTTATTTTTGCCTTAGTGCACTCGCTGCTAAAAAGGAGTATTTTCGTTGCTCATACTTTCTACAGCAGAATCTCTTGATGAAGGTATCCATCACTCTTGGGTTTTTTTTTCAATCTGTTTCACTGCCAGCTGAGTAAGTGGAAAATCTCTTTATCCTCTGCATGCATCACTGAACCCAGCAGAATGTCCCAATGTGACTGAAAAGTACCATCACTCCTTTTTCAGAGGTGGAAAAATTCCCTAACAGAGAAGTTAGATGAATCACATAACCCCCCAAGAAAGCCAGAACTTGGAATAAAGCACAAAGCTTTTGGCTGCAGTCTGAGCCCTAGATCACAGACCAAGTTGCCTCAAAGTTAAAATAGTGTGAAGCTACACTTTAGAACAATTTCTGTTTTTCTGCACATGTTACTCTAAGAGGTAGCAGTAAATCTCTTAGGCTGGTAGGCAACTGCATAGTTAGTTGTTGTACCAAGTCACTTGCATCTTCTGGTGAGCACTACCCCACTAAATGCTGATGCTCACTGGGGTTGTCTGAGCACTGCCTCCTTTTCCTAAATGACTTCTGCTGAAGTTTTACCTTAATGCTTCTATCCTTCTTCCAGCAACTGAGCTTAGGACAACAAGGCTGTCCGTGGTCTGCCCTACTGGTTGAGTTTTGGGAGCAGACTATCCCCTGCTCTGCCTGTGAGAGACTTTCTGAGGTGGGGCTGTTGACTCCGTTCCTTTCAGCAGCTCAGCCAACTCATTTCGAAAACCCAATAGCCTCAGTCACTAATTTGCACAGAAAGCCGTTGTTAACCATGTTTGTTGTTGTTAAGATATACCATTTTTAAGCTATGCCTCCTGCTCTGTGCTCAAGTGTCCAAGTTCACCCTCTCACAGGGGAAAGCCTCTGTATCCATGGATGTTTCTGAACATGCCTTTGGCTTTCCCATGCTTTCCACATGACTCCTTGGAAGCCTGGACCTGTTTTCTCAATACTTTCATCTCTGAGTAGAAAGTCCAACTAAACATTATATATTTTTAATTTTTTTCACACAGCTTGGGTGTTGTCCATACTCAGGTGATGCTGTTCAGTATTAGTTGCTTTTCATCCCCCTTTATTGCCACAAGAAATATGTGGGTACATGAGGAAGATGAGCAGGTGGCAAATCACTGAAGCCAATCAGCCTTCTCTGCTGGGGTGACTGTTCTCTCTCCATCCTCTCATTCCAGCAAGGCTACCTTGCTCCTACAGCCTCCATCCTCCCTGAGTTGCCTCTGGTTTGTAGCAGAAACTATTTGGAAAAAATAAAAGGAAACCAACAAAACTCTGCTGCATTTACAGTAGTTTTATTTTAGTGACAAAACAAACAGCTATTTGCCTAACTCTATTTGAGAACAAACTATTTGTCCAACCTGAAACATGAGCCAGGCTGCCGCAGTCAAAATAGTGACAATGCTGACCCTGATGAGGAATCATGTTGATGGAGACACTCTAGCTAAGTTATCAGGCAGGAGTCCTAAAGCAGTTTTTTCTGCACCTTTGTTCCCATTTCACCACTTTTTTGCTTTCCTGTCTGGCAGTCCTCCCTGTGCCAGATGCTCAGGTATCTGATTGGGATGAAAAGGTACTGGAATCGCTGCTTCTGCACATTTCTTCCTCAGATGAAAACCTCTGGAAGTCCCAGCAGAGGCCCCCAAAAGCTACAGCAACATGCTGCTTTTCTAGCTCACTGATGTGCTGAAAGGAGCAACATCAGTCTTGATGCTCACTAGAAACTCAGAGCAAAGCTGAGCTGTCATGGGTAATGAAAAGTTTGGAGACCCAGTGAAGAAACTCGTTGATAGGATAAATCTCCTTTATTTAAGGCTTTTGAAGATGGGTTTTGTCTCAGAAAACAAGGGATTAATAGACCCACACCTATTTTTTATGATAACGGTGGGGAATTATTGCTGCTAAAGCAATGAAAGCTTTTGTAATAGAAAGTCAGTACAAAGCTCAATTTTTGGATGAAATGTGGTAGAGAGCTCACAAGTCTTTATGTTCAGATTTAAATTCCCCTCAGGGAAGCTGCTTTATTTCAGATATGTGAAATATTTTAATGTCCGAAGTTTGGTCATTTTTAATGGATACCCATTCCTTAACAGCTTCCAGTCACATAGTCTCAGAGAAAATTTGATTATCTGGTTACTTAAAAAAAACCACCGGTTTATAGAGTAGATACTCTGTATCATTTTAGTTTAAAATTGTTAATGCGCTTGAAAAAAAAGTGATTCTATTGAAGCTGCCTTTATGGTCCTTTTTTGTCTCCCTAAGGTTTGTGTTTTATTTATAAGTTTTGCAAGCTTTTATGTAATTTACCACCCTGAAAGATATCCTTTCTCCTCTGCAGCTTCCTGATTGATGGCTCGTAATTCCTCTCTGTCCTCATTATATGGATGATATTAG
Organism: Aleadryas rufinucha; assembly: GCA_013397815.1. Taxonomy (NCBI): domain Eukaryota; kingdom Metazoa; phylum Chordata; class Aves; order Passeriformes; genus Aleadryas; species Aleadryas rufinucha. The sequence goes on from VZTH01013865.1 coordinate 152,590, forward strand.
CACACAAGTTTTAACTACTCACTTTTTCATGAGGTTTCTCATGCAGTAGATGTGCATTTGAAATTAGTTTTCCTTTAAAAGAAAAGTCACTGATGTTCAGAAGAGGCTGGGAGATACACAAGGGCTGGTTTTGTCATTGCCAGAAAAGCTTTGATCCAATAGAAGCTATGGAAACCAAAACTTGGTAGAAAAAAAAAGGACATAAGACATCTGCTAAAGAGCTATAGAAATGCGATGACATTAAAACAAAAGTTAGAACGATCTACTTACCTACCGAGTCTACATTCACTATTTGTATGCCTGTATTATAGCGTTGGGATAGCAACATGCTGAAGGAAAGCAATTCCAGTCTTGGTCTACATTTACAGATATTTCAAAAAAATGGTTTTAACTGTTAAGGTGAAATTTATCATAATGCTTCTCAACCCAGTCAAATTTTTGTATGGTTGTTAATATGGCACAGTTCCACCTGGCCAGTTCTGAATTATCCATGTCTGAACCAAAGCAGGGTCTAGGGCTTTTTAGTGCTAAAAATACTTGTAATGCTTTTTAAAGCTTGTATCACTCCAGTATGGATACATTTAATAACTTTAGCCCAGCTGGGGACTGAGGTTTGTGGGTACAGTATCTCCCTACACAGTTGTCCTGCTGAGCTGAAGAGGAGGCATGAAGGATCAATTCCTTCTCTGTGGAATCTTATAAATAACATGATTTGGAAAGACAAATGCCAATTTTTCCATTCATTCTTTTTTTTTTTCCTTTAAAAAGCCACATGAAACCAAATGCCTCCTGTTCTCTTTAACCCTAATTCTTTGGGATGCCTAATGCATTTCAGCCAACATTTCCACCTCTTTCCTCCCAGTGTTCTACTATTTCTGTAAAAATGTGGTGTCAGTTCAGTGTACCCTGGAGCAGCAGCCCCAGTATGATCGGAATTCCCAGCCAATAGCCTGGGGAGTAATGACCTTCTGGAAGGCAAGGGTGGGTTTGAAGGTACCACAGAACTGGCTGAAGGATTTCCAACAGCGTGTGTTGCTTTGGGCACATAGCCAAAAGAGGGGGAGTGGGGTGGCTCACAGCATTCCCTAGGAAGAGACATTATGGATGTAAGTTTATGCATCTTAACTTCTGTGTAGCTCTGTCATCCAAGTATGGAAAACCCAGCAGAATGGCTTGTCTATGAAAAGGAGACTTCTGACTTTGAGGAGGGCTGTGTTGGAATGATGTTTTCTGTATGCTAATTTATTTCCCAATTCCTTCCACTCTTTTCTCTCCCTTATCCACAGAATATTTTCAAGCCTGACAACAGCCTTGAGTCAAAGTTTGAAAAAGGATTTGCCCTTCAAGCAGTGTTTAGAGTTTGGGACATAGCCCTTTCAGTATTTCAAGTACTCTTCTTCATGAAACTCAGTATTCGGGTCTTGGACTGCAAAACATGAAGTTTTGACTTTTCTCCCTGTGTTTCAGCCCTTTTTGCACCAGAAGAACAATATTTCTACCACCACCACCACCTCCTCCAAATATACCATTTTCTTGCCCATTTCTGGGCATTTATTGCTCTCTTCCCTCTCTTATTCTCCTCTTCTTTGCTTACTCTTCTCTTCTTCCCTTTTCTTCTCTCCTTTGGTCACTTTTAGCATCTCCATTTTAGGGCTCAGCTATTCCAATGTCAGTCAGTCTTGATATTCCGTTCTCCTACCCCAGACTTGCAGACATCACTCTCGTCTCCTTCCATGTGAGGAGAGTGAAATAACTAAGCAATAGAAGATATCCAGATGAAATAAAGATTCAGACAGTTTATAAAATACAACACAAATTCAGAAGTTCTACAAAGATGGATTGCCCAAATCCATCCCAGCACAGTAAAATGTTCTGATGCCACTTCTGTGAATAACCATGCAATAGGTACTGGCCCCAGAAACAGAAATCCTGTAATATTAACTGCCAAATCAGGAAATTCAGCTCCTAAAGTGATTAGACACAGACATTTTCTTCAAACTGTAATCTTCATGCAAGCTCAGAGAAGATACAGGAGAACGGCACCCTGCTCTGTTGTGTAGTGAAAAGTACTGTGTAAAGGAGTGCACAGAGTTGTAGGAAGATGCAGCAACTGGAAATCTCATCTAGACAAAACTATTATGGAAGCTAAATCCCATAGAAAAAGAGTAAGAGACAGTAGAAGATTTTCTATCAGTTGAAGTCAAGATTTCATGCCATTCTAGACTATAAATTCTTATTCAACCACAAGCTTGTTGTTCAGTAGAAGAATTATTGGGTGTCCTACATTGTGCAGGAAGTCAGAATTATTACTTCCTTTGCTGGCCTTGAAAGTTACGAGGCAAATCCTTGCCTGAAATCAACTCCTAAAACATGAGCACATGCAGAATCTGAACTTAAAAATATAGGGTTTTTTTTAAAAAAATGCCAAATACTTTTTAGTGAATGCAAAATTCATAGACCTAACAGATATGTAATGACTGCTTTTGATAATTCTGTATATGAAACATATTTTTTGTTTACATAACTATTTTTGTTCATATTTAGTACCATGAGTAATTATGCCAATTAATATAATATTTTAATGTAATAATTAAGTAATGTATGCAATAAAAATTTTAGCAAGGTAGCATTTTAGCAACTTCAGCAGCTCCTTAGGTGAAATATCTGTGGGTTCAACAGAAATTTGTTTTTCTGTTTTCAAGTGAAATTGAAATTCCTCTTCTGAATTTTAATGTTAGACTAATATAGAAAGTGGGAATTTTGTATGGTCACAGCTAACAGCTTTGTCAGGAAATCATGGAAGATGAAAGTGCATTGGCTAGAAGGATGATTCACAGATTCAGTAGGAAGCTTTGCTGGGAAGACAAGCTTATAGAGTAGTAACTGGTCAAAAAGATGCCACCTTTGTTTTAAGAACTGTTTTTCACTGTGTTGTTTCCAAGCATTTTTCAGTCAGACATTAAAGTTCCTCTTGGGTTTTATAATTTCTATAATTTTTTCCAAATTATTTCTGCTATGCGTTTTTCAGAATACCAGTGAGGACTTTGAAAAACCCAGCTTTAGTTCTTTGCAAGAGAAGAAATATTAATCTATTCACATCTTGCAAACCTCCATTTTTTTGTGACATTGCATGCAGTCTTTTGGAAAGTCAAATATATCCATTAGTAAATAAGTCTGTCATAATTTGTCTTACTTATATTCTGTATCCAGGCACACATGTACTTGCCTTGTTTGGTAATGGGTTTCTCTCACTTAAGACTCATTCTGACCTTACTGATGGCATGCAGGTATGATGGGTAAGATGAAGTCACACCAGGATCAGAGCTGGACTCAAATACAGCTGGTTGGGATCAATACTGAATGGAAAGACACCTTTGCAGAATGAAGTACGCAGAACTGAACAATGCCCTGATTTATGTTGCTTGTACATTTTATGGCAGCCATCCCTGTGTAATTAGAAGCTTTGTGTAAGAGAAGATACTCTTTCTCTGAAACATGTTCTGCACCAGCAGTTCTCATTGAGGATAATGATGAAGCATAAATAGTGAGTGAGTAGCAACTTGTGGCGTTACTGGAGGCCAGAGCAGACAGAATGAGCATTCCCAAGACAACAGTGAATTTTGAATGTGATAAACAGGGAATGTTGTGTTGAGTACATCGTGACTAACAAGTCTCAAAGCCCAAGGAGAAATCAGAAATGAGGAGCAGTTCCTCTACATCCATGATTTATGAAAAAAAGCAAAATATATTGAATACATTGAAGTGAAATACTTTAAACTACATTGCTGGCCATGTGGCAACTTAGAGGGAAAAGATGTGCTGTAACTTATGGATATTTGGTGAATGCAGGACCAGAAGGGAGAAGAATTAAGTCCAATATTATAATGTATGAATAATTTGAAGCCAGCAAATGAAACTAAGAGAATGAGAATTTAACTGAAACATAATAAAATTTCCTAACCATTAGGATTATGTGGAATGTTTTCTTTTCAGTGGAGATAAAACACAAGTTGTTCTGACTTTGTAGCTATAGTATGTATAAAACATACTATAGGAATGGAATATGTGATATGAAGGTCATGTCTATTTGGCAGAAAGTTCTGAGAACCTTCAGGAACTTTCCCTCATTTCTGTAGGAAATACTCATCACTAACTGTCAATGGAAATACTTTGCACATCAGTAAGAATTGGATTTCACTCTGATTCTGATGCTTATGAGACAGAAATAGGGTGAATCATACTGTGCTTACATAGAAAAGCTTAAAATGAACCAAAGATGGAGAGCTGTGTTGTGATACAGAGGTAAAAGATGAAACTAACATGGACTCAGCAACTAATAGGAACTCAACAACCCTGATCACTGATGAGCAGAAATGACAAGTCATCTGGAGAGAGGAAAGCAGACAAACAAGATGTTCCCCTATGCTGATAGAAATATGAACAGAATACAATCCAGCATGAATTTCACCCAGATGGAGCCAAACTCTAACATCAGCTCTGAATGTTCTTGGATGCTATGGAAGTTTGAGTCTGAGTCAGCTCCAAACACAGCTCGTTCAGCTCCTTTAAGTTACAGCAATTTACTTTGTATGCAGGATTTTTTTTTTTTCCCAACCTTGTATCCACCCAAAAGCTCCAAGAGGTCTTAAAGTTTATACCTTTGGCCTGTGTTGACAATCAGAATGAGAAGTGAGTGCTGATAGGTTGCTTAATAGAATGCTATGGAGCTCTCCTTCTGAGAGGTAATGGTATTATGCCCATGCAGCAAATCCCCAGTTAAGAACAGGTATAACATTTTCACTTTGCAGCATCTAGAAGGCAGATTTCAGCACATCTCCATCGAATGTCATTCTTATTCTTTGTACTCATTCAGCTTTTCCTGTTGGGTCTTACTAGGTAAAGGAAGAAATAGGCTTTTAGACACTCTTAACAATTAAATCCCCCAGCAGAAAAAAGTTGCATTTTTTGGTATTGGGTTTGTTTTTTTATTAATGTATTTGGTTTACTCTTTCAGAGGAACAGTAGTTTGGGATTTATTGTTCTACCAAGAAGGAGTTCTCTTTAATTGTCTCAGAATCAGAACTTTTTTTGGTAAAAAATGAAACCTCTAACAGACATTATGGTAGAAAAAGCTTTTGTCAATAGACAAAAGTGTTTATAATGAGTACTGACACATGCTACTGGTAGCTCATGCCCTAACTTTGGAACTCTGCAAGCTATTTTACAGTGAAAGAGCCAGATTAATTATTGTTTCCTGTTAGTTTTGTTTCAGTATTTAACACATCTAGTAGGCATCCAACATCTTGTATTAAACTGAAAATGTTGGGGATTATTTTTTTAATTCTATGTGGGGTTTTTTCCAATGTATATTCCTTACTTGACAGAAATATTGTGTAATCCCACTTTTTCCAGAAACATCAAATATCTCATGTCATTGATATTAATACTTCTAATTAATTTTTCTTCTTTTTTCTCCTCAATTATTTCATAATCTGAAACAATAACCTTTCTGAATATTTTCATTTTTTATTCCCAAAAACTATGAATTCAATAGAACCTTGTATGTTTGTAAACATTGGCATAATTAGATAACAATTTATTAACAGTATTTGCTTTTTAAAAGAAAAGATCAGTAAACTGTTCAGTGTGCCAAGGAGACATACTTTACAGCTGTGTCCTGGCAGGGTGACTGAAATGGTGTTACACGTCAGTTTACTAAATCTCTCTGAAATGTCATGTTGCTGAGATTTGCCAAATGGACTTGCAGCCAGAATTTCTCTTCCCCTTTTCTGTAGCTCTGGATCTACAGGGAGCAGGTCATTGCAAGTTTTCTCATTGGACATAGCAGATGTAATATTATTATACTCCCGTTTTTTGTGTTGAAAACGGATTGCAAAAAACCCACTTCTTTTGACTAAATATGTGGAATGAAAATACTCACTGCATTTTAGATGTGATGGCAGATGCTATTTTTGAACAGAGCATTTGGTATTAAACATAAGCAAAAATTGCCCTCTGAAATATTTTTAAATATTGTTAAGATTTGGCGTTTATTGTCTAAAATGGCTGCTTTGGTTTTTTATATTCACAGGTTGTTTGGTGTCACTTCTCTTACTCAGACAAACTGCTCGAGCACTTGGATGATCATCAAAAATCAAGAGTTGCATTGGTATCACCACGCTAATCCGATCTTGCTGCTGGTGATGTACTACACCCTCGCGACTCTCATTCGTCTCTGGCTGCAAGAGCCCATTGTAAGGGTAACTTCCTTCTCTCTTCCCGTGGCTGAGGACTGAGAGACTGGCCAGTGCAGATACTTGCTAGCAGATGTGCAAACATTTCAGAAAATTAAGGGAAATAGACAGCAAGTGCAAGGTGGTGCTTTGAATTTGGTCCTTTTGCTAAGTGTCTTCAGGAGGCTGATGTAACAATGAATATTATTCTTAAAATCATCAGGACTATTATGTAAGGAATGCAGCAGCGGCAGAGCATTAATGGTTTGATTTGGAAAGCAGGTATCAATATGCAGTAGTGGCTGGACTTGATTGACTCAGTGATCTTAAAGGTCTTTTCCAACCTAAATGTTTCCGAGTCTGTGATTCAAGTTTGGGAGCTATCAAGTGAAATGCCAGCACCCAAGGCTTGTCTACCAGAATAGAGGTAGGATACATTCTGGCACAGGATACTGTAAGGCAAAACACAAATTTGCAATTTTATCACAGATATAGTAAAATTTTCTTAAAACCTTTCCTCCTGTGTGCCTGAGTGAAAATCACAGCTTTCGTTTAAGAGCAAGAGAACAAGGAGAAAAAAAAGTAAATCTTTACTCCTTCCGATTTCAGAGGAAAATGGGTATATAAGAACCCAGAGGTATCTTAAAAGCTTAAGAAAGTATGAAAAGGATGATCCTAGGCATAACTTATTTTAATTTCCTGATCCTCAGAGGCCTGATGTGAGTTTTCGAGTTGAGGTTTAGTAGTGCTGTAAACCACAATGAAAATACTCATGACCATGCTGTGAATTAGTGGAGTTTGTAGTAGCAAATAAAAACGTTGAAGGTTTTCTTATTTTAAGGGTGTTTCTTCATATAATGGATAATGTAACCGTTTAGCATTTTAAAAGGCAGTCAAAATACGTCACCTCTGAATTGAGATGTCTGGTAGGGCTTCAAAAGGTGCATGGTGCCAGAACTGTCAGCTTGAGCTATTAAAAAATTGTGTCTTAAGTTTCCAGAAATCTTAATACTATCTTTTCTAAAGTCACATCATTGTGGTCCAGTACCCTCTGGCACTGGCTATTTTTAGGGGTTTTTTTCCTTTTATTTTTTCTGCAGCTGCAGCATCTGGAAACTAGATTTTTTTTTCTTTCCTTAAATGAAAACTGAGATTTCCAGATAATAATATGATTTTAGCACTGGGGCTGTAACTAAAACTTCACATCTCACAAACTGCTTAGTAAAGCCATGAGAACTATTCACAGAGGAGTAACCACATGTGAAATGCAGTTAGTGGGAGCTGTGTGATCTCAGCAAGTCTGGGAATTTATTTCCAGTACCTGTGTTGTTTTCATCCAGCAGTCACCATCTTAAAGTTTGGTGTTGGATCTAAGGTAGTTGCAGTGTTTTTTCAGTGGAGAGAAGTGGGTCTCTCTGTCTAGGATAGAGTGAATGCTGCAATTTCCTACAGGGACTTGAGAGGAACTGTAGTGGTCTTGCCTGCACTTCTTTTTTTTATAGACTGCTTGTGGTGTCTGAGATAGATATTCCCATAAAACACTAAAACCGGTCTCTGAGAACTGCCAACAAGTGAAATTAGAGATGCTTTCCAAGCAGTTGAGCTAGAGTAAGTATTAAAAGACATTAATATAAGAAACACTGATGTCTCTCAAGCCCATGGCTACATGAAAGGCAATAGAAAGTCTTGGCACTCCCAAGGGAACTTCAGATGCCAGGCAAATGATGCTTCCCTGCAAAGATAAATGGATGCTTAAAAAAGGGAGCACCATAAAAGAAAGAGTACCCATGCATTAATACTTATTTTTGATGCACAGGATGTTAGTGATGCAAGTATTTGTCATTAGAAAGAGATGCTGAGATTTGCAAAATTTGCTGTATTTTCTGTATTTTATGGCTTTTTTTTTTTTGCTTGTTTGTTTGTTTGTATGAATTTTGGGTTTATTTAGTCATGCCATAGATCAGGATTTAAAATTTCTCTTGCTAGCTTTTCCCTGGTAGACTCCATTCTCAGTTATTTAAATCCAGAAATAGCTGTATTCCAGGTTTCATTGAAATGCTTTTAAACTTGTGAATTTGTAGTGCATTTGATTCATTATGGAGCTAAGTATATAACCTGCCTTTGCAGTCCCCAGTGATTTCAAAGTTACTCTGTATTTAGGATCTCACTATCAGCCTACCTATAGTTGAATGAATGGCAAAGACAAAATGCTATGAGGTGTTTAGTGTAAAGCAGTTGTTCTCTATATACTGCTGTCCTGTATGGTAAGAAGTGGCTCATCTTAGGAGTTTTGTTCAAAAGAAGCTCTTGAACAAAACCTGTTTTGAACAAAACAAGAAAGAAATACTTTTTCAGTCTAAAAAGATTACTTAAGCTAAATACAATACTGGTGTAGCAGATGCTAAAAGCAGAGTAAAATATGTTTTATTGATGGGGGTTTTTTCTTGTGTGAATTACATCTTGAGGTCCTCTTATGGACAAAATTCCTCCTGGACTGCAGCAAGAATTGTCTTTGAGACTCATGCTCTTGAGACTGTCTCTAGATGCTGCAGCTGATGAACAATTTTACAGGAACAGCCCCCACTTCAAATTCTGAGTTTCAGGGTGCAGTTTTTTGTGTGTGCAGCACAATGCCAAAGTATGGCATGTATGAAATTTCAGTGTACAGTCTCCACATGGGATTCTGAATGGATCTTACTCATGCAAAGTGGCTGTGGCAGTCAGTGGACGATTTGCTTTTCTTATGCTTGGTGTTTTGGATCCTGACTTGTTCTAACGTTGAGTCTTGTGAAATTCTACCTCTGCAAATAAGAAAAAGCAATCTGTCTCTGGAGATTTCAGCTCATAGTTGTAACTGCTAGTACTGAATATATGAATAGAGCCCATTCATTCTGTGCTGTGAGTGGTAAGTAATAGTACAGGAGTCAGCAGAGTTACAGCAGCTGAATGTAGAGTCCTCTTATAAAATTTTTATAATTGTTTAAATTAAAAGGTATTTAGGAGTTGCTGAGGAAGAACTGAAAAAATTATGCAAGTCAAAGGAAATTGTGCTTGTGTGACTAGTACTGTGTTTTTGCCTTTTCTTCTGAGAAAGAGAAAACAAGATTTCCCACCCTTCCCTGTCATCTCTTAGTCTAAAAATATCCTACTAAAATAGTTGTGCATGTCTTATGTCTTTTGTATTGTTTTTGTCACCCTGGTGCCAAACTGAATGCCTTTGATAAGCAGTTCTTTATGGTTCATATTTATATTTAAGTTTCAAATGGCAGTGACAAGTATTTTAAGCACAGAATCAGTTTATTTCATCTTACAGTTTTGCAAGAATGCCTTTTTACAATCAAATATAAATATACAATCATATGTGAAATGTGCTACCATTTCCTCTGAGAAGTGAAACTAAATTAATAATCATTGTTTATCTAACTCAAGATTTTAAAAATATGACCTTGCTGTTAGGATTGGAATGAGGAGAGTTTCAAAATGAGCTAGGATGTCTGGATGGCCTGTTCCCATGGGTAGCTTTGCAGACCTCTGCCCAGCACCCTGATTTATTCTTGTTCTATTACATCAGAGGATTTTGCTGAAGCAATGAGAACAGTTGCCACCAGCAAGCTGCCACTCAGGAGGTACAGGAAGAGCTCTGGTGGGGCTCGAAGAGAAGCTGTAACCTACTGTGGTTTGCATTCCTCCTCAGCTTAGTGATAACAGTTGCTGTCTCAGATGGAGAAATAAACCACGTGGATCAGAGACAATCACAGAGTCACAGGACAGTCCAGATTGGAAGGAACATGGAAAGATCATATGAAGAAACTTCTGAGAGCAGGGCCTCAGATTAGATTTTCCAAGGCCAAATCTTGAGTGTTTCCAACAAAGGCTACCAATGCCAGTGGTTCATTGTTCTTATGGTGGGGGGAAAAAAAAAATTAAAAAATAAATAATTTTTTTTTAATATTCAGAAGATGTTTCCCTGAAGCAAATTATGTCCTTAGCCTCTTGTGCTATAACTATGCATCCCTGTGAGAAGAGTACCCTTGTCTTCTCTAAAACTACAATTTCATTGTTGTTAATTTGAAAAAAGCCCTAATGCCTGCATCCTTCAGCTTCCCCAACCCTCTCATCATCTTGACAGTTTTCTGTGGGATCCTCTCCAGATTTTCTATGTCTCTCTTGAACTGGGGATGCCAGAATTGCATTGGAGGTATGGCCTGACACTTGCCAGGTACAGTGGAATAATCACATCCCTTGATCTGCTGGCAGTACTCTGGCTGATGCAGTCCAGGACGTGTCTGCCTTCGTTGCTGCTGGAGTGCAGTCCACTGCTGGCTCTTGTTCAGCTTGCTGTGCACCAGCACCCCCAGAGCCGACTCCACAGAGCTGCTTCCCACATAGTCTGTCCACAGTCTTTACTGTTATGTGGGTTTATTCCAGCTGTAGGACTTTATCTTTGTTAAACCTTGTGCATTTTTTGTTGTCCCATCTCTGTATGGTGAGTCTTTCTTCTGGCCCATTTACCTCCTCCCAGTTCAGTGCCATTCACAAATTTTCTGTGGGTGCAATTGCATCCAGCTAGTTTTGAATAGGATGAGACCTAGTGCCAGTCTCTGAGGAGCTCCACTCATGGCAATCTACCTTTTTGTCTTTGAGCCTTTACCCTACTTGGAGAAAGGCAGTTCAGCTAGTTCTCCACCCATCTTGTGTTCCGTCTGTCAAGTCCATATCTTAGCAGCTTGTCAGCAAACACATTATGGAACAGTGGTCAAAGCTGCTGAAATCAAGGTAGCATACGCTGCCTTGAAAATTGAACATTTTATTTTGCGGGTTTTATATTTTATGTGTTTGTGCATGCTTATGGTATGACTATATGGTAAGTTAAGGTAGTACGTGGAGGTCTGTGTAATTCTGGTGTCACATAACTAACAGTTACAGAAAAGCTCTGTCATTGTTTCTGAAAATGTCTTCTCAGAGTCATCTATCATAAACCAGGTGTAGTAGCTGCTGAAAGATGCTTCAGACATGCTTTGGAGAGGGAGCATCAGCTGGGGGCGGGGGAGATTTCAGTTCCTCTGCTAAGATTGTATTTACAGAGCTATAGCCAGTGCTGTCATTTGTTGTCATTTAGCAGACACCTGAGGAAGAGAAGTCTGTCAGCAGGGAAGATGACAAAGAAATCCCCTGCAGCCCAGTTCCAATGACAGCGGAGAGGAGACGCAGTCTGTGGTATGCAAGCCACTATACAACTGATGAGAGAAAAGTAAGACTGGAGGGGGAAGGGTCTCTGCATTACACTGTTACTTTGAATTAAGGGAAGCCGTGTTATGTAGGTTGCCAGTAAGATCTTCACGTGTGATTGTAAAAATCAGATACAATATCAAGGCTGCATGGCAGAGTAGGATAGGAATATATTTTGTAAAAATGAATAAAACAAAACCAGGAGCCAGTGTAAGGAAGTAAATGAAAAGCATGCTCTGTGTTTTTGGCTTCCACGTTTTAGAAGTGTAGGGCTGGGCTTTTGGCATGGGGCCATTACCTTTGAGCAAACCATCTAGAAAGTCTGGGGAGCTAAACCTGGTGTAAAGATCTGATCTGCCTTGTAACTACTGATTAGCACTGTTGTTGGTGAGTGGAGACTGACAGCTTATCTTCTCCTAAGCATACTGGTGTCCTTGGAGATACAAAGCAAGGCAGTTCAGGCAGTTGTCTAAAATCTCCTGGAAGGGTCCAGGTCTCTGCCATCTGTCTGCACCAGCTGCACTGCAAAATTTAATTTGTTGAGTTACTGTCAAATTTGGGACATAAGGGCATTCATATATACTCAGCCACATATACTCAAGCCCCAAGAAATCCACTATAATCATAGTAATGGGAAATGAGTTGGCAAATGGATAAAGTATCATATTTTATATTTGTGTCACCATTTTATTGGAACTATTTTTATAATTTTAGTAGTTCTAATGATTGTTTAAAAACTTAGTTTTTAAGCACTGGATCATTAGAAAGACATTAGAAAGCAGTTAATCAGTATAATGTCATACTGATTAATTCTTTGACCTAGTATCCAAAATTTCAATGCAACATTCTCAGTTCTGGTTTAAAATTCACAGGAACATACAGTAAAATTATGTCCATGCTATGGCACACTGAATATAACTTTATGGTATTGTACAAGTCTGCTGACTTCTTGGGAATTCTTTCTGAATTTCTTGGTGCCCCTCTGCAAAAGTCAGCATATGTGCATGCATGTATTCAAGAAGTTAGACTTACTAATGCTTGAGCCGTGCTTCTGTAATAATTTGTCCTTGCATTGCTTTTTGCAGCTTCTGTCAATGACCCAAGATGAATACAAGCCATCGGATGTTAGTATGCTACTAGTCTTTGTAATTTTGCAATTCTTCTCAATGTGTGTAAATACAGACTACACTGACACATACAGATAAAACCTTTGATGAAATTTGTAAAACTTCCAGATTTTTGGTTAGCCTGACATTTACCCTATAATCTAGATTATCCTAAATGTAATTGTCTTCTGATTCCTTAATAATTTCCCTGAGAAACCATTGATTGATCACCTGAAATTAATCTGCTTGTAGTAGTACCAGCTGGCAAACGATCTTTGCTATTTCATTGGGTTTGAATAAGATATGAAAATATGCTTTCTAATGCAAGCCATCTTTAAATTTGATTTAGTTCCTTTGCTATATTTTTTTATTTCATTCATGTTGGAATGCTGAGGCCCTTAAAGCATGACCAACAACACATATGAGTTCAATTTACAGATTACAGAAAATCCAAGTCTTTATTTGAACAGACAGCAAATGATCCATGTATCTTGACTGCTATAGACCTTAGCAGACTCTGAAAGCAGAAACGCCCCCTCTGTTCAGCACACACAGAAGAATGGAGATGCAGGTGAATTTTGGGAGCATCCATAACTTAACATAAATGTGCTCCACAGTCTGTACTTGGTGCAGCTGCTGAATATGACTGAACATAACCCAGATACTGTTCTGAGGCAGTTCACAGGCTGCTGCACGTGCCCATGCATAGTTTTGACAAGCAAGATACGCTCCTATCTCACAGCCTGAGCAGAAGTCAGTCTTGAGCACGTACTGCCATCACTAACCCATTGCACGTGAATTTCTGCCAGTAGGAAAGTCACTAGTAATTGTGGTTGCTGGAGCCCTTATCCAAACAAGCACAAGGGCTGAAATTGAAGTCACCAAAAAAAACCATGAAAGAGTGTTGAATTAGCACTACCAAGGGACAAAAATGTGGCATCAATAACAATAATTACCACAAGCAGTTTTATTAACAGCAGCAAATATAGATCTCACTGCTAATTATTACAATTAGAAAGTCATTTATAGCCATTATTTTCATAGCTACTGGAAATAATTAGATGTGAACTGAAAATCCTGGTGTAATGGTTTGCCTAAGAAGGAGGATGAATTTTTGGTTAGTTCTATTGGTATAGCGTAAAAATCTAACAACAACTGATTTTTGGAAGCTGTTCTGTGCTACTTTTGCTTGCAACATGATTATAATATATCAGTTTCTTTGAAGTAACTGCAGTTACTTGTTAACCTCTTCTAACATTGGCACTCCAAGAGTAGCAAAACACAGAAGTAGGAGTCCCACTCTTTTAAGTGCCATGGTAAATGCAGTGCCTCTCTCCGATGTCCTGGCAGGTGCTGCTGGTAACAGTGAACGGGAACCCTGCTGACTATCACACCATCCACCCTGCACTGCCACTAGAAAATGGTCCAGCCAAAGCAGACATGTACTCCACACCACAGTACAAGTGGGAGCCTTCGGATGGCACGTCAGGTAGGGGATTGCCTAGGAATTGTCCTTAGTTCTGTGTGGTTTTCTTACTCTGTATCTCCACTCACTGTCCCTAGCATTTCTTGTCGTTTTGGTAAGCTCTTTGGCCTGTTAAAATTAAATAACTGGCGTCACCTTACAGTGATGGAAGCCTGTATGGCAGTTTTGGTAACTGGGCTGTAGGTGTATACCATCCAAATACTTTGCCTACTAACACAGTGCTTTGAAGCAGCCGTCAGAGTCATTACAAGCAAAATAATTCCAGGACACAATTCATGTACTATCATTAGACCAGCATGGATTGCAAATAAGAATTTACTTTTCTACTTAGAAAAGGAAGAGGAGGAGGAGGAAGAAGAGGAAGTTACTCAGGAGGAAAAAGAAAATGTTAAATTGCATGCCCTGGTCTCTGTGTTTCAATTTATCATGAAGCAAAGCTACATTTGTGCTCTGATAGCTATGATGGTAAGTACTGGCAACAAAAAGAATAATGCTGTTGATTTGACACGTGTCTTCTCAATGCCTTTCTGAAAGTAATCTCCTCAGTTGGTTTTCATCAAGTCTTTGCATCAGGCTTAGAAAATATCAATTTGGTGTCTGCATCATTTTGAGCCCATTTTAGGTTGTTAATGCATAATTCCCAGGCCTGTTACAGACCCTTAAATAGGGCAACATGTGGCATTCTGGATAAAACATCCCATTTCCAGGACTGGGAGCCCCAGGCTTTGTTGTCTGTTGGATATCAGAAGACCACTGTGTCTCAGCTTTCTATTGATTCCCAAGCTTCTGCACAAGCAGGTTTGTCATGTGTTTGCACCACTCAGAAACTGGCCTATAAAATTAAAGTTTGTCATACTGATACAGAAAACTGTAAAAATATAGTTCCTAATTTAGGTGATTCATGCATCCAATTACCCTCTGAGAAGAAAGGATCTGTAAAACCTGGTTTCCTGAACTGACACAGAAGGATCTCAAGGAAAATACAACTTTGTGCCAAGGCAGATTTTCCTTTATCACCCTTTTTTCTCTTTTTCATGCCATTGCTTGTTTTTAAGCCTCCTTGTTGCAAATACTTTGAGCTGCATTATACCAAGTTTTCCACATAATGGTTAGATGTCTTTCTATATTCCCAATGCAAGCTTTGCTTTTACTGTTTTGGAAAAGTTTCAACTATGATGAAATTAACCATAAAGCTTCTTGGCCCAATTTTGCATTAAAAATGGTAAAACAAATTACCTTGGCTGCCTCTTGTTTGCATAAAGTTTCAAACTTTATTTGCTGTCTTTTAACAGAAAAAGTTTCCCCTGTAAATAAGGCAGGCTCCTTGTGCAAAATATGGATCTGGGTTGATGCATTCTGAGACATTAGCAAGTAGTTAGCTATTTTCATATTGACACAGTAACTTTTTTCCTATTTTTTTAAACTCATGTACTTCTTAGATCATAGAATGGTTTGGGTTGGAAGGGACCTTAAAAGTCATCTGGTTCCAACCCCCCTGCCTTGGGCAGAGACACCTTCTACTAGATCAAGTCTGCATTTCCCTTTTAATTAATTTCTAGGCTCATATCTCTCAATATAAAAGGAGATGATATATTTGAAGAACTTGTAGTTTAATGCTAGCTTTTCTCTTCATGACATATTCTGATTTTATGTGACCCAAATTAATTTATGAATTTATTTGTGGTATGGTCTGATGTAAATTCCTTTTATACTATAGCCAAAGACAGCTCAGTGGAGAAGTAGCATATTACTTAAAAGACATAATTTCCAGGGAGTCTCAGTTAACCTGGTAGAAATATTCTTAATGTTTAATAATTTTCTATTTAAATCAAAAAGCAATATGCAATGCTTTATTGACAGTTATTCCACAGTTGTAGCAGCATATAAACAGCTAAATTTAGTCCTAAATCAATAACACAATGTAGATAAAAAACCACTTAAACCCTCCCAAATCCTTTTTCTTGGGTGTTTAATAGAGAATTTTTCGATAACTGAATTCTGAAAGCTGTAGAAAACATTCTGTAGCTGTGAGCATCCAGGTAATCTACCACGGTTACTGTAGACTAAGTGTTCTTTGGGTTAGGTGGGTGCACACCATAGCTTTCCATTTTAAACTGATTCCACAAAAGCTAGAACAGTATGGAGTTAGTGCTGTTTTTTGACGCTGTCAAAGGCCTTGAATGTAGTACCCATTGATTAGGTTTTGCTATTCCTACTCTGAATTCTTTGCTGCTGTTTTGCAAGAAGAATTTCTGTGCCCAAACTTTAATCTTTATTTTCCATCTCTTTTAGTTTGGTACAATGAGAAGCAATGAGTCTGCTTACAAAGTGCAGCTAATGCATAAAGCAGAGTTTGCCCTCAGAATCCACTTTCTGCATGTTCTCCAAGGGGTTTATTTTAGCTGGCCCAGTAGGTGATTAATATGGGTGAGAGTCTGATGAAAATGAAAATATGCGCTAAGTAGAGAAGTGTAAATGAAGTGTAACAGGAAATATGTGTCTGTGTTGTTCCTGAATGCATCTGTGGAGATTTTTTCCTCTCTTTCCTCTTTCCGCAAGGCGTGGAGCATCACGTATCACAGCTGGTTGACTTTTGTGTTACTGATCTGGTCTTGCACGCTGTGGATGATCCGGGACAGAAGGAAATATGCCATGATCAGTTCACCATTCATGGTTTTTTATGGAAATTTACTGCTAATATTACAGTATATATGGAGTATTGAGCTCAAGAACGATGAACTTCCTCAAGTATCTGGTTTTTTAAAAAGAAAGGAACCTGGGGAGCTGGCATCAAAAGTAAGTGTAACAAACACCTGAGATTTATTTATGAAACCACAAAATATATTGTGATAAAAAACACAGATCTCCTTACATTTCTTTAAGAGTGCATCCACAGTGTTCAGTGTAACCACTTTCAGTAGCAATTCTAAAGCAAAGGGTAAGTCATTAGAAAGAGTGTTCAGAGAACTGCTTTTTGCATATTAAGCTAATACTAGAGCAAATGTTTCAGACACCTTTTAAATTTTTATGATAATTCTGTAGAAAATACTTGGCAGATTGAAATTGCTCACTTGTTTGGTTTTATAAACTGGATTCAAAACCAGATGTTACCTGATTTGCTAGATTAATACCCATGGGATGTCAGATCTGTCTCTGACTATGATGGCAACTGGAACTGTGTTGTCATTGCAATTACCAGTACTACTCACTCCCTAATGGTTTGGCACAAGCAGCAGCACATAGCTGTGACTGAGTTTTATTTCTTTATCCTTACACCTGAATCAGCATGAGTTGAAATCCATTTTAGGCTAGAACTAAAAGAGTTTGCTGACTCCCGTGCATGATAAATTTTTTCTTTGATGTCTTGAAAACGCATTTTGTTCTGCAAGTTTGCTCCTGGGGAAGGGACTGAGCACAAATAGGATGTTTTTTCCTAGAGCACCCAAGAGGGGCATCTCAGAGAGTGCATGTAGTTGGCACTGCTCCCCTTCTACTAAGTGAATCACTTCCCCTGTGACTCCTAATCACAATTTAAGTTGATTCTTTATGTCATCATCCTTGCTGGCAGTACCCTTTGGACAACCATTTCTGGGTCTTTAATGCACTTGAAAGTTAGTGAATGCTGTATTATTTCTCTTGTAAAGGTAGGGCTAGTTTGGTAAGAGGGATAAAGCTCAAGGGGCTCTGTAAGAGAAGTTCTGCAGCTTTTTTCAATGACTTCATAAATCTCTAAGGAGTTTTAACTGTCTTAATACTTCATTCGCTTTGACATTATTTCTTATTAGCTATATCATCAAATATCTTGTCTAAAAATAGATGGTGTCAAGAAAGGAAGCTGTTGTGTATAAATGGTGATTTGGCCACATCCATAAAGCCATTAGGTGTTTAGTGGGGTTATTTAGGCTGAATAAAATTCACTTCATAACTTTCACAGAATCAGAGAATAGTTGAAGCCAAAAGAGACTTCTGGAGGTCATTTAGTCCAACTCTCAAGCAGGGCCATCTAGACTTGATTGCCCAGGACCATGCCTAGATGGCTTTTGAATATCCCCAAGAATGGAAACTCTGTTACATCCCAGGGCAACCTGTGCCAGTGCTCAATTACCCTCACAGGAAAAAAAATGTTTCCTGATGTTCAGAGGGATTCTCCTATGTTTCAGTTTGTGCCCATTTCCTCTGGTGCTGTTACTGGGAACCACTGAAAAGAGTCTGGCTCCAA
Source organism: Aleadryas rufinucha (assembly GCA_013397815.1). Lineage (NCBI taxonomy): Eukaryota > Metazoa > Chordata > Aves > Passeriformes > Aleadryas > Aleadryas rufinucha. Next base: position 170,863 of record VZTH01013865.1, read on the forward strand.
CCTCTTTCCATCTCCCTTCAGATATTTATAGAAATTGGATGAGATTCCCCCTGAGCTTCATCTTCTTCATAGGAGAGATGCTCCAGTCCCTTCATGGCCATTCAACTGGACTCTTTCCTGTACATCCATCTCTCTTGCACTGGGGTGCCAGAACAGGGCACAGCACTCGAATTGTGGCCTCGCCAGTGCTGAGTAGGGAAGAATAATCACCTTCCTCAACCTGCTGTCAACACCTCCTAATGCATCCATTAACATTCTTTGCCATAAGGGTGCACTGCTGGCTTACTTGACACTTGTTATCCACTAGGATCCACAGGCTGTTTCTGCCAAACTGTTCTCCAGCTGGTCAGACCCCAGCACATAATGGTGCATGAGCTGGTTCTTCCTCGCCGGTGCAGGACTTTGTACTTCACCTTGTTGAATGCCCTGATGTTCCTGTCAGCCCCTTTCTCCAGCCTGTTGAGGTCCCATTGAATAGCAGCCCAACCCTCCGGTGTGTGAGCCATTCCTCCCAGTTTTGTGTTATCAGCACAGTCATTGAGGGTATGCTCTGTCCCATCATCTCGATCATAAAGGAGATACTGAACAAGACTGGATTCAGTATTGACTCCTGGGGTACCTTGGTAATCACTGGCCTCCAACTAGGCTTTATGCCACTGATCACCACCCTCTGAGCTCAGCTGTTCAGTCAGTTTTCAATTCACCTCACTGTCTGCTCATCCAGCCCACACTTCATCAGTTTCCCTATGAGGATCTTATGGGAGACAATTTCTGTCTGGAGTCTAAGCAAGAGACAGTGTCCACTGCTCTCCTCTCATCTACCAAGTCAGTCATTTTATCATAAAAGTTTGCCAAGTTGGTCAGCATGACTTCCCCTGAGTGGATACACTCTTGACTATTCCTGATGATTTTCTCATCCTTCATTTGCCTGGAAAGGTTTTTCAGGATTAGCTCCTCCATCACATGAGAATCACAGAATGGTTTGGGGTCAGCAGGGACCTTTCAAGATCATCTAGTCCAATCCCACTGCCATGGGCAGGGACATCTTTCACTAGATCAGGTTGCTCAAAGCCCCATCCAGCCTGACCTCAGACACTTCCAATGATGGAGCATCCACAACATCTCTAGGAAGCCTTTTCCAGCATCTCACGACTATCGCCTTCCCAGGGATTGAGGTGAGGTTGTCCAGGCTTGATCGTTCATCTTGTCCTTCTTGAAGATAAGAGTGACATTTGCTTTCCTTGAGCACTTCTCCCATCACCACATTTGATCAAAGATTACTGAGAGTAGCCTCTGCTAGTGACACCAGCCAGCTCCTGGGTACATCCCATCAGGATCCATGCACTTATGTATGCCCACTTTCTTTAAATATTCCCTGATCCATGCCTCTTCCATCAAAGACTTTTCCTTGCTTCAGACCTTTCAATGGTCTCCAGGAACTGTGTTTCCTTAAGGCCAGTCTTGCTAGCAAAGACTGAGGCAAAGAAGGCATTTGGTACCTCAGCCTTTTCCGTGCTCTGTGTCACCAGCACCCTCGCCCCAGTCAGCAGTGGGCCTAGATTTTCTCTAGCCTTCCTTCTTCTGCTGAGGTATGTACAGAAGCAAATCTTGTTGCTCTTGACATGCCTTGCCAGACTCAGTTTCAGGCTTTGACTTTTCTAACCATGTCTGTGCATGCTTGGCCAGTCTCTGCATTCCTCCCAGATTACCTAGTACATGCTCCATCCCCAGGGAGAGTCTATGCATTCCAATTGTGTTGTCGTGCAAATCCTAGCTTCACCTCTGCATCTTTCTGGCCTGTGCTTCCTAAAGAGCCTGTAGCTCCATACTGCAAGTATTCGAGGCATCACTCCCTGTCTCTGTCATCCCAACAAGAACACAGCCCTGCACAGAGATCTTTAATTGCTTCTGTTTGTTCCCCATGCTGCAGGGCTCTAATGTGCAGGCACTTCAGAGGGGCACCTGGCATGCTGTTTTCCGGAATGGAAAGAACCTGGGAGGTTTCCCTGTAAGGCTGTGTTGAAGTAATTGCCCTTCTTTTACACAAATGCTTGAGGTGACCCTGCACAAGCCCTGTTTTGCTGATTATGTTTTTCCCTTTATTCACATCATCCCAGGCGCCCTTTGCTTGTTAGCCTTGTCCATCTTAAGGGCACTAGTAACTCTGTACCCCCTTTTATTCCTAATTTAAAGTCCTTTGAATAATGGTTGAATTTAAACAAAGACTGGATACTGTCTTTGATACTTTCTGGAGAAAGAATAGAAGTGTACTGTATTTCTTTCTGCATAAATTTCTGCATGCTATGTGTGTTTACTGATCTGAAAATGAGATAAAATCTATACTGGGAAAGGTGACTAGAAGCTTTTCTTTGGTCTGCAACCCTTCAAGACTTTTCTTAGTGCCGGCTCTAGCTGTGGAAATGCCAAGTAGAACAAGGGAGTAAATGTGGCAAGAAGACAGAGCTAACCACTGCAGAAAAGTCTGTGTTTTACAATATCAAAGGTTTGTGTTGCAAAAACCAGAGCTCCAGGAGGTATCTGGGGAAGCTGTGACGAGTCACACAGGATGACAATCTGCTGCTGTGGCTCAGTGTCAATTAAAAAAGCCATCTCCTGGGAGCAATCCTTTTACCCATTAAGGACTTGCACATTAGAAGAAAAATACATTGTACTACTGGCCTTGTCATTCTATTGTGTGCAAAGTATTCAGCTCTTACATGCTTCCTCTTTGAAATTTTGTTCTTCTAGCTAAGTAGTGAAATAAGTCTCCTTCTGCACAGGGAAATTAGCAGAAACTTTGTAGAAAGTAAGCATAAAATCAAGCATGTGACAATTGTATTGTTTTCTGAATTTTGTCCATCTCTTGGTGTTGCAAGCTGTTGAATTTAGCTTTTTGCAAAACACAGAAATGCACTCTTCATTACAGAGATCTGTTTATTTCTAAGGTATCCTGCTGTTACTGAATTAGCATCTCTTGAAGCTCTTAAAATAATTAAGAGCTATCTCAACTCTTGTAACTGTTGCAAATGCAAGGCATATTCCACTAACTGGCTCTTCTTAACTGGGTTTAAGCACCTGAAGTAACAAACCTCCTAAATCAAAATATTTATGATATACAAAACCATGATAATGAAAATACACTCTTGTGTGTGCTTCTTTCCTGAAAAGAAAGGTAAAAATGAACAATAAACCAACAAATGGGAATTATACCAATCCAGGCATAATGAGAAGATCCCTAAACTTTTAAGACAGTAGCTAAAAACTGAATAAAACAGGATAGAATAGAAGCATATGATTGAATACCTTTAAGGAATGGAAAAGTGCAAATGAAGCAAAGTTGTCTGTAATGCAGGATGTTTCCTAAATAACACAACTTGCCCTAAGATGCACTTTGACACCGGTGCCATCACTGCCATTTTCTGAGAGACAGAGAAAAAAAAAGGCATGCAAAATTTATGAAAACCTATGCTTGTCTCAGTAGGACATAGGATATACAATTAGTCTGTTGGTTTTGTTTTGATTTTTGTTTGCAGATTCTTTTCACAATTACTTTCTGGCTACTGCTTAGGCAACACCTCACTGAACAGAAAGCACTTCGGCTAAAAGAAGCTACTTTATCTGAGGTCAAAGTTGGAAGTGAAGAAGGTGAAGAAAAAGGTAAAGCCAGATCCAATTTAGTCCTTCAGTCATGATAGAAGTTCCAGTTACTATGTTTCTCTGATGCTGAAAGCAATTAGCAAGGTATCTATTATTAGCTAAGAAAGATATTACAAAATCTATGTGCAGCTATCTCTCAGTAGCTTTCCAACTTTAGAAATACAAATAAAATGAGAATTCTCTTTACTGGAAGGTGATAAAATTACTCATTTTAGAAAGATCACAGAACTTTCAAGTGATCAGTTTACTGCTGTGTTCCAAACTCAAACCAGGGGAGTAATTGCCCTAAAGTTTAACCACAGGAGATGAGTTTACGTAGGGAAAGTTGCTAAATTCCTTGGAAGTTTTGTTGGTACATAAACTCTTACACAGACACAGAAGTTAAACTGCAAATTTCAGTGGAAAAAAAATAAACATATATTTTTTCAGTGCGGGGGCTCAAGCATACCTGAGAGAAAAGTTTGGATTCAGCTTATCTGACACCATAGTGACCTGTTCTTTCTTTTGCTACTGGGCACATGTTTCTCCAAACATTCCTTACCCTCTCTCTCTGGATGTTGAACTGAAAAAGTTCAGTGCGCTGAAATGGTAGGAAGTGAGCCCTGGAAGCAGTGGTGTAGTTCCCTCTGATTAATTAAAATCCTTGTCTCTGTAAAACACCTGATCGGGGTCAAAGCTGGACTACAAGGATTTTCAAGGCAAGACCTGAGAAGGGGGATGATGAGTGGGACAAAAGGAGTGAGCAAGCCTTTTGATGGTGAAGTTTCAATATTGCTCTCAATGGAAAGAAAAGCAGTACAACTGTGTACTATGGTTTTGGCAAGCCCTGTTATGCAGATACTTGCACATGTACTTGCTGCTGAGGGGACACTTACCCTGCCCTCCACAAACCTCACAAGGTTAATAACTGGGGAATCTTGACCTCTTCATAAAGCTAAACCAGCTTGTCTTTTCTGGCCCAGGTGCAGCACAAAAGCCTGGATAAGTGGTAGGTTTTTTTGAAAAACAGCAGTATTAGTGAAGCATTTATATTTTTTAAGCTTGTTTGGGTTTATGTTAATGTTTTCCCTTGCTTGTGGTTTTTGGAGGTAAACAAAATATTATCTAAAGGACGGAACTCGAGAGGTTCGAACTCGAGAGGAGAGTTTAAACTCAAGATGAGAGGTTTCTGGTGATGCTGGTGGTTTCTTTGTTTTCCAGTTTAAAAGGTTGCTTACTTGAGAGTATGAGCATTGCCATGGAAAGTGTTTTGGCTATTATCCATTATGCAACCCTTAGGCTCTAATTTTCCGCTACATCTGCTGGCGTTTCAGACAAGGTGGAGGCGGGTGTCTGGTAAGGATGTATAGCCATGTGCCCTATGGCTCCAGCAGCAGGTCTAAGCTCATATGAAGTTAAAACCCTTTTCCTTGCGCTGGAGCCATGCATGATTAGGAATTACGGTCTCTTGTGAATATTGTGTTTTAAGTTTTTGTGTTGTGTGCAGAGATTTTACTTCCCACCCATTTAAGTTCTTACTGAAAATCCCAAGAATAGACAGGCCAAACGTGACTCTGTATTTGCAGAAGAGGAGTCGCAAGAGGGAGAAGTGTCAGAAGAACAGGAAGAGGAGAAGGAAGAGGAGGAGGAGGGAGAGGAGGAGGATGAACAGGATATTATGAAAGTCTTGGGGAAGCTGGTGATGGCTATGTTAATCAAGTACTGGATTTACGTCTGTGGGGGCATGTTCTTCTTTGTCAGCTTTGAGGGTACAATTGTCATGTACAAAATCATCTATATGGTACTGTTCCTCTTCTGTGTGGCCCTCTATCAGGTAAGCGAGAACTGTGTTAACTGAATTTTATCCTTGAATAGAATTGTTCATACTTTTAGCTTGGTAATAAAGTAACTCCAAATAGAATTCACAAACAGCGTATTTGTTCTTTAGTTAGACACAACAGAATAAGACCATTTGAAGGGTTAAGATTTTCCTAATTTTCCTCTGTTTTGTGGTTATAGTGACAGGCAAAGTGCACATAAATTAGATACAATGCACACCTCTGCTCTGTCATGCCACTTCACCATAAACTTTGGAACCTTTGTGGAAAATTCTGAGTCAGTGCACATTCTACATAGCCACCAGTTTTTGTGGCAACTGATCCACACAGCTTCCACACTCCAATGAGCATGGAGTCCCTCTCCTCCTGGACTTTCATCACCTAATGGTGATGGAATTAAGTGACTGAAGCTGTCCCTGACTTTGTGTATGTGGCCAATATCCCGTCAGACATTTTTCACAAGAGGCTTTTACTCGAATGCATTTGCATCAGGACTAAAAAACTGTATCTCAAAATCTGTGGCTGCCACTGGGTAATCATTGCTTTCTTCAGGCCAGCTCGGAAAGATGGTGTTCTTCATCCTTGTTTGACAGTACAATGTTGTCAATATTTCTGTCAGTGTCTTTGCCTTCAGCTTGTGTCAGCATCTTCAGTGTGTGATTTTCAGGTACACTATGAATGGTGGAGAAAGATTTTAAAGTACTTCTGGATGTCAGTGGTTGTTTACACGATGTTGGTACTTATCTTCATCTACACATACCAGTTTGAGTCATTCCCTGGGTTGTGGAAGAACATGACAGGCCTGGATGAAAGGAAGTAGGTGGTTTTGATTAATTTTTTTTTCCTTTGGATCTCTGAGTTCAGTGTGACGGAAGGATCTGAGAGTAGTCTTCCTTCTTACGGGAGAAAAACATCATGCAGCCATTCACAGGCATAGCTGATTTTAGGCACTCAGTTATTAAGCCATAGATTTATTGCTGTAACCATAGAAATGAGCAAGACCAAGAGAGGAGCTCAGAGTTGTATTTTCTCCAGTTGGCTGCTTAGACCTTTGGATTACTTCTGTTCTCGATACAGCGCCAATAGTTCTCTTCACCACTTTGACCATTGCAACAAGATCCAGGGGAAGATTAAGGGTAGAGCTGCAGGATGTTTGGAACTGTTGAAGGTGGACCTGCTCTCCTGCTAATGAGGAGGGCTGGGTTTCTTCATCCTTATGATGAGTTGGGCATTTCTCAAGAGGACCTTACCTTAAAAAATATATGCAATATGAGTGGATCTCCAGTGCAAGACTTTCAGTCAGAGAAAACTCATCTGATTCAAGAGATCTGTGGCAGGGTTTGTTCATTTGACTGTAAATTTATATTACTAAGTCCAAACACAAGATACTTGCATTGTAAAACTTGCTAGTTTAGGAGAATTTTAGAAACCGAAACCACATAACAAGTGCCATCTCCTTATTTCCTATTGCAAATGATATGTAATAATGTCTCATGGAAAGAATATTTTGTGTGAAAAGATACCTTAATGGAATATTTTTTTTTCCAGACTAGAGGACCTTGGCTTAAAACAGTTTTCTGTGGCTGATCTATTCACACGCATCTTTATCCCCACCTCCTTCCTACTGGTGTGTATCTTACACCTTCACTATTTCCATGATCGGTTTCTCCAGATCACTGATTTAAAAGCTGTAACCAGCAAACAGGACAACACTATTTACAGGTAAAGAAGCAAAGTAGATGGAACTATTGATTATCTGTGTGGAAATGCTGTTTCTGACTGTCTTGTAATGCCCACTTTTCAGTAGATGTTATTTGCCTTTGCTATGACTACCTGGCTTAAAAAGAAGGTGCACAGTATCCAGCAACCCACTACTACAAACTATAGTATCTGTCTCTCCCTTTTTTCCCCTACACACTGAACTTTTTCATTTTGGGGTACATTTTCAAAGGTACTGATGGCATTTACGTATTTATTTCATTGGCTTTGACCTTTAATGGGGGGTAGGTGCTTAATTACTATGTGTACCCTTTTGTATGTGTGCCTGTCAGTAATAAGAAACACAGCTTTTAATTTGGGTCACTTCTTTTTTTAAAACATCCATTTTGAGTGCCACATGAAAATTGGGAGATCTTTCGAAAACACCACATTTGCATTGAACTGTTAGGCCCTTTTGTAAAGTTGAACTTCAAAAATGGAAAAATTCTGAATTTGATGTTGCTTTTCATAGTACTGACCCTTGGCTATGCTAGACATTTGGTGATTTCATCTAGAAGTTCATTAGCACTTTTTCATGAATCTGGGACATCACTTTTCCAGTGTTCAATTGTTACATATTTTCCTGCATGAAAACCAATCTGGCCTAGGATCCTGAGCCAGGAGTATGAGAGAGAGAAATGGTTTTGTAGTACTTAGTGTTATATTATGCAATGACAATTGCAGTCATTCTTTGAAGAAAGCAATTAATTTAGACCCTACTTTTAGAATGTTTACCTGTGTATGTGTATCTCAGCTGCACTTCTGTGAATGGGGACTAGATGCGTAACACCACATAGACCACAGGGTGTTACAGAATAATGATGCTAACTTAACAGGGAATTATGCTCTAGGTTATGCAAGGTTTACAAAGCATTTCAGGTTTTTTTCATACATTCAATTCCATATGAAGCTACTTCACAGTGTATGGTACAAGTCTGTGCCATGAGAATAAGCTCCAGTTTTATGGAATGCTTCCAGTTTCTGTATTTAAATAATTGCTAAGACCGGAAGAGATCAAACTTGATAAAATTTCCTGATAAAGATGTGGTGGTTTTTAAACTTACCTTCTAAATGTCTGTTTGTGTAATAACTCTCCCTTTACTTCTCTTGAATTGCTCAATGTGATGGTAGATTCAAGGGCCCTTTTGTAATGGCCTGTGAGCAAACTTCCCTTGCCCAAGGCAGACTTCTGTGCAGCAGTGGGTACGTGTTAACATCTCTGAATTGGCCAAGCCCTGAAAACAGAGCCCAGACAAGTGTCTGAGCTGAAATGGGGTTTTTCCTGGGCCAAGGCATTTAGGGGAATGCTTTGCAGTTTGCAGTAGCTCCACAAGCTCTCTTGTAGCCCGAAGTTTGCACTTGTGCTGAGTAACATAGGAAGTTTCCACCTCCCTTCTGGTGTGATCCGATAGACACAGAATAAAAGAAAAAAAACCCTGAAGCACTTGTAGGATTTTGATGGGTCCACTTTGCCTGTGAAACTGCTACTTGAAAATCTTTCCATTACACACAAAAGATACAAGAATATTATGCAGCTTTCCAAATGTTGGCATGAAGAGGACCACTGAGACTAAAGTCACATTATTCCCGAAGGATGGAACTGCTGATAGTGAAGACACAAAATGTTTTAATGCATTGTGAGCAAACATTTTTGCCACAAATAAGTAGCCTTGAGATACCATGCTGAAAGCAGACATTCATTGTCGTACCAAGCCTTTTATTAAAGTCACAGATGAAGAGGATCATGTGATATCATCAGCTTTTTTGTCTTGGAATTAGAATGCTATTTTTTGAGTCTAAATGTGTACTGAATTGTATTAAGGAGTCATATAAGTAGCTAGATATTTTTAACTGTTAAATGTGGCATATGTGCTACATTTGCCATTTTGAAGTATTTTCAAAATCACAAATGTCACATATATCCTTTGTTCCTCCTATGAAGCTTTAACTATTATGACCAATACCCAAATCAGAACAGTTTTCTTGGTTTGTACTCCTGTTAACACTGCTTGGTATATGAAAATCCATCTCTTTTCTTCCCTTGATGCAATAAATCACTACTGAGCATCAGCTGACATTATAGTTCAAAGCTTCTCAACAAGAGCTCAGCTGACATTTGTATTGGTGATGCATAAAGCTGGACAAGAACTAACACAGCAACCAACTTCAGCTTAACAGTAATGCTAGTAATAAATAGCAGGGGCAATTAAAACAGATTAAAGATTCATATATATGTGTAATTTTCTCTCAAAGCTACTAAAACTTAATTTTCCTTTTTGCTTTGAAGAAACTAACATTCACTTAACAACTGCTTTACCTTTCTAAACTGCTTTTATGCTGCACCTTTTGCACAAAAAAAAATTAAATAAAGAAATGGAACCTTTGTTTTGAGTTACAAGACAGAACTCGATCCTTTTAATAGTGAACTTCTTAAAATAATCACAGCGGCTGAGAGCTGGTCATGAAAGTATTAAAGAAAGCACATCCAGTTCCTCCATCTGCCTTTGAACTGCCAGGTGTGATTATGGTACTACAGTTGTGTCTAACTGAAGAGTCCTGTTAAAATTGCTGAGAATGGTAATTTATTAAAATGCTGTTTCTCATTGGCAAAATTTACAGAGGGAGTTGTACAGTAAGGCTTTGCCACCTGCAAAGAGAGGGCTGGCAGAGTGAGGCACTTCTCACTATTTATAAAGGTGTCAGAACTGAGTGTGTCAGTTTTACATCTGCAAGAGAAAGAAAAATTCTCTGATTAGGACTTCCCAAGCCCATTTCCTTGCTGTACCATGAATTATGGAATGGCAGAGATAAAGGCTGTGAGGTAGACAATTTCTCTGATAAGATACTCTGCCATAATTACCTTCACGTATTTTTTTAAGAAAGGAAAAAATTATTTTAAAAAAAGATGGTATTCTAAGGCTTACTTGAAGTGAAGCAGTAAAGACTGTTCTCACATTTTGGGGACTATGAAAATTATCTGTAATTCTGACTGAAGCTGTATAGGATCTAAATGTCTAAGAGCTGCCAGACATAATAAGCTTCCTAGACTTTCAATTGAATGGTGTATGTTAAGATTTCAGAGTGTGTTTTGTTATGACAGTGTGTTGTAACACATTGGTAGACAGGAAAGTGCGTTCATTCCTATTTAACGGTTTTCTTTTCTCTCTCTAATTCATTTCCCATTTTCATCTTGTGCTTTCATCTCCCACCTCATAGCCATGCCAAAGTCAATGGCCGTGTATATCTAATAATTAATAGGTGGGTACTTCAGTTCTTCCTTTCCTTTAAAACCTATATACCTTATTTTTTTTTGTTACTTCTTGGTTGCCTTAAAGCAAAGTATGTTCTTGCTGCGCAGTGCTGTGAAGTAAGCAGGGAGATGACGTTGTTCAGGTATTGCAGTTTCCTAAATCTGATGAAGCAGTTAACACATCTCTTCTGTGTATTTATACCTTGTGAGTTTCTCCTCCCACCTGAGAATTCTCCTAAACTTTGCCCACGCCTCAATGCAGGAATAATTGGTGCTATTTGTAATTGGCTGCAGACAATAGATTTGGTTGAGGAGGCTCGTTTATCTACCCTTTGTTTGTGCATGGAAAGATGCATGCCTGCATGCGCCTATGTACACACAGACGCACAGACACAGAGACACACATCCCTGTCTTTCTCCAAGAATGTAAGAGTGAGAATTTGAGGGCCCACTCAATTGAATGTGTGGTATGTGTTATGAGTTTATATAGACTGAAATTTCAGAATTAGAAAGGGAAACCACTGAAACCACTGCATGCTAAGGCTGTTAATTCACAGGCTGAGTTGGGTGCTGCAGGATCCAAAGTAGAAAAACTGCTGTCATCATCATCCCTTTATAAACGGCATCTTGAAAACTGTTCCATAAATTAGATTCCTTTCAAAATACTTGACTGGAATAAATGTGAGCTATTTTTTAATCGTCTCTGAGAATAGAAGGACTTCTCAGTTGTTGTCACTACTGAATATAAACAGAAAAGCAAAGACGATACCTTGTTTAGATATTTGTTACTGCCTGCTCTATGTGTCACGTTCGCACTCCTTCTTCAAACGTCATCACGTAGTTTGGGTCACCCTTCTTAAAAGTTTACCAGAGCTGGAATTCTGGTCTGTTTAAGGGAGTGGTGAGGGTAAGCACCATGGCTGAGGCAGGCCAGCTGGTTGCCAAGGGGTATGGCCAAGAGGCAAGGCTGGACTCTCACCCATGGGCAGTTCAGGAACATGCACCAACAACTGAGGGTGAGGATCAGGTCTGGAATCAATAACAAGGGTCAGCCACAACCTGCTGCTGTCTCTCTAGTCCATGGAGATAAGCCAGGTTTGCAGTGAAGGCAGGGTGTCAGCCTGTGTGTCAGACTTAGGGTCAGGGAGGCACAGGATCAGGCACAGGCACAGCTGCAATGCAGACACAACATAGGGGTGGAAGCCTCCATGTGAAAGCAGCACCCAGTGAAAGGGGAGGGACCCCCTACACTGAGGCTTCCTGGCCTGGCCACCTACCCCAACAGGGCTTGGATTCAGGCAGCAAATCCCCTTAAAGGCCCATAAAGGCACTCAAGGCCCTGGCAGTGGAGGTATGGCACTGTGTGCTCAGTTTGACTGTTGCAGACCAAATATTCAAGACATGTGTCACTAGCATTCTGCAGAGCAGAAAGCTTTCTGTTCTTAAGGCTTTGCATGAAAGATACTTGGGAACTTCTTTTAGCCAGAAAGTTTCATGCAATTCATAAACAGCAAAAAATTATCAAAGACAAAAGATGCTTAATAATGCATTCAATTAATTAATCTTCCACTCTAGTAAATTACAAATAAATGAAAGTACTGGGAATTCAGCAACGACCTGTGGCAAATGCCTGATTTTAATGCCACTGAAATTGCTTTGTTGCCAAGAACTAGATCTACTGGTATACTTCTCATTATTGATACCCTATTTAATGAACCTGAGGGTAAGAAACGCTCTCAGCTAAAAGCACTAGTGGCTGTACATTCAAGGCTTGTTACCTGCATTTATTATTTAGTTATTTCTCTTCCTAAGTATCAGACATAATACTTTTATGTTATCTGGGATAATTTCCCATTATTATGTGGCTTCCAACAATGAAGTTTTACTCACTAGCTCTGAAGATGTCTGGGTAGCTTGTCTTAAAAATTCTAAACCAGTGAAGTTTTTATCTTTTAATACCTCACTGTTGTCTGTTACAATATAATGTGATCTTGTAATGAAAAAAAAAAATGGAAAAACAACCCTAGCAATGCATAGGAAAGTTTTGGAAGAAAAATTCCAAGTAGACTAACTTTCCAAACAGTGAGCAGGGCTTTTTATCTATCCTTGGATCTCCTAAGCACATGATCCAATGCTCAAGCCTACTGATGCCAATAAAACTAAGCCTACTGAAAACTAAACTCATACTGAGACTTTATCAGGTATATATATTGCATGTTCTTGTCTTTATAACCCCGTTCTTGTCTTTATAACCCCATGACCCTCGTCATTATAACCCCGGATCTCCAGAATACAAATGGGAATTATATGAGTAAGAGAAAGATGAGTCCACTCATACAAAATTCAATAGATTTACTGTGTTTCTGTCCAATTTACACTGAGGTAAGTCATTAAGTCCTTGATTTACACCAGTGTGAATGTAGATTTTTCTATTATAAAAGTCAGTTGGGAAGATACCTCATAAAAATCAGTGCAACTGCATATATACAAAACCTGTCTGATTATGGTTACTTTCATTTCATGGTGCATTGCCTTTTAAATGAGCTCTGATGGTTTATAGTCAACAAGGATCTCCATAACCTTTGAACTGAACTGAAAATTCATTCTCTCTTCTTTATGCATGACCCTCCTATTGGTACTTTATTAGAGTTTTAGGTAAATATAAGTTAGTTATGTCCTTTTAGGGAACATTGATGTTTAGTCACTTTATAGAGATTTGAATATCCTTTTAGTGTATATGCTTGCTGATCTGTGACTTAGATAAGAAAATAACCAAAGAGCCCCAAAAGAGATGATTGGTAACAGCCAACATGGCTTTACTATGGGCAAATCATGCCTGACAAATTTGGTGAACTTCTGTGATAGGGCTACAGCACTGATAAATAGGGGCAGAGCAATTGACATTGTCTACCTGGACTTAGGCGAAATGTTTTTTACTGTCCCATACGATAGCCTTGTCTCCACATGGGAGAGACATGGATTTGATGGATGGGCCTCTCAGTGGATAAAGAACTGGCTGGATGGTTGCACACAGAGTTGGTCAATGGCTCATTGTTCAGGAGACCAGTGACAAGTGGTGTCTCTGAACGTCACTACTGGGGCTGAGACCGTTCAACGTCTTTGTTGGTGACATGGACAGTGGGATTGAGGGCACCCTCAGCAAGTTCTCTGATGACACCAGGCTGTGTGGTGCTGTCAACATACTGGAGGGAAGGGATGGTATCCAGAGGGACCTTGACACACTTGGGAGGTGGACGCATGCAAACTTCATGAGGTTCAACAAAGCAAAGTGCAGGGTCCTACACCTGGATCATGGCAATCCCAATGAGTTGGGCAGAGAAGTGACTGAGAGTAGCACTGAGGAGAAGGACTTGGGTGTGATGGTTGATGAAAAACTCACCATGAGCCGGTAGCATGCACTCACAGCCCAGAAAGCCAATGGATTCCTGGGTTGCATCCAAAGGAGTGTGGAGAGCAGGTCAAAGGAGATGGTTCTGCCCCTCTACTCTTCTCTGGTGAGACCTCACCTGGAGTGCTGCATCCAGCTCTGGGGTCCCCAACATAAGAAGACCTGGAACTGTTGGAGCAAGCCCAGTGTAGGGGCACAAAGTTGACAAGAGGACTGGACCACCTTCCCTGCACAGACAGGCTGAGAAAGGTGGGGCTGTTCAGCCTAGAGAAGAGGAGATTGCTTGGAGACCTCACAGCAAACTTCCAGTATCCAGGGGGCCTATAGGGAAGCTGGAGAGGGACTTTTCATCAGGAACTGTAGTGACAGGACAAGGAGTAATGGGTACAAATTGAAAGAGGGGAAATTTAAGTTAGAAATTAGGAAGAAATTCCTTACTGTTGAGTGGTGAGACACTGGAAGAGATTGTTCAGGGAGGTTGTGAATGCCCCAGTCCTGACAGTGTTCAAGGCCAGGTTGGATGGGGCTCTGAGCAACCTGGTCTAATGGAAGGTGTCCATGCCCATGGCAGTGGGGCTGGATACTTTAAGGTCCCTTTCAACCTAAACCATTTTATGATTCTATTTTCAGTAGCCAAAGTATAAGAGTTTTTCAGATTATTAGACACTGAAGTTTGTTGCCCAACCCATGATGAGGAATTATTGTCATGAATGTGGCTAAAATGTGATTATTAGGTGATATTTTTTGGTGTTTGAGTGTCTTGTTGAACTTCTAATTTTAAACCACCTTTTCTGTTTTTTGACAATTGGCACGGTATTTCTACTTCAGGATTGTTTAGTCAGATTTCTGTAGTTTTTCCTTCATTTGAGACACCAAATTTTCCAACTTGAAGGAACTGCGACTCCCAAATGATTGAAAAATAATTCTGCTTGTTTGAATTTCTCATTAACTGCCTAGCCTATTCTCTTAATTTTTAATGATCAGGAAAAAAAAACCCATCTAGATTTTCAGGTTCTTGAACTGTGAAAATCCTAGAACTGGCAGAATTTCCTCTCTAAATGGTTATAGGCCAGAATTTCACATCAAGAAAAATAAATCCCAGAGACGGTACTGTAGCATATTAGAACAGTCTTACAGGTGCTTGAAAGTATGCTGAGTGTAGTAATTTCAATAGCATAACCAAACATTTAGTGACCTAATCATATAGATATACACTTGCTAAAGGGAGATTTTATTGCAAGAAGTCATAGTCAGAGGGAAACTGGGTTTTCTGCAGCTATGGGAGGTGAGTGCCTACAGCACAGCTGTAGGAGAAAAAATGAAATCCTAAGAAAACGTTTATTTTCTCAGTAAAGAAAATATATATACTGAATAATCTCATTTAAAAAAAAAAAAGGCACCGTGGCACTAGAGAAATATTGTTTCTGTGTTAAATCAGTTAAATCATACCCCAGTTTTGGTAGTGTGAAACTTACTGATAGATTTAGTTAGAGACAACTGGAAATCAAAGAAAAATTCTCTGTGAGATATGGCAAAGAGAGAGAGAATGAATGGCACTAAGATGTGATAAAATCTTCTGAAGGTGCAGCCATGGAATTCTTGCATTGGTTTGTTCCCAAACCTATAGCTGGAAGAAAACTTGCAAATTCCTTGGCTTTCTAGCTGCATCTTTTAATTGGAAGAAGGTAGCAATGCATTTACAGTGATAGGTCAGATACTTGTGATGGTTCAGCTGCATTACTCAGAGCATGGTACAGCATTGACCGTGTTTAGCACTGGTGTAAATAGGTTGCCCCTTTTCCATCTGTGCTGCAATTCCATGTTTCTTTATAGAAGCACCCCGTGAATGTCATGATGGCATGCTCTTGGCATCAGAAGGCTTCTGCAGATGGAGCAGGAGAATGCTTTATGACTTGTGATGTAGCATGACGTATTTGTCGATGACCTTCTTCTGTAACCCCTCTGTTCTCATCTCCCTTTTTCTTTCTGTTCCAATTACTTTGAGCAGCCTCAAGAAAAAAATACCAAACCACCAAAATGAGTAAGTCCCCTATGAAGTCATGAAATGTTTCCTCTTAAATAATGTCATTTCATGCTTCTACATCTTAAACTCTGACCATTTTCTCCAGTGGGGAAAATGTCAAGTTTAAGTGTCAATACCACTCATTACTAACTAACCATTAGTATCTGAGTGAAAAATAGTTACTAATACATTCCAACAACTCAATTTTCAGTGTGTATTTGGAGAGAGTACCAGAATCATTAACTTTTCTACTTCTAAGGCATTTTCCATGAACAGTTTATTTTTTTCTAATTATACAGTTTGAAAAAGAAAAAGACTACGATGTCATTAGTCCTCAGTTTGCTGACATGCTACTGTTTACCAACAGACTGGTGCACCAAGATGGAAGCCTTCCTGACATAACTATGATGAATTTAACAGCCAGCAGAGAAAAGGAAGAGGATAAAATGCTGGAAGAGGCTGGTGAGAAAAGAATGGAAGAGCCAGAGGGGGAGGGAGGGAAAGGGAGGGTCAAAAAAGGAAAAGAAGAAGAGAAGGAGGATGAGGATAAAGAAGATGATGATGATGATGATGATGATGACGATGAAGACAATGAATCAGAGGAAGAAGAAACTACAGGTAAGCTCTGCAGAATGCAAATTTTTCCTTCCTCAGCCTTAATTAACAGTGTCAACAGGTGGTTTGTTCTTGATCATCCCTGTTAATTTCAATTACCAGGTTTTCCTTCTAGTTTCGCATGCAGTCTGTGTCAAAGAGCCTGAACTGAGCAGATGGCTACTTGTCAATTATTCAACAGGCTACAGGCTCTTCTGGGGAAAAAAATTATACTATAGGATGCTGAGAGGAAGAAACCGACAGAAACTCTGCCTCTTTCTTCTAGGTGGTCTGGGTTAAACTATTTGAAGGCTACCCCAAATCTTAAGAACTTATTTAGAGTGAAATCTCCTTAAAACAAAGACAGTAATAAAGCATACATGTTTAATATCTGATAGTGCATGCTTTCAAGGCACCCCTCCCCAGAAGTCCCAATGGCTTACTTCATTATTTATGTGCACATTAGTGTCATATTTTTCACTTCTGAATATGGGATGTATAATTGATGCCAGATGAATATAAAAAAGCTTAAGGGCAGATTTGGGTACAGCTTATATTGTCATCCTTGATATTGCTAATATGAACTTCTAAAATGAATTATTACCATAACCCAGTTTGTAATATGAGCCAAAAAGTGAAACCAGGGAAGAGCATTTAACACCCAAGGAAGCTGTATTCTTTGGAAAGGGCCTTACTACAAATTTAGTTACTCATGCCAATATTCACAGGACTGTGACACATAAATAGGAAGACGGTCTTTGTCAAGGCAAAATGGCAGCACATCAGGCTTAGCTGCCCCAGGGAATCATAAAATCGTTTAGGTTGGAAAAGACCTCTTAAGATCCTTGAGTCCAGTCATTAACTCCTCACTGCCACGTCCACCGCTAAACCATGTCCCTACATGCCACATCTATAGGTCTTTTAAATACCTCCTGGGCTGGTGACTCCACCCCTTCCCTGGACAGCCTGTTCCAGTGCTTGAACCTCAGCTGAAACAACTTACCTTTCCCAGCTGGAACATCTGCCCTCACAGAGGGGTTCATGGGCCGTGGACACCTTTATTGGCCAGCTTTCATACTGTCTGTGAGGGGTGAGGGGTCTGGTGCACTCCAGCCATCCCAGCTTGTTGGAAGGGCTTTGGGACAGAGGCCAGCTGGTGGAGGTTACTCTGTGCAGTGACTCATGCAAGCAGGAAAGCAGGGAACTGCAGCTGGTGTTGCTTGGAAATAGCACAAGGGGATCCATCTTTAAGCTGCACATGCATTTATTTCTATGGGAGTTATACCATTTTTACACAGCCATGTGGCCAGAGCTTTGACATTAAACATGTTCGTATGTGCAGACTTCATCACACAGTGTTGTACAATCTTTCAGTGGATGCAGTCAGGCCTGTATTTTATTCCCTGTGTGTGTAGCGCCTGGCGTGCTAGGCAGAGTTTGCTATAGCACCTTATCTGCCTGCTCCACTTTGCTGGCACTGTGTGGATACACCTTGCACGATGCAACAGTGCAAATGAAAATAAATGCAATGAAAGAATGAGTGAGAACACCTAACTCTATAAAGACTTCCCTTAAATACTTTCATTGTGCTTGTAAAAACATGTGTAGGATTAAAGTTCTGTAGCTTAATTAATTTCTCAAGTTTAATTATGTGCTCATAGAATTTACATCACTCAGCATTTTTATTCAGATTTTCTAAGTTGTGTTTGGAGAGGTATTTGGTTGTGAGGTGTTCCAGAAGTCTGCTTTTTCACACAAATGTGCATGTGTTCTTCACACAAATATGCATGGAGTAACCATCTTGGTGTGCTTTATATATGAAAAAAAGTGATAATTTTAAAGAATTACATAAGGAAGGTGGTAACTCCTTTGCATTTTTACCAGCTTAGACTGTGATGTGCTTTGGTATCACTTGCAAATGTTTCCATCTCTGATATAAACTGTAAGACTGTTTTCACAGCATGCAAAATCCTTTCTAATCTCCAAAATGCTTCTGAAACCCTGAATACAGTGTGAAGACTTTATACTAATATGTACCAGCCAGATGAAACAGTTTTACAGCCAGCCCACAAGCAAAGTCATCACTTAGAGAGCACTGTTCAGCAAATGTATTGTCATGTACACTCACATGTAGTAGGAGATGCCACAAGCTTGCTCACTGGGGTAGTATTTGGGAGGATGGCTTTTTTAGCCAAGCACCCCTGTGAAGGGATACTTTCACCCAGCTTCAGGATCTCCACTTGATAAAGCTTTTTCAACTGAGAGAAATATTTGACTGGACTACAGTTTGCCTTGCTTGTTTTAGTTGTCTGTCCGGTGAAGGCACAGGTCACACTCTAAGAGGCTGTGCTGTTTTCAAGGCAGTTTAGATAACTCTGACATCTGAAGTTGTCTATAGTACAATTGTCCAAACCCATGTGACAAGAATCCAAGTCCTGGTGTGCATGGATTTTTTCCAAGCTGGCTGAAAATCTTACTGAGTAGTAGTAGTCTGTGCTTTCTGAAATCAGCTGGGTCCATAGCTTCCAAGCATCAAAAAAAAATTTATTTTTCTGAGCTGGAAAAGGACCAGGGCTGGAATTAGTTCCTGAATGAGATCTCTCAGCTTAGGTCCAGAAATACTGGAGGACTAGAGTCCAAAAAGAGCTCTGAGGAGAGGAATAAAAGCAAAATTGGCAAGGGAGGCCACCACTGCTGCTTTTGAAGTGCGGAATCCTTCCAGGGAATGTGGGTCAGAAGGGAAAGCCCCCCAGCTAAGTGGGCTTCAACCCCGTTTTTAGTTAGTTAACCACTGAGCCATACCTTTATCCTCCATCTTGTCTTACTCTAAGGCTTAGAAGAGAAGCAGAAAGCTCGGTGTTTGTCTAGTGGAGTGTTCCATTTCACAGAGACCTTCATTTTTGTCCTCACAATGATTCTGCTTGAACATCCCTTCAGACTTAAGGAACAAGTGGCATCTGGTGATCGACCGCCTTACAGTGTTGTTTTTGAAATTCCTGGAGTATTTTCACAAGATGCAAGTCTTCGTGTGGTGGCTGTTGGAGCTGCACATCATCAAAATTGTTTCATCTTACATCATCTGGGTCACGGTGAAAGAGGCAAGTAAACACCCACTGTCAAACTCTTACACATCGTGGAGGCTTGTCAGCATCTGCCATGTGGTTACATACCCAGGTGTAGGGAGAGGGCTTTCTCCTGTCAGACCTCACTGAAGCTATGGGCTCCATCTGGGTTTGTTGCCTGCTGGGAGCCTGCCTTGACATCTTCCACGTTCTTTCTGTCTCAAGGGTCTCAGCCCTCCCTTTTTATCCAGATATTAAAGTTTTATTAGTCTAGTTCTTTGGATTTAAGAGATATAACCTCTCTCCTGCTCAAACTGTCTGTGGGCACCATCCAGGGATGGAAGATGTAGGAAAGGACTGGGAAGGTACATATAGGAAAATTAATTTAACTTGGTCTAGTGCTTAAGAAACAAGAATATGGAACTATGCCTAAAGAAAAAGGGAGCAATGTTTTTATCTGTGCTTTTGGTGTGGGCAATGTGAGTTCTCTATGTGACATAGCCATTTCTTGAACAGGGTAGTAGGACAGCATTCACTAAAAAAAAAAACCAAACAAAAATCCCTTTTCTCACATGTTTTTGTGGGGGAAAAGTTGAGAGGATGAAGGTCAGTTGCACAGACACACAGATCTGTGCCATCTCTTCTTTATTTCATGTGTACTAAAGCAGCAGAAGTTGCATGTGGTCATTTGTATTTCACATCTGTTCATAAGGAAGACACAGAGTTTTGTGGGTCTAATAGTATTAATATTATGTGGGTGCTAAATTTCTTCCTAAACCAACTGTAAAGTTTTCCCTTCTTCACTTACTACTTTGTGTCTGTGTTATTGTCAGTATTGTTGTAATCTTTTTTTCAGTATTTTCCTCAAAGTTTCTGCATTTCCCTTTCTTTTGAATGATTCTTTTTTTTAACCTGCTGTGAAAAAGGTCAGACTTTCTCAGTTCTTTTGTTACTCCGTGTAATTTCTGTACTGTTTTTGTGTTTTCAGGTGTCTCTGTTTAACTTTGTGTTTTTAATTGCCTGGGCTCTTGCTTTGCCATATGCTCAGTTTCGCCCATTGGCATCAAGTATCTGCACTGTTTGGACATGTGTGATTATTGTCTGCAAAATGTTATACCAGCTCACATCTATTGATCCCAAGACTTTTTCCAGTAACTGTACATTGGTGAGTATAAATGTATATTAAAAATGTTTGACTGCCGTCTTCTTCAGTGAAGGAGAGCAAAAGCATATCAAGTACAAACATAACAGTTCACCTGATGTATTATTGTGGATTATTGTACCCTCCCCACGCAGTCTTAAAGTCATGTTTTATAACTGGTGCGTTTTCTTTTTAGCCAGGAGAGAATGAAACTAAGGTCGATTTAGAAGAACTCAAAACCTCAGTGCTCTACAGTGGGCCAGTTGATCCTGCAGAGTGGGTTGGATTGAGAAAGTCTTATCCCCTTCTTGTGTACTTAAGGGTAACTTCTTTAATTATCTGTATTCAGATATTTTCTTATTTGTGATGAAAGTAGCATTGTCTTGAAATAAATAATCTGTCACACACACAAAAAAAAAGTAATGCAAACCTTTGACAATAAGGAAGTACAGAGGGAAAGAGGTGACAGAAAACCACATCTGTTACACAGAACATTTCCAGAAGGGATTCAGTACCAATTAAGTTATTCTTTCATGTAGAAGTATCACTTTTGGACTCTACCATCTGTTAAAAGCTCTTTAAGAAATGAGATATTTAAGAACTCTAAGTAATTAAGAGGTACATGGCTTTCAGGTACCAAAGGACTGATGGGTCTAATTGGAGTAATTGCCCTGAATGACTGTGTGTGCTAGAAGCAGTTAATTTTTTTAAGTGCTTATTCCTTAGCCACAGTTTAGAAAATACAATGAGTTAAGAGAATAATTCATTCAAACTCTAGCAAATGGATATCTTTTGTTTTTCTTTTTGTTTTTAGTTGATGCCTGTGAGCAATATTTTATCATTCCTGTCTTGATTAAAAAACCTTACTTACGGTGAAAATGTGCCAAGTCCTGAGGAAAACCATGTCTCTTACCAATTTAAAGAATCTTCAGAATTCTATATACACAGTTTAAGGTTGTCAGAAAACATAAAAATCCCAGTGGTAGCTGTTTCAGGAGATTCTTGTCCCAAATATTTCTCAGAGAACAGAGATCTGGAGTTTGCCACTTCTGCTTCAGTTATGGCTTCCTTGAGGGACTTTCTCTGAGCTGGTCTTTTTAACCAGCTCTTGGAGTTAATTAGTACCTCTCTTCTATTGAGCATAGGGCAGATCTCCCTCCTGAGATAAATAAAAAATCAATTCATAGCCACTCAAGACTGCATCCTAGTCAATCTGGCTTTGGGACAGAATGAGCTGTGCCTTAGAGGAGACTGACAGATTGTTCATGTAAAAGAGTGCCCAGGTTAAATTTGCTCTACCCAGCATCCTTGTTTTGGAAAATTAGTGCTTGACAGCTAAACCTGTGCAGATGACTTTTGTGTATGTTTGTATCTTCTATCTCCTCCAAAACAAAACATGATACCTTAAGAGAAGCTATGAAATACGAGAGGGGACGTGGATCGCTCAATGCCTTTTCCCGCCCCATCTTTTCCACAGTTAGTGTTCATTATAGTATTTTTTAATTAATGTCTTTATGTGTATCTTCCAGATGTCTGTAGGATTCATCAAAATCCAAGAATTGGTGTGAACCTTAATTTGTTTCAATCATAGTAGCTGGGAATAGGTGCTGGTGCATTCTGGAGTGCAGAAGTCCTCAGTGATAACATCAGTTTGAGCATTAATGGGTTTATGTGTATCAAAAAACTTTATAGCTTCTTGTGGTTTTGACTTTTATTTAATATTCTTCTGACTGTGTCTCCCATAGAATAACTTACTGATGCTGGCTATTCTGGCTTTTGAAGTTACAATCTACCGTCATCAAGAATACTACAGATGTCGAAATAACCTCACTGCACCTGTGACTAAAACCATTTTCCATGATATTACAAGAGCACATCTGGATGATGGACTGGTAAACTGTGTCAAGTATTTCATAAACTACTTCTTCTACAAGTTTGGTTTGGAGGTAAATAACTATGTATTACTTTTCCTTATGGTATCATTCCAAACCTTTTGATTGTGTTACTTTTGAGTACTAGCTTGGACTCTGTTTGACATCTAGATGCTTCTTAGTCATCACTCATGTTAGTAATCTCTGTTCCCTTACCTTGTTGGTTTGTTCATGTGCACATGAAATGTACTTTGAAAAAGTCTTTTCATAAATAGTGATTTTTCACAATTTTCTGTGCCTTTCTGAAGAAGGCAACTCCCAGAGTAATGCATCCTAAATCTAATCATAATGATGCTCCTGACCTATATGTTAAACACTACCACCACTTGCTACTGATAAATGGACTAAACTGTTCACAGCCAGCTGAGGATTAAGAATGAGTGAAAATTAAAGGAAACCAGCAAGTTATTTCCTTTGGGAAATAATTTTAAGCTCATTCTAATCTGGGGAGAGAGAAAACCAAAATAGCATAGCGCACTGAATAAATGAAGTGTTCACTAAGTTTCAAAACATGTTTCATGGTACTGAATGAAGGGACTGCTTTTAGTGAAGCCAGATAACAGAAATGCTGGAATGCAGAGCCTTTACAATAATGCAGAACTAAAGCTGTCTTGCAGGAATTGACTGGATTTGTCTATCACAAATAGAAGCTGCATGGTCTAAATACCTCATCCATTTCCTACATGAGGATATGTTTTAGTTGTTACTAATCTTAACAGTTCCTCTTCTTTTCCACATCTGTACATCCTCTCAAAATATGTGACTGTGTAATATGTTCTTTGCTTGGTGACAGTTAAACATTTCACATATCAGCTATTGTGACAAGGCTCTTTCCTTTCTGTATCTTTAGATATCACATAATGGAAATCTGCTCTGGATAGAAGAGTATCAAAAAGTTAGGGTGTTTGGGTGGAGTGGCAGAAGTTGCTGTCAGAGCATGTTGGTTTGCACAGGGTTCCTGTGCAGTCAGATGCAACATGTGTCCAAGCATTCTGTCAGGATCCACGATAATTTATTATTGCTGCATTGACTGGCGATGAGGTTGTAGAAGTTGCTTAAGTTTCTTTACTTTGTTTCCAGACCTGCTTTCTTCTATCAGTGAATGTAATTGGTCAGAGGATGGATTTTTATGCAATGATTCATGCCTTCTGGCTGATCGCTGTGTTGTATCGACGCAGGAGAAAAGCTATTGCGGAGATTTGGCCAAAATATTGCTGTTTCCTAGCATGCATCATTACATTTCAATACTTCCTTTGCATTGGCATCCCACCTGCTCCTTGTAAAGGTAAGGACACCTTTTACGGAAAATTACTGCTACTTGCTTTTACAGAAAAGTGCTGCAAAATTGGTAAGTATTCTGAAGAAAAGGATTAAGTAATTGTTATGAAGTACTGATTGAGTTTTTGCGTGCTTCTGTCACACAGACTATCCATGGAGAAGTGGCAATGCCAACTTCAACTCCAACATCATAAAGTGGTTATACTTTCCAGACTTCATTGTGAGACCAAACCCTGTCTTCCTTGTGTGTAAGTATTTTAGCATGTAGTTATGAAGTGTTTGTATGTCCTTTGCTTAAATCATCTATACAGTGGAATTTGAAGCCAGCCTTTTATTTACTCTTCAGTAGCAAGATGGCATATTTTCTGGGAGATTGAATACTAAGAATGGCTTTGAATGTAGTAAAAAAATTCATAGAATTAGTCATTTTTGCATCTGCTTTTCCTGTATCTCTTTTTTAATAATTCAGCATCAAAATGTGTGAATATTTCCCCTTTTCTCATTTATTTCTCCATAAAAGCCATAAACAATGACAGGTAAAAAACCTAAATCCATTAATATATTTCAATTCAGAGTTCAATGCATTGAAAACTGCTCAGTCTTGGGGGTCCAAAGTGTGGGAAAACAGTCTGGTAACTGCATTGTAACATATCACAACTCTCCTTACACCTGTGTTGATGACTGAACTTTTCCTTCCAATCACTGCTTTCTCCTAGATGACTTCATGCTGCTTCTGTGTGCATCCTTGCAAAGGCAGACATTTGAGGATGAAAATAAAGCTGCAGTACGAATTATGGCTGGAGACAATGTGGAAATCTGCATGAATCTTGATGCAGCTTCTTTTAGCCAGCATAACCCTGTTCCTGACTTCATTCACTGCCGGTAAAGACTGAATCTTAAAACACTTGGAAAATGCAGTGCTTCCTTTTCATAAAGTTCACTAGGGTAAAAGTCATTCTCATAACTTCCAATTTTACTTGGAATTTGAATTCATGTATGTTCCCATCTAACATAGCGCTGTATGAGACAGTAGATAGTTCACTTCTGGGTAATCAGCATCTGGTTTAGAACAGGGTGGATGCAAACATGTCTTCCTAAAAGTGATGATTGCTTTTAGTGCTCTCCAGAGGAGTTCAGTGATAAATTTGCCTGAAAGCCTGCATTCACAGAATCATAGATTTGTTTAGATTGGAAAAGACCTTTAAGATCATCGTGTCCCGCCACTATCTTAGGCAACCAACACATTGCAAAATGCTCACCTTTAGGTCACAAGTTCTTGTATGCTATCTGTGCATGTGTGGATTTAGAAAGTTTGGGAAAAAAAGGCAGTTCAGCTGTTAGATTAATTTAACCCTCTATATTTCCAACTTCAGAAAGAATCTTGCTACTCAAATTTTAATTTCCTTCCATGAATGCCCAGTGGGGAAACACGTATTTTGGACTTAAGTGCTCTGTTGGTTTCCCCCCAAACACAGACGTGTTAGCAAGAATCCGTTGTAGTCTGCAGTTTCCCAAGTATGTATTTAATCCCAAAACGTCATCAATTGTGTCCCACCGAGTTGTTGTCTAAGCACAATCAGAATAATGCTCTAAGAGACTGTCCTTTGTGCTATTTCATCTAGGTATAAGAACCTTAAAAGTGTCTTGGAAGGACGACTGACATGTCTTCCTGTTCCTGAGCATTGCATACAAGGTTGTTTAAGAAGGTGAATAGTACATAAAGGGGCAGAGCCTGAGGCAGTCTCTTCCGAATGGCCTTCAAACAGTGGAGCTGTTCCTGTGTGATCATTTCAGCAAACACAGATTAGCTCAGCTCTTCTAAATTGTGCTGGGCACGCTCTTAATTGAACTTGTCTCTGAAAGTTTTGCAGTATCACAAGAGTAAATGGGAAGAGTAAGATTTCTTAGTTGTGATGTTCCGTCAGACTTGATCTGTGAATGCATGTTAACAACAGATGTCTGAGTATGAAAGGAATAGAAAAATGGCTAGAACTGATGTCCATAAAAATCTTCCTTTTGATGACAGACTTTTATTTCTTTTACCAGACAAGTGGTATTACTAGAAGTCCTTCTCAAGATCTTTAGGATGATCCTGCTATTTCTGTTACAATTGGTTGCCAAATCTATCTTGAAATAGCTTTGAAAAGAAGACTTTTGAAACATTCAGTTGACTCATTTGTCCAGAGATTTATAGTCACTACTGGGCAAAGGTTGAACAGTTCTCCCCCTTGAGAATTTCCAGTCTACACAGTGGACCCAGTGCTCTAGATTCAGTAACATAAGCAGGAAGAGAGAAGTATTAATCTTTCTTCAAAATGCTCCATCAAGTGATAAGGCTTTCTAAAAGATATCTGACAAATAGGGCTTGGTTGAGAGGAAATGTAGTGGAGATTGCCTGAGGTTTTCTTTTGCCACTGGTGTCCATCTTAGCAAAGGCAGATGCAGCAGTTGCATGAGGAACACTGATGTGTTTGATCACTGGTGAAGACCATCACTGGTTTCTGGCAGAAAGATCGAATTTTCCTTCCTTAGTCCAGGAAAAAAGTCATTGTGCAAAAAAGTCATTAATGATGAGAATGTGTTTTAAAGCTGTTTTCAGAACAGAAAAAGGCAAGAAAATCGCTGCTTTTTAAACAGCCTCTATTGGCATCTTTTCAGTGTTCTCTGGAATATGATAGATAATTCTGATCATCTCTATAAGATATTCCCCAATGGACAAACATGAAAACTTTGAAACACAAAGGATATTCTTTGAATATTTTAAATGGGAATCAGAGTCAAGTTCATAGTGGAAAGTAAAGTTCAAACAGAACTGGCCTGTTGCCTCTCCACAATCCTTTGGGTTAATTTCTGTGTTTTGGTCCATGTGCATGGTATGCATCAACTTGAAGCCATTGGTGGCAGGACCTCCACTCAGACACACTGCTGGGCGTGTGCTGACCGAGGAGACCTGTGGAGAAGTGATTAACAATATGCAACCATTTAATTGAGAATTTGCTGCATATATTAGGCAGTAGGTGGTATTGGTGATGGAGGGTACAAAAAGCCCCAGAAAATCAAAGAACCCATTAGTGGTGGTGAGCTGAACAAATAAACTTTGGTCACTTTATATTTGTCCCACCTAAATGCCAAAATCTGTGCAACCATTTCATGTGACAGTTTTATGCTGTGTGAATAAGGAGAAGAATGAAAAGAACAAGGCAGAGAAAGAAAAAAGAAGAGGGACATATTTGCTTGAAAAATGAATCATGGATTACTAGAAAACCCATTAATTAATGCATTCAGGAACAAAGGAAATTCCTGTTTATGGTATCTTTTCATGTGGATATTTGGGTGGGGAATCATGGAATCATGGAGTGGTTTGCATTGAAATGGAAGGGACCTTAAAGATCATCTAATTCCAACCTCCCTAGCAAGGGTAGGGACACCTTCCACTAGGCCAAGTTGCTCAAAGCCCCATCCAACCTGGTCTTGAACACTTGCAGGCTGGGGCATCCACAACTCTGGGTGACCTGTTTCAGTGCCTCATTACACTCTGAGTAAAGAATTTCTCTCTGATCTAAATCTCTCCTCTTCTAGTTTAAAACCCTTCCCCTTCTCTTATCCCTGCATGCCTATGTAAACACTTCTCTCCTTTTTTTATGGGACCCCTTTAATTACTACAAGACCACAATGAGGTCTCACCAGAGCCTTCTCTTCTCCAGGCTGAACAACCCCTACTCTCTCAGCTTTTCCTTATAGGAGAGGTGCTCCATCCCTCTGACCATGTTCTTGGACCTCCTCTGGACTCACTCTAACAGGTCCCTGTCTTTCTTGGACTGAGGACCCCAGACCTGGACGCAGTACTCCAGGTGGAATCTTATGGGGGCAAAGTAGAGGGGGAGAATCACCTCCCTCGATCTCTCTTGAAGCAGCCCAGGATGCAGTTGGCTTTCTGGGCTGTGAGTGCACATTGTCAGCTCATGTCCAGCTTTTCATCCATGAGTACCCCCAAGTCCTTCTCATCAGGACTGCTGTCAATGAATTCCTCTCCTAGTCTTTGCTCATGTCTGGGATTTCCCTGACTCAGATGCAGGACCTTGCACTCGGACTTGTTTAACTTTATGAGGTTCATATGGGCCCACTTCTCAAGCTTGTCCAGAGGTCCCTCTGGATGGCATCCCATTCTTCTGTTGTGCCAACTGCACATCTCAGCTTGGTGCCGTCTTCAAACTTGTTGAGGGTGCACTTGATCCAACTGTCTGTGTCACTGATGAAGCTGTTGAAAAGCACCTGTCCCAGGACAGAGCCCTGAGGGACACCACTCATTACCTGCCTCTACCCGGACATAGAGCCATTGACCACAACTCTCTGGATGCATCCATCCAGCCAATTCTCTATCCACTGAATGGCCCATTCATCAAATCCATGTCACTCCAATCTAGAGAAATAAGGATGCCATGTAGGACCGTCTTGAAGGTTTTATAGAAGTCCAGGTAGATGACATTTCTCTATTGATCTTAGAGAGCATTGCAGTCACTCCATTAAAAAAAGCCACCAGAGTGGGCAGGCACAGTTTTCCTTTAGTGAAACCATGCTAGGATCACCTTCTTGTCTTCCATATGCCTTAACATTGCTTCCATGAAGACCTGCTCCGTGAACTTCCCAAGCACAGAGGGATAGCTCACTCATCTGTAGCTCCCTGGGTCTTCCTTCCACCCCTTAAGCTGTAACTTCTCCTTTTTTTGTTTGTTTGTAGTGTTAGCTGCATGAATCTGCAATGGGAATGTGTAGAATAGTGTCTCTAAGTATAAGCAGCCCTTCCTTTAGTATGAACTGCATAAAAGTTCTTGTGTTCTTGAAGGTACCTTACCTTTCTTTGAGCTCTAAAGTGTCTCTTTTCAATGCTTTCACTACAATGTAGATTATCCCAGGCTTTAGATTATGTTATTTTTGAGAGACTGCACTGCATATTTGCAATCCTAAATGCCTAATTTGCTTCAAAGAAGCACCAGAGAATAGCTGACAGTACCTTAAAGTGACTGAATCTTTTATTAAGAGTTATAAGTCTTTAAAAGAAGGACTTTCAAGCTCTGAGTAATCCACTGAAGATCGACTGCAGAAGAAAATGTATGTATCTGGCCTCCATCCAAGACAATTTGGAACTGAAAGGGCTTTGTCTAAAAACATTTCTTGTGCTTTTCAATAGAAGTTTCAGAAGGGTCTAAATATTTAGTAACATGGACAAGAACTTCAGATTCAAACCTTATGCAAGAAAGTGAAATTAGTAATGGCATTTCTCCAAAAGTCAGTCAGAAAGAGCCAAACAATAAGAGAAGACAACCTGGTTATGAATAAATTATGAAGTAGAAAAAAAAAAATTTAAAAAAATGTTGTGCTTGGTATTCCTGGGTTTTCTGAGAAGCTTGGTGTGTATTTACTGCTATGTAAAAGAATGGCAGCTGCAGGCCGAAGCACCCTTTCTGAAGTATCACTTCCCTTGAGAAGAAACTCATTGGTCACTGTTCTAGTAGGGATGGATAAAAAGCTTTTAACTGCAACATAAACAGTAGCAGAAAAAGAACATATTTCCAAAATGCTTAATTTTCTTCTCTCTGGAGAAATACTTCAGTTCAGCAATGATAAATACAGTCTAAGTAAGAGATTTCCTGAAATTTTCTTGTCTTTCCACCCCCACATTTCTCAGGGGACACGTTCTTGACCCCAAGAGAGTGCACATCCAAAGGACTTTGAAACAGAAATAAGAACAAAGAATAGAAATAGGAGCTTTTAGAATGATACAGGATTTAAAGCAACCTCACTGAGGATAATCCTTTCCCACAGTCTCTAATGCTGGAAAATTCTCATTTCAGTTCCCAAGAAGTTTTCAGACATTCTCCTAGACATTGTCAGGGAAAAAAAGCTTGGGATTGTAACCTGCTTTTTTCCACTTTAAAGCAGAAACAGTCATTGAACTGTCCCTTTTAATACCTGTCCTCTGAGAACCATCATGAAGGGAGTCAGCTAAAATGTCTGAAAGGCAGCTCTAATTCCAGTCTTGGAACTGTGTTCCAACTTAGGTTAGTGAGATAGGACCTGCAAATGAACATTACAGGCTTCCTGTCATATTTGTTATTTAAAGACGATAAACATTCTGTTGCTAGTAAAATGAGCCTCAACAAATAGCACAGTTGTGAATTTGGGTATTTTTAATGTGGATGTAAGCATGAAAGCAGGACTTTGCTGGTAAGAAAGTAATTGTAAAAGAATATCAATCCTTGGAGAGGGTTTAACAAAAATAGTAGGACCTAGGACCTGTGGGATCCACAACACTAGATTTGAAGGAGTCCATTGAAATAAAGGAGCTAGTTTTCAGAAGAATGGATGTTGCTGTTGGTGAGGGGAAAATCAGTGAAACTGCCTTCTGAAAGTTGAAATAGAGCTCCAGGGAAAGGCTTTGAGGATGGAAGCTTGGTAAGAAATTAGCAATGTTGGGATTAGAAGGGGAAATGAGCTCTGATGCAGGATCACACAGGCTGCTGAGAGTGTAAGGAATGGAAGAAAGAAGAAATTTGGCAGTAGGTGTAGCTTACAGAACACATATGTATAGGGACAATATGTCTGGAGGAGAGAGGGGAGGTATTTGTCAGAACAGGGCTACAGGAGGAGCCTTGGGGTTCTGTGGAGGTGAGTACCACACTCAAAACAAAGCAGGGGGCTGCTAAGGGAAAACGATGAAGCTACATAACAGCAGCTCCTCCAGCATGGAGAAGCCTTGAGGTGCATCCATCACCACAATCGACTCTCACTAGTGTGCAGGCAGAAGTGTGTTCTTCCCCTAAACTTCAAAGAGCTGGCTGAGGACAAATACCTTTCCTAAAAGGGGTTATCAGCTGCAGCATCAGCACCTCTTGGTGCCTGCAGGCAGAGATCCAGGCACTAGACTGGTCACAGCCAAACACATCATGTAGCATGCCAGGAAAGCAACTACACCTAGAGCAATCTCTCTGCAACAGGCTGGATTGTATTACAGTTAAAAATTAATTCCTGTGGAAATAAAACATTGAAACAATCATGGTAAGACCAATAAAACTTTAGAAAAGCAGATAATTTGATATAGAGATCCATCTGAGGTTACAATAGCTTTGATGGATGTGTGGAGTGAACTTCAGACTTTGTCTTCCTTGGTTTTGAGCAAATTGATACTGTAATTTTTTCCAAAATGTTTTCCAGAGTATTAGTGGGTTTTACTAATGACATGGTTGGAAAATCAGTGGGTTTTATTTCTCATTAATCTTTCAGGTTTCTTCTGTATAATTTCTTATTCAGAGGCTGTCATGCTACCAAAAGCCATAGTTTGATGCTTTTGATGCACTGGTGTAGTGGCTAATCTTCCTCAGATGTGTGACTGTTTCTAGCCTCCCTCTACACCCTCCCACCTTTCTGTATTCATCACACCAGCACTGAGTTGGTTTGGAGGCTGAATGGGCAGAAAAGTATCCCTTCCTTCTGTCCTTCCTCAAAATAAATAGACTTTTGCAAATTTTCTTCTTGAAACCATTTCAATGAGCCAAAGCCAAAAAAGGGGCTGAAATGCAGAGCTGACGGGATGAAGGGGAGTGGGACTGTCCCCTTGGGAACCAGCTGCACAGATTTCTAAGGTGTATTGTCAAACATCACATCCTGAGGGTGGCCTTTTGCTCTTTATGAATGAATGGAGATTTAAAGAACACTTAGAAAATGAGGGTCTGGAAAATTTACATGACATTGAACTAATGATCTATGTGGTCTGTAGTGAAAGCATAAAATCACAGTGTATTCTATCCAAGATTAAGCATTTTCTCCTGTCTGTGTAGAAGCTTTTAAACAGAGGGTAAGCACCTTTACTGTCCTGATGGGTTTGTGTAGTGTCTTTTAACTGCTGGGGTGCCTTTGTCCTTCAGCCTTCCACTGTTGCATTATGATCCCAGAGCAAGGAACTGAAAGTCCTCACTTCCTAACTTTCTGGGCTTTGAGGCAGAATTTAAAGATTTATGTCTGAGAATGTGTCAAGTGATTTCAGACGTAATATGTTGACAACTCCCCACCAAGACACATCTTTTTTCCTGCTCTTACTGCACTTGACCTATCCATATCAATATGAACAATCAATGAAAATTAGAGGCATGCAGGACTCTACACTGTAACAGACAAGATTTTTGCATATTATAACTGAAAGAAGCATGATTTCAGGAAAATTTTTATCTACTTGAATGAACTTGAGTGGTTCTCTCCATCGTGTTCAATGTGGCATTCTTCTTGGGATAGAACAGAAGTACCTTGGATGGTTGATGACCTTCATTGGTTAGGTGTGTCTTGGCAGACCTGTTTAAACACTGTTTTGTAAGATTTCCACTCCAAGATGAATTCTTGGGAGTCATTTTTACTGTTGGACTTGCTTGTAACTGCACAGCTATAAAAGTCAGAATGCTTTCCCTCTTTAAGGACTACATCATTTGTCGCTTAACACAGTTGTATTGCCTCCTGCCTTCTGAGAAGTTTTCCTTTACATCCAGTTTTGTTGTTTGGTTGGTTTAGAAATGCCCAAGGCTATTATATTTAATATATATTTTGGATATAAGAAGAACAGATGTATTTAATGTTTTAGATGACTACTACATTGTAGCAAATGGTAGTAAAAAAATAGCTAGATTATTATCTTCTTTTTCATATTCTCTCTAATTTCCAGAAGTTTTAACCTAAGAGTGGTATCTGCTGCTGACTGTGACTCAACCAAATGCCGTGTGTATATGCTGGGAAGTTTGGATTGAGACAGTCCCAGTTGTCTTTAAATGTCAGAGTTCATTTTTATTGAAGAGTGTTAAGATATTGCTGGTTTTTTGATCAATTTGGTTCTATTTTGGGCTTTTCTCAAAAGATGCTGATTCATTTTGTTGGTAGCAAAGGACAAGCTTTTTGAAATAGAGCAATATCAAGAAAGTGATCTCTTCCTAGCCATCCCACACACCAATAGTTTTTATTAAAGGAATATCAAACAGTATATTATTCTCTGAAGAAACAATGAGAGCACCATTTCCAGTGCATATTAAGTTAATGAAGACCTCTTCGACTGATATCTTCCTTATTTTCCAAGTGTATATTGATTTTTTGTTAGTGCTTTATCACTCAGAACCCAGTAACATCTCCAAAGTCATATTTTTAGATTTCACGGGCAGGAGATTACAAATTTCTTTAATATTCGCGGAAAATAAACATGAAGGAGCTTTCTTGTTACCTTTCATTAAATGCCTCTCTGGTGAAATGTGTAATAGAGGCCTATAAATGTAGGACTATAAATACATACTCCTAGAAAGTTCTGAGCCTGAGAACATCAAGCAGCAGGAGTCTTTTTATGTGGCTTCATACAGTGCATTTAGTTCATTTACTCCTTACATGGTTTGGCTTAGGTATATGTGCACTCCTGTAGCTCTGTCTCCCTGCCTGGTTTCCTGACAAATGCAGTTTCGCAGCCTTGGTGAGCAGACTCTGAAAACACAGTTAGATTTGGAATCAAAACACTATAAACAGGAGGAAACTAAGAATTAGTTGGTTTTGCAGTGTTTAGCTATATGTAGTATTTGGTATTGCCTTTGGCAGATATTCTTGTTTGAAAGCTCACTGAGTCAATATTAAGTCAAGATTTTAAGGAATCTGAAAACACCAAATTGTTGCTCTCTCTTTCTCACTGTGGTCCAGGCTGATTTCAGATAGCTCTGTCTCATAGCTTCCTGGAAAATGTTTCAGTAAATTCTATCACATTTCTGTTCTGTAGAAACCTCTTGCCCCTCAAAACTTTTGCAGTTGATCTCCATTAGAGAAAGATGTTTTTAGCAGCTGTCTTTGAAAACTTGTCTTTTGACCAGGCTGAATTCCCTAGAAGTCATCAATAAATATGGAATTGCGTGCAGGGGTGTACTGTAGTTGGCTTTTTAAAATAGATTTGCTATACTATTTCTCAGACTTCTTAAAAGATGATCTCAGACAGCCTTTAGATTGCATACATGGCATTGCCAGATAATATTTCTGTACCATGAAACTTGGGAGAAGAGGTTTTCCTCCCTTCCATGATACAAGGCTTGATCCTGCAGCAAGCACGGTGCCCTGACCAGGTGTAGCAAGGTGTTTACAGGAAAGAGCTGGAGTGGAGTGTATGACCCAGGCAGACCCATGCACAAACCGAACCCCCTGACCATGGCATTAGTGCTGAGCACTGCACAGACATTGAAGTGTGAGAATGCCCAGAAGACCTCAGGCACAAGTGTCAGCCAGTACTGTAGAAAGAGGAAAGATAACATTGCCGTTAGAAAAAAATGGTAACTTCTTCTCCTTATTTTACTTCCAGGTCCTACTTAGACATGTATAAGGTGATAATATTTAGTTACCTCTTCTGGTTTGTGCTTACCATAATCTTCATCACGGGAACCACAAGGATCAGCATATTCTGTATGGGCTACTTGGTGGCCTGCTTCTATTTCCTTCTCTTTGGTGGAGACCTGTTGCTGAAGCCCATTAGGAGCATTCTGCGTTACTGGGACTGGCTGATTGCCTACAACGTCTTTGTGATCACCATGAAGAACATCCTGTCGGTAGGTAGCTGCTGCCTTTCCTCTGCCCTCAGCACTTCAGTTTCACTGGAAGTGTGCACAGTGCGTTGAGTGGTCATTAAAAATCCTTTTTCAGGACCACAGCCCTCTACAAGCACAAAGCAGTCTTCATTTCAATTCAGCATTGCTAGGGAATGGCAGTGCATATCCATCATCGGAAAATGTGTGCCCATGTACTCAGCTGGGCCCTGTGAAAGCTCACAAGCTGTTTTCAAAGGGCCAGGTTCTGGTTTCTTTGCCTAATGAAGTCTCTCCTTAGAAGTCTCATGAAAATCTCAGTGGAGTGAAAAATGAATAAGAGGTGAAAGATTAGTCATGTTGATAAATAGTACACATTTAATTGGACAATTTATTTAAAGAAAGAATTTTCAAACCTAGTATGAGATGCAGTCCTGTGATGTAATGTAATTAGTGAAGTTGACTACAAACTTACAAACTCCAGTACTGTTTCCTTTAGAACTAGTGTGAAATTCAGGTGGACACAGATGTATTTGATAATTAAATGCTAAATTCTTCTGCAAAATATTAAATATTTTCTTGCATTAATTAGCTCTTTTGTACGTATTCTTGCAGTGGCACTGATAGGTGATTAAGACAAGCCAGTAATTTTACTCTTTTTGAAAGATAAATTTAGATTTATTCCTGGCAATTGCTTTTTAGCTTTGAACATTTTTAGTGCTGGACTGCAAAGACCAGACATTTTTCTTTTTACATTTATTTAAGTCACTGTACTGAAATAAAATTGATTTATGGGTGGTTTGAATTTGCAAATGTTCTAAATGCTTACATATGTGCTTCATTTTATGCTTGGGAATTCAGTGGAGCTACGTGTGTCTTAAGCTTGTCCGTGTATGTTTGCAAGATTAAGTCAGTGATTTATAAAAGTTGCTTAGTTGTCACACTGCATCAAGTGCCAGATGTGTCCCTTTTTGTGCAAAACCACCAGCAAACCCCACATACCTCCTATCTCACTAATAATCAAAAACCCAAATTCTGTCTAAGAGTAGTCTGTGTGTCACTGGTAAAGCCACTTTTTCTTCCAAACTCTCTTAGTAATGAGAATAATTTGACCGCCCTTGGCTGAATTTTTTCTCGTGTAATTTAAAAAGATGCAATTTTTCTTATTTTTGCTTCTCCTATGTCTTGTTATATGAAATTGTCCTTTTACTTTGCAGATAGGAGCATGTGGCTACATTGAATCATTGATTGTGAATAGCTGCTGGGTGATTCAGGCATTTAGCCTGGCTTGTACAGTTAAAGGCTACCATATTCGTAAGTATAGCTTATTTTTCTCCATAATTTTCCATAAGTAAAGAATCGCCTTTAAAAGCTTCTACCATACTTAAGTTGTGCCTTCCCTTGACATATTACCTTTTGAAAAACCTTGATCCTATATTGATTAGCAGCACAGAATATTGAAAATATTTCATAGAATCAAGGGAGATGTATACAGAGAAAATTACCACCATCCCCATACGTCCACCCACATCCAGTGTTTGCTGTAAATGAGCAATTCACTGATACTGGCACTTAACACAGTTTCCCTGTGTATGCAGGTGATGTGATACTCTGGTTTACTGTACAACTTGAGCTAAAATGTCAGCTCACCATCACTGCAAGGAGAGACCTTTTCGCAGCTACACTCCTTGTGTGGAGTGTGTGCTCCTGCTCCTCCCTGTGTACCAGGGTTCAGTGGTTCAAAGGGTAAACCGGTTCAGCTCACTGAAATGGCTTGAAAGTGGTAATTTTTCTGCATGCATAGTGAGTTTAGGCATTTTTTTTTCCTTGTGAGTATTCTCATGTGGTGATAAAAGGAATGGAGTGGATAATGTCTGTGGATGGAGGTGAGAGAAAGGATGAATAAAGTATGGAGAGCAAAACCCTTCACCTCTCAGTGAGCTATTAATTTGTCTCCACTTTGTCCTGACACCCTGGATTAACAGTTTGAAAACACCTGGGGTTTTCTTAGTGTTTTTTGGGTTTGGTTTGGTTTGGTTTGGGTTTTTTTCTGAATTTAAAGAACTGTTTCATCTTAGTGAGTCTGCAGCAAAATTCTGAATTCCTGTCATCATGGTTGATCCTAATAAATAAGTGTGGAATAGGGGAAAAGAAAGTAAATATGAAGATGCAAATTCACAGGATGAAAGGTGCCCAGAAGCTCTTGTGTTATCCAAAACGTTTTGGGCAGCAACAGAAACTTAGACACAGGTTTTTGACCCCTGCCGGGGGTTGGGCACAGCAGGCTTTGAAGCTCTTGGAGTTTTACCTTCCAGAATTATTAGATTGGCTTGCTTGCTCAAAAAGCCAGCTTTGAGCCAGAGCCTGTCCCTTGAGTCCTTCTTCTGCCTTCAACAGGGCAGCATAGGCCATGTAGTTTATAGTCCAGCTCCACAAAACGCAGTTTTAATTTTTTAATATCCCCAAGAGAACTGTCTTACAGAGAATAAAGAAAGAAAGAAATGGCCCAAGCCAAAATCTAGAGGTAGGAGGAATGGGATGTCATCTCTGCCTGTCTCCTCCTACCCCAAAGGAAGCAGTTTTGTGGTTTCAAATATTTCTTCTCTTATGCAATGGAAAGAAACATTGATCTGAGTTGTGGAGAGGAAAAATAAAAATATTAGGTGGTGGCAGTCAAAAAGTCATTTTGACAAAATAAACCACTTCTTTCTTCTGTTTATAGTGTTCTTAACTAAAAAATGAGAGAAAAAGTCACTTTGAAGAGAAGAAAAAATTGAAATATGCCATTTTAGGAAACACTGAAATCAAATAATTCAGTGTAACAAAAAATATGCCTTTCCATTTCTTTTTTTTCAAGTACTTACTAAAGTAGGGTGAATTTATATGCAAATGGTTCACTTCTGATGAATTCTCAATTGTCATGGGACATCACATTGTTGGAAACTTTCCAGTTTGCTGTAAAAGAAATTATGGTATAACTCAAATGGAAATGCATGACAATTTTCTTTAGAAAAATCCAATTAAAATAATTCAAATAATTTCAAAGGCTAGGGTTATTTAACTGGTTAAGCGTTATAAAAGAATACTTAACACTGATGGTGTCTTTTTCCAGCAACGGGCAATGTAGATTGTAAACTGCCCAGCGGAGAAGCAGGAATCATTTGGGACAGTATATGTTTTGCTTTCCTACTGCTGCAAAGAAGAGTCTTCATGAGTTACTATTTCCTTCATGTGGTTGCAGATATAAAAGCTTCTCAGATCCTAGCATCAAGGTAACAGAAAATCTAAAAGAAATTAAATTCAACAGCTCGAATCTCTCATAGGGACAGTATTTAATTGCTGATTACGATAGTTAGTACCAAAATAGCCCTTTAACCTCGGTTTAAGCAATCCATGCTAAATTCATGATTGCAAACCCACCTTTGAGAAAGCACACACAAGAAAGGAAATTAATTGAGAATCTAATAGAAATTAAACCATTCTTTCTACCAAATACCATCTGCTGCTCCTATTAAAGCTCTGAAAGTCCGTGTGTGTTGCAGCATTTTCTCAACATCAATGTGCATGAGAGAGAATGCCAGAGTTTCTAAGTGTCGGAAAGAATATATTCTGCTGTCAGAGTGTGTTTGAGACAATTGTCCTTAGAAATCCCGTCTCAAAAAATGTCGCGGGAGAGGAAGACAGGAAGGCTCTAATGTCAGGCTTGGGAAGAAATAGGAGCACTTTTGGCAAGTGTCACATCACTGAACACTGACTAGGTTTGGCAAGGAATTGTTAAACCTCGTTGGGCCTGTTACACCACAAGCATCCACTCAAAGCCATCCCTAGCACAAACATTCTTCTGGTTTATAATAAGAAGGCAGATGAGGAATGAAATTCTGGGTTTAATTTCCATAAGGTTTCTAGGAAATTGCTTATATTAATATTGGATTAAATGTATTGTGGCTTTGTTTTTCCCTTGAAAAACATTCGGACATTGATTTCTGATTGTGTTTCAGGGCAAAATTTGGCTTGCATGTTCTGAAAGAAAGTAGTTTTTATCTTCCTCTTCCAGGGATCATTTTAAGAAGGGGACATGTTTAGCTGCCCATATTAAGCAATA
Source organism: Aleadryas rufinucha (assembly GCA_013397815.1). Classification (NCBI taxonomy): domain Eukaryota; kingdom Metazoa; phylum Chordata; class Aves; order Passeriformes; genus Aleadryas; species Aleadryas rufinucha. The sequence goes on from VZTH01013865.1 coordinate 209,465, forward strand.
TTCAGCACTGTAAAGAGGGCTACCAAAAGACCTACACCTCCTCCCCACACTGTATCTCTTAGGCTTTTGTTCTAATTTCAGTGAACCAGGGGTGAATTTCAGTGCTGATGCCCAATTTTGCTGGATATGGCCTTTTTGTAGCTCTTTTGGTGTGCTGGGTTCACAGTGAAAACAGCATAAAGCAAAATCATAAGTATCAAAATACCTTCTATATGGGGAAATATGCATCCAGAATGAAAGAGTAGACTTCTAAAATTACAGCTTTTCTCACTGAACTCCTGACAAAAGAGAGGCTTTAGATCTAGGCTACTTCTTTGAGAGAGACTTTGAGACTCTTAAAGAGTCTTCAAGAGCTCATGGGTTAATTAGGAAGAATGGCCATAACATTCAAGTCAATGAGTTTATTACATATCTAATGTAATGGGGTGAAAAGCCATACTCTTTTGGCACATCAGAAATTTGCTCATGGGTTTGTGTTGTTAGATTGAAAGCGCCATAATTTTCAGAGGGTAAAAGTCAAGTTGAATCTGTGCTTGCCATGGCCCTGAAAAAAGCTGGACCTTGCTCACAACTTCCAGGAGGACTGAGGCAGGGGATTGAGGTGATTATAATGCTGAAAGGACTATGAAGAAATCCTGGTGGTGTGCAAGAAATCCTTTCTCAGACTTGAACCTACTTGTATTCTGTGCTTTTTAGGACAGGAAACTGAATTCCTTGAGCAGCTGCTAGAGGAACTTGTGGGCTGAGTAGGGTTCACAACATCTGGCCCCAGATCTTGAAATGATTGACTGTCGTTATTTTTAGAGCAATTGGTGTTTCTTTGAGGCCCTGGATTAGTTTTGTTTGATGTAGATAAGGTCATGTATAGAGGGAACATAGAGTTCTCTGTGATTATAAGGAAATCATGAGGAAAACTTAGAAACATTTAACATGTCATCTCCTTCTTTCTTTATTCTGCCCCATTTCTGATGTAGAGGTGCTGAGCTTTTTCAGGCTACAATTGTCAAGGCTGTAAAGGCAAGAATCGAAGAGGAAAAAAAATCAATGGATCAACTGAAAAGACAGTATGTATTTAATACATTTATATATCTATATATATTTCTATGCATACATATGTACATATTTAACTGATTGCTGGTATCTATCTAGCACTTTTCTTTGATAGAAATACTGGCTTCTGGTGTTTATCTAGCACTTTCCTTTTTAGAAATGCTTTACCATTATTAGAATTTTGTTCTGTAGATCTGGTATCCATATTCCTGGAAAAATTTGTTGCATGACAGCTCCTTCTGTTTCGTTTGTGGTTCCTCCTGTAGTGTTCGAGTGCAAAATATATGTTTACCTTCACTGAAAATATTTGCATTCAGTTTAAGTGATTTGGAGATCCTTTCTCTTTATACAGCCCATAAGTCACTTTGATTTCTCTTGCATGCAGCCAACATGCTGCTTTTGTAACTGCAGAAAGCTTTCAAAGCTCCTCCACCATGATGCATGGAAAGCCCTAACTGCTTCCTAACCAAGTGTCAAAGCCCACTCGTGACAGCTTCTTCCACACCTGCATAACAGAAGGATCATCGGAAGATGGCAGGGACCGTGTTTCCTGCCTGTATAGAATCACAGAATTATAGAGTTGTTTGAGTTGGAAGGGATTATCTAAAGGTCATCTACTTCAACCCCCCTGCAACAAGCAGGGACATCTTCAAAGGGATTGATTTGCTCAGAGCCCCATCCAACCTGGCCTTGTATGTGTCTGGGGATGGAGCATCCACCACCTTTCTGGGAAACCTGCTACAATATTTCACCACCCTCATTGTAAAAGCTTTTTTCTGACAGCCAACCTAAAACAATCCTCCTTCAGTTTAAAACCATTGCCCCTTGTCCTGGCAACAGACCCTGCAAAAATATTTGGCCCCATCTTTCCTATAAGCCCTCTTCAGGTACTGAAAGGCCACAAATAGATCTCTCCAGAGCCTTTTCTTCAGGCTGAACAACCCTAATTGTCTCAGCCTTTCCTTATAGGAGAGGTGCTCCATCCTCTAATCACCTTTCTGGCCCTCCTCTGGACTCTCTCCAACAGGTCCATGTCCTTCCTGTGCTGGGCTCCCCAGAGCTGGATGCAGCACTGCAGTGGGGTCTCACGAGAGCAGAGGGGCAGAATCCACTCCCTTACCCTCCTGCCTATGCTGGTTTGGATGCAGCCCAGGACACAGTTGGGTTTCCAGGCTGGGAGTGCCCACTGAGGCTCATGTCCAGCCTCTCATCTATCAGCACCCCCAAGTCATCCTCAGCAGGGCTGCTCTGGATCTGTTCATCCCCCAGCCTGTGGTGATACCGGGAGCTGCTGTCACCGAGGTGCAGCTCCTTGCACTTGGTCTTACTCAACTTCACAAGGCTCCTGTACACCAACTTCTTGAGCTTGTCTGGGTCTCTCTGGATGGCATCCCATCCCTCAGCTGTGCCAACAGCACCACACAGCTGGGTGTCATCTGCGAACTTGCTGAGGGTGCACCTGATCCCACTGTCTGTGTCATTGATGAAGACACTATAAATAGCACTGGACCTCCAAGGGACACCACTTGTCACTGGTGTTCATTGAGACAAATGATCTTAAAGGGTGAAGACGTAGAACAAATCATGCAGGAACAGCCTGGTTCAGAGTGGCAAGTTTCAGGAAAAGCACTGCATTAGGCAGAAGTCCTTTTTTCTCAGTGCTTCCTTTGTTGTAACTCCTGACAACGATTCTTTCAATTTTGAATGATAATAAAATAGTTGAGTGGGAGTAGGTAAAGCAATCATGATAGCAGGAAAGCCAGGTCTCACTGACCATGGAGTGAACATCTATGTTTGGTCCTTCCAGCCAGCCCCTTCAGAGCAATGTAACTTCTTCTGTTTAAGGGCAGGATTAATGACAATGTGGAATATTTCCCTCAGAAGAGTATTTGTGTGTGTGTGTGTGTGTGTGTGTTTAACACTTGTTTTTCAGGGTGGCTGAAAAAGAATGAAGGCGTAAATCTAATGAGTTTCTTCCTTTTGCTAGAATGGATCGCATCAAAGCCAGGCAGCAAAAATACAAGAAGGGTAAAGAGAGGATGCTAAGCATGAACCAGGAGTCCTCAGAGGGGCCGGAGATGCGGAAGGTTTCTGAAGAAGATGACGAAGGTACCATTAGCTACTCCTGTACCATATTTGCAGTTGAGTGCTAAGGATCTGATAGACCTGCTAGTCGGACAAGTGCTAAATTGTTCTTGAAAACTGCCAGCATGTAACAACGTTGTTAGCTGAGTATCAGTTTCAGGCTCTGTTCAGCCAAAAAAATCTGTGTTATGTACTGTAACAAGGTTTAGAGAAAATGCGTTTCTTTGAGGATACTTTTCGTTAACTTCAGGCTGTTGGCAAAGAGCTGAAAAGAGTCAGAGGTTTGTTTTGATAAAAGTCATTATCTGTAAACCACAGTTTTGCAAATAGGTAGCACCAACATTTTTCCAGCAATGTTTTCTAGATGCTGTACTGGATTTTTTTCAGTCACTGAAATGTTAGTACACTTTTAAATGTTATTTAAAAACATCTGAACAGATTAAATCATACCTATCTAATACCACATTTCCAGCATTGACCTGGGACCAGCACTTAGTGGATTTAAAGTTTTCTGGAGCCTGAAATGTAAGGGCATTTGAGAGGAGGGATTTTTTTTCCCTCTGTAAATTACAGTCAACTGTGGCAGTATGTTTTAATACCCAAAACTCAACATTTTAGCTGGTTTAGAGTGGAATGCTGTTTTAACTACTGCATAAACCAGAGTCTTTCTGCTTAGTCATCATGGTTTTGAATTATTTTAATATTAAATGTACTCAGTAGACCTGACATCTGATGTGCTCATGAAATTTTAGCTCTTTTGAGAGAAATTAAAAATTATTAATCAGTGTAAGAAATATGTTTCTCATTTTGTAAAATTAATATTTGAACATATTTTATTTTAGGAGATGCAGACAAAGAGAAAGCCAAGGGCAAAAAAAAGCTGTGGTGGCGGCCTTGGGTTGATCATGCTTCCAGTAGGTTTTCTCAATCCTCTTACAAATATGTGGATTTAACCCTTATATCCTTGACCAGAATGAAGGCATTCCCATAGCCTGTTTGTTTTATGCCTGATTTTGTGATTGTGACTTGATAGAAGGCTTGGGGTTTTTTTTTCAAAAAATGATTTCTACTTTCCAATCTTCAAAGAATTTCACTATATTTTGAACTTCTGCATGTTGGAAGCGTAGCTAGCTCATGGTATTTTGAGCATTCTTAGAAAAATATCAAATCAGATAAACATGTGCCAAAAAGAATCTGTCTTGACCTCAAAGGTTTCAACTCCCGAACACTGCAGAGCTCAATATGTTTAAAAATGTGAATGTGAAAGTTTGCCAATGCATTCTAAGATTAGTCATAATTTCTTTTTCCTATACACACATCGTACATCTTTTTCTATGGTTCATCAGTCGTTCTAGTATCAGCTGTAGAAATCTGAGTACCACAGTAAGGCAGCAAGGCTACTCCCAGAACCAGGCTGTGCAGAGCTCAGCTGCATCTCTCTGGTGACACTTTAATGTGTTGTTGATGCCAGTTGTTTTGTTATTTCCATTTTTTTTGTGTGTGTTTACCTGAGACCAAAAATATGTCCAGCCTTGTGCACAAGAAATAATTAGCATGTGTCACTCATAGAATTGGTGCATTATGATATTTTAGTCTGTTTATAGCCCAGCCCAGTCATATGATAGAGTTCTTTGCTACATTATGGATTAGGTAGAACAAGAAATCTGAGTAGGCTGCAATCTCAAATCAGATGTCCTTCAATTGGATGTTTGTTGAATGAAATCAGACATGAGCTGTTTAGTAACCTCTGAAGATGTGAAAAAAATACTTGAATGTAGAGCACTGATCAGAGTTAAATCACAGAACCATAGAATCACAGGATCACAGAATGTGCTGAGTTGGAAGGGACCCATCAGGATCATCAAGTCCAATTCCTGGCCCTGCACAGGACACCCCAAGAGTCACACCATGTGCCCAAGAGCACTGTCCAAATGCTTCTTGAATTCTGCCAGGCTTGGTACCGTGACCACTTCCCTGGGGAGCCTGTTCTAGTGCCCAACCACCCTCTCAGTGAAAAACTTCTTCCTAATATCTAGCCTAAACCTCCCCCAAGTCAGCTTCATGCCGTTCAAAATATGAATGTCTATATTGTGTTTGGTCATTTAGTTTAAGAGCTACTCCAAGTCATAATTTTACACATCTACATACTGCTTCATTGACCTGTGTGTATTTATTTATAACTCCAGCAGATACATATTTGCCAGCAGTGTTTAACAGAACATGGTACGTTTATTTCTATCAAGTCACAAGTAAACTGTGCCTCTTTTTGTTTTTCTAAAGGGCACACTGCCACTTTAGAGAGACCTATCCTTTCCAAAAGCCTGATGAAAATAAAATTCCCATCCTGTAATTTCATTAAAAGCAATGACAAAACAGATAAAAACTATAATTTGTGAGTTTTTACTATAGAATTTCAAGCTATGGTGATTTTGAAGGAATGGGATATGGTCTCTTGTTTATTCACCACTGTTTCTGTAGTAAGAAGAACTGCACAGAGAGATACTGACTTTGGCTTTTACTTATTTCATCCTCATTATTTAATGTTCTTAGGTGGCAAGTTGCATTTTGGTATTTGAATATTGAGCATTCCTGAAATTATTTACTGCAATAATGCAAAACCTTGTGGGAAACATCATAGACCCTGATCCTGCAGCCAGTGGTTTCCTGCCACATGGCTTGCATCCACACTCAGTGAAACATGGCACTGACAGTAGGTGTTCACAGGCATGCAGGCTGGGAATAGACTGATATTCCCTACGCATTCCTTTTGGAACAGCACTGTAACTGCAGCATTCTGCAGCATGTGGCTGTTCATCTCAGTAAATGGGTTGGTGGGTGTATCTATGTATACACTGAAGTCACTCAAGCTTGAAGTTTTCAATTTAGATTTTTATTGTTATTTTTATATCCCTTGCTGTAATTTTATTGTGCGGAAAGATACCTCATTTTGTATATCGTAGCAATTGAAACAGCCATGAATTTGGGTCTGAGTAGAGCAGATAAAAAACATGGGTGAGGATTTCCTCACTGACAGTCACCCACAATCTCCCTTGTAGGGAGGTGTGGTTCCTCCTGCGCTTGTGGATTGTTTGTGGAGTCCCACAAAGATCAGCAGGAGTTAGGACCACATGCTTAGATTCTCCTGGGTCACACAGCTGTGTCTGGTGTAGTGCAAAAGATGGTAACTGCAGCTGTCTTGGGGAGCTCTTTCCCTCTGGGCACAAGCAGATGATGAGATTATGCTTTCTCCTGCATGGCTCCTCTTTTGCATCTTCCATCCCATCCCACAAGAAAAGCCTGTACTTCCCTTTTCTCAGTAGGAGGAAGCCACATTTTGCAGTACAACAGGGGTCTCCCAAGTCCAGTCTGTCCATGAAATATGTTACTAGTAAGACTTGGTCTCTTCAGGAATCCCTGTAGGTGACTGACGTGCCAGTTACTCCATTCTGATGTGTGCAAGAGTGCATTATTGCTATTCAATCATACCTCTCTCTTGAGCTCTAAAAGGGGTCTAACTGCTACGTTGGAGTGTCCCCTCAGATACACTTCAACCTAAAAATTTTGTAGGGAGGTCAATGCAGGTTAATTTACTCCCAGCTCAGGTGTTCCAAGCCTGACTGAGGGCTACTCTGAGTCTTTACAGAGCTGCACTGCAGGAGAGGTTTTCCCTAATGTCAAACCTTACCCAGCTGATCTTCTGTGTTGACAATTTCTGTTGCTGACTACAAGATACCTTTTTATGAAAGAGAACTGCAGACTACTTGATCTTAAAATGCTTTCATCTCTTCAATGCATTTTTAAATGGGTGTTCTTGCAAGACTCAGCACCAAAAAATTAATTTGTTTCCAGGAAATTTCCAAACTTCCTTTTCACCTCAATGCAACAATTAGAACTGTTGAAGTGGACTTTCTGTCCCTCTGCAGGTCATTCATTGATACTAAAAGTCATAACTAGGCACATGAGGCACAAAATTCCCTCTGTGAGGGAGTTTTAGATGCCAAAGTTATGCTCCAAAGATCAATTCTGGCAAATTTCACAGAGTGCTTACCCTGAGGTTTGTAAGTAGTTATGTGTGGTCATCTGTGCACACAGGATCTGTCTAGAATTCAAGGTATGATTGAATTAAAATTGTAACTTTTCCAGAGACCTGTAATGATGGATAAATATAATTTTACATAAATATGTGTTGCTCCATATATCCAGATTTTGTAAATTTTCATCTAAGTAACTGTTCCTTCAAATATTTCAGCTTAAATGTGGAAATTATTTACCAGTTTTCACTGCTGAATGTAATGCTGTAATTTTTATTTTTCTCTTGCTCATTACCTTATTTTTATTTCTTTTGTTTCCCTTGTTTGTTCATGTAGGCCTGTTGCCATCTGAGAAATAAAAACATTGCTTCTGTTCAAGGATATAAGGCCTAGCTTAATCACTGTGTACCTATACTGTATCAAGGTTTCAGAATCTTTCTGAATCCGTGGGCAAAAAATTGAAACTCATTTGCAATCATGTTAATAGAATCCAAGTGATTTGTTTTAAACAAACCAAGGTTTTCCATTACCTCATCAAACTAATCCCATCCCATTGCCTAGTTTAAAGGATTGCCTCAGTGTTTTAAAGAGAAGTTCTGTATTTTTTGTCCAGTGGTATTGTTCATGTAAGTTCATTTACTTACCTGCTGGGCTTATTTTACTCCCTCAAGTAATCATAAGTCCCCAATAAATTTAGACTTATTTGGGTTTTTTTTCTAAAAATGTAACCTTGTAACTTGATAGACTTCAATCCTTTGCTTTACATTTTCTTCTTATAGGGATGCTTTCCTTAGTTCTTGTATAGTTCTTATTCATGCCCAAAGTATTGCAGACTAACATCAAATAAATGGCCTGAGACCTTTTCATCTCTTGCTTCTTCTCTGTTTTCACCTCTCCTGGTTATAAATTTTTAAATGACTGCCTACCTGTTCATAGGTCTTGGGGGAGTTGAGAATAGAACTTTTCAGAAAAGTAAGAAAGTATTTTGTTTCACTTAGTGGTCAGAAGTGGAAATTATTATTTGTTTGAGACGGATAGTGAAGAGGAAGAGGAAGAGGAAAAAAAAGAAGAGGAAGAGCCTCGAAAAAAATCTGCATTTCAGGTACTTTATGGTAATTTGCTTTCTCGTTGACATCTGGAAAAAAAACAGGCAGGTATGTTAAAGCTGCCAGTTCCTCTAAAGTAGTCCTGAAAAGTATTGGAAATTAAATTTCTTGCCAATTTAAAATATAAGTTCGCCTTATGCTTTAAGCTTTGCCAAAACTATGGTAGAGTCATCTTCATTCACTTATGCCTGAAGATAACAAAAATGCAAAAAAAAGTTTAGGAATCCAAGCTTTACCTTTTTCTGTATTGCAATAAAGACAGTTGAGGAAGCTGACTTGCCTCTGATGCTACTCTGCACTGCCTCCAGTGGCTTTCTAGTTTTGAGGAGATGTTATCATTCCATGAAGAAATAATCCCCAAAATAAGCAGGTTTTCATGGAAAAGAATACATACTTAATTTAAAAAAATACTGTTGACCCTAGTGGGCCAGAGACATATATCCTTGGGTTAGAAAGAGCTTAACATTTAAAAATACAAAAGTAGACCACATACATTTCTTTTCTTTCATTTTTGGGGCAGTGTTAATTATTATATTTGCATTTTTAGTGCCAGACTGTGTTGATGTAGGAGGATATTGTAATGTTAAAAAGATATCTGAGGTTTCCTATCTGGGTTCCTCCACATGGACTGGTTGGTGTTAGACAATACCAGATACTGAATGCAGTGGCTTAAATGAAGAACTTGGGTGAAGAAGTTAGTGAAATACTCCTGCATCTAGGATTGCTTTTGTTTTCATAAGATTAAAGTTTCAGCTGTGGGAGAATTTTTGGAAATGCTGCAGAAGTTTTTCGGGTCTGTAACTTCAAAAGCTTAAGCAAACGAGCAGCTTTTTCCAGCTGAGTATTCCCATCTAGATGCAACCTCACATCACTGCAGAATTGGTGCAGTGCTGAACATTCAACCCAAGCAAGAGCAAGAAACTGCCTCCATGCTTTTCTATTCCCTAAACCAAAATCTTTCAAACAAAGCTTCCCAGACAACATTACTGAGTTACAAGAAGAAATGTTTTATTTAATTCATTAATACAATGTGCTTTTGGTTTATATACTTACGCTACATTACGTTGCCAGATGATTACATTTGTTACACTGCCTGCATGGTAATGACATGAAAAGGAATTCTGACCTTAATAAGGGCAAAATAAATCTGGATCAAAATAATGTGATAAGTAAATTTTATTTTCTAGTATTTGCATTATATTTTTTATTATACTTTACATTTAACTTACCTTGGACCATAGAAATGGCTCATGAGTTCCTAGGTAATTTTTCTTTCTGGTTTTCATGCAGCTATAGAGGAAAGTTTGCATTCTTATTCCTGCTGATTTTTAAAAAAATTGGTGACATTCTGTTCAGATGTGCTGGTGCCAAGTACTAAGTTAGAGTTCTAAACTTGAGGTCAGAAGTTAACAAGATTTTTTCATTTTTGCTGGGGTTTGGGATTTTTGTTTGTCCAAGTCCTGAAACTATTATTTGAGGATGGAGGATCTGTTCATTATTTCAAAATTTGATCAGATGTTCTGGGTAGGTGGCCTGTTCTGCAGTATGTGCAACATGAAGATGCTGGATGGCTTTATATAAGCACAGACTTCTATAGAACAGAAAACTGGTTTTGTTCATGAAATGTTTGTTCATCATTTGGTTATCATGTCTTATTCACCTTCCATCATCATGCACAAGGTCTTAGTAAAAATACTAGCAAAGTGAACTTTGTTGTAGATTCTGTTAAAGAATTATTTTAATTTCTGATCTTTCTTTCAGTTTAAATTGCATTCAATAGTCCCTTCAAGGGTTAAGTTGGAGATTTTAAATGTTAGAGAATGCATGCAGTTAAGAGTCATATTGTTGAAATTTTAAAGTGAACAACATAAATGATCTTTTCCTCATATTGCAGTTTATGAATATAAATTTGTTCTTAGTTTTCTAGATATAGTAATTAAAGAGATCCTTTTAATTAATATTTTCTGCTTTTCTACTAACTACTCTTGCTTTGTCGTTCCTTATAGAGAGCTATTGGAAAATTTGCTTCAGCCATTTTAGCCTTGCCAAAGTCTATCATTAAACTACCCAAAACTATTCTTCAGTATTTAATAAAAGCAGCAAAGGTACTTGACATTTTGCAAATGCTCACTCTGTGACCCACCCCATAGTTCCTGACGTAGTGTATATATACCTCTGTCCTCATCTGCATTTTTCCTCTTACATGAATGGTTTTAAAAAAATGATGACAACTAAAGTCTCATTCCTAATAAATGCAATGCATTTCATAATTTGGAGTGGTCAAGTCACAAGCAAAGTGGTCTATCTTTTTTTACGTGTAACCCCAGAGAGAAAATGCAGACCCAAATTCTTATTTTCTTTTGATACTGGTTTGCAAGATGTTCACATCAAGTTGCATGTATCTTATGGACACCATGGTAATTGATCTCAGAAAGCTGTGAAAGGTTTGCTAAACACACATTCTTCTCCAAACCCCTTTTTAGCTCTCCACTATTCTGGCCCTTATCATCACAAAAAAGATTTGTTCATCTTCTCTCTTGCCCTTCTTTAATACATTTAGCATTTCCTAGCTTTGGGCACTGTGTATCATTTTTCACTCCATAGGTAACATGAATTTTGTAAGAAGTGAATGTTACAGATGGAGAGTACCAGCTCCAAAGCCTAAAAGATGCTGAACTGAAAGTTTGTGCAGTGGTAGAAATCTAAACTAATATGTATGCACCCACTCTGCTCTTAAAATACCCACTGCTTAGCATAAGTAGTTACATTAAATTTATAAATCAAATACCCTTTCCTAATTCTGATTTTCTACCCCCTTCCAAGTCTGCCTTTTACCTCTAATTCCTTTATTCACACAATAATTGTGGCTGATGTACACTTTCACAGTTAAGTGACAATAGAAGATGTTGGCAGTTCCTGACTTCCAGTAAAGTAATATGGTATTAATTCATTTAAGCATCACCATTCCCCCAGATCACCTTCATTAGAAAACACCTATTACAAAGCAAAGGGAAACCAGGGCCTCTGATCCCGCACATTTTCTAATGTGGTGCTTGTCTTGAACAGCTCAGACATATAAAAATAAAGGTACAGACTGAGAGATTTGGGAGAGGATCTTTTCAACAGTACGAGAATAATTTCCCCTCCGTGGCTGTATATATTCACAAAACAAAACAAAGTATTTTTCCCTTTTAAATTAATTTAATGTCAGTTCAACAGTTTTAAAAGAGTACTTTAAATGTTCCAAAGCGATTTGCATAGGAAAATTCTAAAAGTATAAATAAACTAAATAGAAATTTTACCATTCTGTCCTATGAGGGCCAATTCCAGCTTCACTGAGATACACGTGTGTTGTTGTCATTGTCTGCATGTTTGTGCTGTGAATTAATTAGATAGAACTGTTTTGTTGCTGTGCTTTTTCAGCCTCTTGCCTGCATCTGTGTGCTTCTCTGCCCTGTCTGTGTTAGAGGCCTGTGTTGCTTAGAAATAGAAGACAATTGAAGATAATTACCATTTTTCAATGAAAGCCTTTAAATGACCTAAAGAACACCTTTTGCCCTAAAGAGCTGTGGAGAAGATAAAGTTACTTTTGTTTCTTTTGTTACATACATTTTATGTCACATAGGGATAAAAGATACAAGTTTTGTTCCTTTTTTTCTGTAACCTTTCCTCACAGCTTAAGTAGAACTATTAAAACAGTTACTTCTTGGTAACTTTTTTTTACTTCTTTTTTTTTAACCCCACTGCTATGTAATTTATAAATATTTTGGGCCAATTCCATGCTGCATGCAGTCATACAGGTCAACAGACTGTTGATCTGTGTGAGTGCTGTGAGTAGGATTTGGTTCCATTAAATACCCTGGATAAATAGGTAAGTATTAATGTCTTCCTTTTACAACTGGAAAAACAGTAGCAGAAGGATTCATGAGTGACTTATCTGAAGCAACAAAGAAAGGCATTGTTAAAATCAGGAAGCAATCTGATGAATTCCTGACTGTCAGTTTTGGGACTGTGTATAGATAACAAATCTGTAAACATTCCACTGGGACCTACAGAGGGGGAAAAAGTATCTAAGCTGTGAAAAATACGCCATTACCTGTACAGTGATATCTCTACATCTTTTGATGTTTTAATTAGTGGATTGCAGCACTTTCTGTAGAAGTTTTTTTGCTCTGCATCTTGCCTGTAAAATTATAAAGTAGAAATACAGACCTGAGAGATTCAGACAAGGTAGCCCACATGCACAGAAAGGTATTAATGCCCAAAGTTCAGAGCATGAATGTTTGTGGGTTCTAATGAAACTTGGGTCACCCACAAGTATTTTCACGTTTGGTTTTACAGTTACAAAAATAGCACATGAAAACGCAGCAGATCAGCAGGGGAGGTGTTTGATTTGGGATTAAAAATATTTCCTTGCCCCCGCAGGTCTGAATGCATTTACTCAAATTATATAGACCTGCTTGTGGCTTATTCTATGGCTTACTCTCAGAACCTGAGGGACCTTGATATAAATGAGTTTTTTCCTTCCAGTTTGTTTATCAGGCCTGGATAACTGACCCTAAAACAGCTCTACGACAGAGACGCAAAGAGAAGAAAAGTTTTGGGAAAGAGAAGCGAAGGCGAAAAGGATCTGGGGATGGTATGCAACCTTTTCCATTTTAAAAAATCCAGTATTAACTATTGCCTGTTGTTCCTGGTAGTGAAAGGCAGATGAGGTTTGGAGGACAAGTGCTCTCAGTGCTGGCTAGGAACTGGAAAAATGAGTGAACTTTGGCTGGTGATCTTTTCCTGCACCAACTCACAGCCAGGTCAGCCATAGCCATGTCCTTCTGTTCTGCATAACGCACTTTGAGGGAGTGAAGGGGAAGATGGGATATGTTTATTTTCCATGGAGTTGCAAGGGGTGCCCAGAACTTTTGGTAACTAAGAAGATCCAACACATTGCAGAAAACATCAGCTATGTGAAAACGTTTGTGGGAGTACTTGCAACAGTAAAGATGTAACTTTATAAAGCAAATAACCTGGTAGTTAACAGTGTTTCCCCAGAATTTAGGAGTGTAAATTCCAGGTGTTTGGCCAGAATCAGGAGGAGCAAGGACATTAACCTTTCACTCCTTCATCTCCTAAAAAGGTTTGTCTTTCTGTCCAGGGGTTTCTAGAGTTCATCAAAGTCACTCTTTCCGATGGTAAAGTTATGTGTATTCCCAGGGAAAGCTGTTGAAGGACTGTTTCATGAGGGAGTTCCTGAACAGCTGTAGTTCAGGTGGAGCTGTAAAAAAATTCAATGAAATAGCCACATATTATTTCTTTTGGCCACATTTCCTATATTGTTCCCTAAAGAAGCTTGAGTTGATACATGAAGAAGAATATAAAGAAATGTTTTTCACTTTCCACGTTGTACTCGCTGAGGAACCCAAATATCCACAAACCCCTAAATTCAGTAGATAGCAAAAGGAAAACATACTGATGTTGATTGGGTTTTACTGGCAGTGTAAAATCATTTATGCCTCTGAAAAAAAAAGAAAAGGGCAATGTTTATAAGAGGTTTATATATCTTCATTTTTTTTCCTCATTTTCTAATCTAGAAAATAGAAATTTAAAAACTTTTCTGGTCAGGATAAATGGGGAAGAGAGGGTTCCATACAGGCTTAATCAGCTGGACATTTCCTCTGTCCTCTTCACCTGTCAAAAAGAAGGCGCTTTAGAATTGGGCTTCTGCCACTAAAACCGTAGCTGCAGTTATTGGGCATTAGATAGAAGGAAGGTCACTTATTCATCCTTCATTTCTGTCTGTGATTCTACTGCACTCTTCTGCTACAGACCTAAATAAATGCATGTGGTGGTGTCAAAACAACTCTGCTGCTTCATGTCAGCCTGAAGGTCCCACTCAATTCCCTCAGGTTTGGTGGGTCAGAGGCAGGAGGAGATCAGAGCACTGCTCAGGTTGCACTTTGCAGGAGATGAAGAAATGAGCTCAAGTGTGTGTCAGCAGAAGGTGAGACTGCTGAGTGTGGCTGAGGAGTGACTGAGAAAGTATCTGGGTTTACACAAACAGATGATCTCGCTCAGCAGCCTACCTAATCAGAAAATGCCACTGCAAATTGCAGTAGGGGGATGGTCATCCGTGAACGCCTTCACTGACAGGGTTGTCCCTTCACTTGAGTGCTTTAGAAATGGAAATGTGCTTTCTGTTATGGTGGTAGGTGAGGAACCAGTCAATATTGCTCAGTAACTGTAGCATTTTCTGACTTGAATGGCATTTACACCAGCACTTCTGTAGGAGTAACACTCACTGGTTTGCTCATTGTTTGCAGGAGGTGGCAATGATGCAGACTGTGAGGACAGTGAAGAGGAACCTGTCAAGAAGAAATCTGATGGACCAGGTATGAAGACAAAACAAGGGTTTCCCTGCTGTTACAATGCAGTTGTGACCAGTGGCCTGTCACAGAGACAGCATTGCCACGATCCACTCTGACTGATGCAGTAAGAGCTTCCTACTATCTGATTTTCTACTGCAAGATTTACAAGCCTTGAGCGTAGGAACTTCTAGTTCTGGACTGTTAGCTACTGCACTCACTCTCTAAATATGTTAGTAAATACACCTGCCAGCTCAGACTTGATCACTGCTGTGTATTTTACTTATAGAACAACTTAAGCTAAGATTCCAGACCTGATTGCACACAGCCCAGTGTTAAAATCTCCATTGATTTTAAGTGTGTTTTAGCAAGGTTAGTATAATGCTTTTCTTGGTACTTATCCATTCAGCAAGGTACAGTAATCACCTCTGAAAAATTATATGTTCCTGATCTTACACATTGTCATTCATAATCAGACTTAGGGCAGTTCTGTACAACAGAAGAAATGCCAGCAGTTTTCAAGATCTTGCCCACATTCAAAGTTTTCCTACAAAGAAATGTGATAGGTCATAAATCCAAGCTTGGCTCCTTGTTTCTAACTGGAGTAAAAGAATAAAACCGACTCTCCTCTTAAGTAAGTCTTCATCATGGCTTACATTGAGTGAGACTTTGTCGTCAAAATCTGTATTTCTTCTCTGTATAAAATTATTTCCCACAGTTCCAGTTAGAATTGTGTCCCTGAGTGACTCACAGGGCAGAAGATGTTACAAGGACATGGCAGATGTCGTTTCTATCTCACAGGAGCAGTGGTCTCAAATAAATGATCTGCATTGCTATGAGGAGGGGGGGTGTTGCTGGGACTTGTATTTGTTACTTACTGGCAATGCAGTTATCTGTGTTAAAACACTGAAGTGAATCCCTCAAATGCATCTCTAGGGATGTACTGTTGGTGCTACACAGGAGTTACGGGGAAAAGATGGAGGTTTATAATTAATTTATATTGGAAGTAAAAAATTTAAAGTGCTTTATATTTTTGTTGAAATATTTTGGCCATTCCTAGGTAAGATTTATTAAAGAAGATGGCTAGAAAAATTAGCCAGTAATTGGCAATGAATCATTAGCATCATTACTGGCCTTAGATCAAATCCTATCTCACACTCTCAGGCAGAGAGAAGCCTTCTCTGTACAAAGTAAATATTAGTTTCCCTTTTTGAAGATGCTTAGGTGCAATTAATCCCAAAAAGATTATTTTTAAACAGTTTTGAAGGACAACAAAGGTGCCAGAACAGCTACAGTGTCATTAAAAATGTATGCTAAGACACCTCCATCCCAGGGTGGAAAATGACATTTCAGATTAGACTGGAACTGCTTGGCACCATGGTTGACACTATGTCAGGCTAGTGATGGTCAATAGTAAAAATAATTTTAACCTGAGAGCAGTGACTTCTCCTGAAGTCAGTAGCAGAAGTTACATATTGGAGAGGAAGAGTGGGGGTTAAAAAATAATATGTGCTGTAAATTTTTGTGTTTGTTTGCTGTTCTCTTATTACCTACTCGTAATATTGTCTGGAATTCAAAGGTGATGAATGGTCCTTGAAGTAGAAACAGCTTTCCATTTAATTTCTAATGGCAAGAATTCCTTAACTTAGAAACCTGCACGTTGAATGAATAAAATATAGGTGGATAGCTCATAAAAATACCTCCAATTCTAAAAGATGTAGAAAAGGCCTGAGAAAAAGGGCAAAATATTATTGAAATAATTATATGACCAAGTAAGTGAAGGGTGCTAAATGCTCCTATGCTCAGTGCTGGCAGAGCAGTTCCATGGCATTGCTCAGGTAAATGGGACATACTGCCATTTCGGCACCCACTTTTCAGGAAGGTACCACTAATGATTTTTTCCCACAGTTTCTCTCCACATAAATTTGCATACAGCCCTGCCTGAACAGGGAAAACTTTTGCTTTATTTTAGCTTCCCTTTTGCAATCTTTCTAAGGAGCTGTGCACTCACTCTGCAGAGTTTTGCGTGCCATCTTGTGGTACAGCTAAGAAGTGAGTTTGTTGAGAGCATCAGGGCAGATTATTGACAGTTTTCTACTATTTCTTAGGCTGCTTGGTCTAAAATGCATCTTTACACCTGCTGCTCTGGGCTTTGGGACCTAGCAGGGACAGCTAGCTCTAGAACTGACTATTGGAAAGAATTTTTTTAGTATTTCATAGATTCATGCAGTCATAGAATGGCTTGGGTTGGAAGGGATCTTAAAGATCATCTGGTTCCACCCCCCTGGCCATGGGCAGGGACACCTTCCACTAGACCAGGTTGTTCAGAACCCCATCCAACCTGGCCTTGAACACTTGCAATACTATATGAGAACTCTAGTGTGGTATGTATGTTTGTGAGTGGATGAAAAATAAGTTGAAAGTGCTGCATTTTGGATGAGAAATACCATTATTAATGCCAAATGAACTACTGAAATGAGAAATTAACTTGAGACAGATGTGTTGAGCAAAATAAAGCTACTACTGGTGGTATACATCCATAAGCCTTATTCATGAGAATGTGTACTCTTTTGCCAAAATGGTGCAAGAGCAAAGTTTTATAATTAATGTTTGTCCCAGTTGTGCTTGTTGATCTGAGATCACTTATGGCACAGTGCAGCCTACTTAAACAGAGACTTTGAAAACAGTAAATACAGGAAAGTGTGATTCAAAGTGATGTGAGGTCACATTCAAAGACTCTTTAGGCAGGTTAGACTTTAAAGCTCAGCTTAGCAAGGTTCAAGCACAAAAGGCAATGTTTGTGCAGAGAGAAACACTCACAAGTAATTAGACACTGAAAAGGTTCAGCTCAACACATTGATGGAGTGCTTGCTCACATCACAGGACCTGGGGATGTTGAATGCTCTCAGGAGATGCCCAAATCCTCAGGTGTCATTTTGCAGACCCGTGCATACAGTGTCCTTCTAAAATCAGGAACTGTTTATATGACTAACAATTGCGGGACCAAGGACTCACAGGGTGGAAAAGGGATTCCAGATGATAAGCCTAGGCATACAGTCAGGAAAATGGTCCAGACAGCCAAAAGGCCTCCAGCCATCTTCAAAGGTTCCTTAGTATGACAGGGTCTCACAGCCTGGTATATTATTATTAGACAATAAAAGAAAAATGAATCTAACTCCAGACAAAAGTGCAATAAAAGATATTTGTGTTCACTAACTCTCTGGTGCTTTTGCTCTCCCATAGATAACATCATCAAGAGGATATTTAATATCTTGAAGTTTACTTGGGTCCTTTTCCTGGCAACGCTGGACAGTTTTACAGCTTGGCTTAACTCCATCTCCAGAGAGCACATCGATATCTCCACTGTGCTCAGGATCGAGCGCTGTATGCTGACCAGGGAGATTAAGAAGGTAACGCCTTTGGTCTCTTTTGTCTGCTAATGCCATTTCCAGCTTGGTGAAAAATGAAAGGCTGTCTTTTCAGATCATGGCAGTGAGGAGGAAAATTATGAAAATCTCACATAGACATGCATTTTAAAAATAAGTCTGGACATTTTTACTGCTTGCTAGTTTATAAATCCGTAAATAATAAATTATTTGATTTATTACCTGGACACAAAACAAATTATGGGAAAAATAATTCTTTGAGAGGTTGATGTAAGGTTTTGGCTGAAACATTTCTGTAGTATAGTGTGGTTCTGAGGAGACACAATAGATTCAAGAAGGGAGGAAAATGCATGGTATTTTAAACAGCTCAAAAACTACCTCAGTCTGTGTATTTCACTCTTCTTGTAGCTCAACTTGCACTGGAAATGACTGACAACATACAGGCATACATTTCTTCAGTGAGAATGAAGCTATGTGGTCGTTCACAAGCTAGCTGCATATTAGCAGAACTCATTATTAGCAGAGGTTAATGTTGTTAGTGTAACTAGAAACGTATTTAGATCTTCCAAATGCAGGTAGATGATAGAACTCTTATCCTTCATGCCAGGCCTGCAGTGAAGCTAGAATGTGACTTGGGCCATCATTTCAGTGTCAGGATGTCATAATGGCACCAACATTTATCACTGCAAAAGCAACACAGCTTGTACACAAACATACCTAATTAAAAACCTGAGTGTCAAATTTTGTTAAGATTTTTATTTTTTTTTTTTCACAAAACATCAGATTTCAAATATTGTAGTTTTGGGACACTGTAGAGGACCAGAATTTAAATACTGGAAACTATTAAAATTAGTAAAGGAAATACAGGCAATATTTTAGACTACTTTTATTATCTTAGCTGGAAAAAGTCCTTGCATAAGGCTTCATTATAAGTTAGAAAAATTACGGTTCAAGAATAGCAATCTCCCCTCTCAGTGCATCATCTGAAGTCAGTGCAACCAGTAGTGGAATGAGTTGGACGTGTTTCTGCCTAAGAACAGAAAATTCTCAGTTTTATTCTTATGATATACCTTTAGAATTCTGATTACAATATCACAGCCAGAAAGACTTGATTCTGTGCCCAGATCTAGTCTGACAGTTAATAAAACTATCTTTTCAAACTAGCTTGATTGTGAAGTCACACAGAAAGAATAAAGGTCTTCAATATTTTTTTCATGGTTTTCCATCTGTGTCCATAATTCATGAATAAATTTTGATTTTGGGACACTAGTTAATATCTAGATCAGTTCGTACATGAACAATTTCTTGGGGTTTTTTTGTTTAAAAGTTCTGCTACTGGCCACTAACAATTGTTCTGAGAGTCAGTAAAGCTATCTAGAAGAGATCCACCAAAAGTTGCTGGAGTACAGATTGAATCATGGGCACAGTCCACTCCCCATTCCCATGCCGAAGGATCTGGAGTCCATCCAGCAGAATTGTGTTGGCTAAATATAGCCTAGAACCACGTGGGTTGCTCCAGTTTTGCTTGAAAACCAAACACTTTGGGCCATGGTAGTTTAATTCAGAATCTGACTTGCACTCTGCAAAGGAACTACGGATGGGAGTTTGCTGTTTACTAGGAAGGTTTTTGCACAGTCCTTAATCTGTTACTTGCCAAATGACAGAAGAAACTGCTTCCTCAAAGAATACACCTCCCCCTGGCCACGTGTGTCAACCTCTACTCTCTTCCACAGGGAAATGTTCCAACACGGGAGAGCATCCATTTGTATTACCAGAACCATATGATGAAACTTTCTGAGGAGTCAGGACTGGACTCAATTGATAAAAATCCCAGTCAAGCTTCTGGTTTGCAAGCATCTGAAAGAATGGATAGTTTAGATTCAGCGGCGTCTCGTGACAGCATCTCCAGGTATTGATTTAATTTTATTCTGTGAAAGACAGAGGGATCATGCAGTAGGTGTAATATTAGATACTCTCTGAGCACTGATGAACTTTCTAATCAATGCTGAATTGGATTTTGATTTTTCCATGCCATCTTAATAGTGAAAACTACTATATGATGCTATTCCTTTATAGTGATGGACTCAGTTGTTGGCTTAACTTCTTTTCCACTGCATTGCTACCTCACTGCTTTTAGTTTCCCCTAGAATTAGGAGTCATTGGCATTGGAATTCTGTTCTTGTGAAAAGGAGTGGAACATAAGAGGTGCTGAGGATGCTTCTGTGATAATGGTTTAGGCATGTAATTTGCTGAGGGATCATTCATTGTGAGTATTTTGTCTTTGTAAAATAAATTGTTGTCTGTTGTCCACAAATCAGAAAAGGCTTTGCATTGAAAGAGATTCTGCACTTGAAAGAACAAAATCCCCTCTCATACCTGCAGGGCAAAAACCACCTGAAGAGCCTGGTTTCCCAACTGCCACGATTACAGTCCAGCAGAGCTTCGTGGTTGTTAAATCAAACACCCGAACCAGTTCAGGAAAACCACCTTCCTCATTCTTTTCTGAAAGCGGATGCCATCAAGTCCCTTGCCAAAATTACTGCCTGCTCCTGCTGCTTTATGCACACAGAGGCACACGCATTCACTTCCTTCTCTTACAGAGGCAGTCTGTTCCCACCATGTCCCTGGTGTTCTTGACTTTTAAGATACTGCAGAATTTGTATAACATGAGGGGGAGAAGGGAGGCCTTTGGAAATGTAGCTGTTTCCTAATCCATGGCCTTCAGCTGTCTCCGTCTGTGAACTGTGGCACTCTCATATTGTGTTTGATGCTCCCAGCAACCTCAGAAACTTCTGTGTACAGTGAATTATGCATAGATTTTGCTTATAACATATGGGTAGATGTCAGCAGACTGAGAATAATGAAGGTTTGTCTTCCTTTCTGATAGTATTGAACAGCAAGAGTAAGAGAGTGCCTGTGAGTATTGTGCTTGAACAAAATATCTACAAATTGTTCTTCAGTGAGCACTGGCCTTTGAGAGGTTCACTCCAGAAAAAACACTGAATCTGAGCAAATCTTTCTCAGTGGCTTGTTGCCCAGCTGAGCAACACCTTTGTGTTTTGTCTCAAAGTTTTACAGGAGTCAAATGATGTGAGAAAAAAGTAAAGTCAAATTCTGTTACCAGCTCACTTGGACTCACTTCGATATCTGCAGGGCAGGTTTTAACTCCATAAAGTTCAGTCTCACGTAAAAGAATTAATAGTAGTATCAATCCTGCTTTCATTAAATAGTTTTTACTTGCCCTGTTTACTGTAGATAGAAGTTATCATTACTATACAATCATTAGCAGGAACTTTAACCATAAACAAAAGGAAGCCAATCCCAGAATTAATTATAAAAAAGAAAAACAAACCTTGTCATTTTCATGTATAGATTCTGCCTCTTCAATGAGATGGTATACAATGTTGAACTCTACTTGTGTCTTTTTCTTTTTTTTCCAGAATAACCACCCATTTTTCACCCTGCTTTAAGCACACTTGCACATTTAAAATCTCTTTTCAAACTCAAAGAATTCAGTGATTCTGTGGTGCTGCTTTGCAACAGAAAAAGTTAAATCTTTCACATGAATTTCTGTCATCTCCATTTCCTTAGAAGAAGTCACAGGGTTTATAAAAGAAGGAATAGCAAAGGCAGAGTTATGACTGATTTCTCTAATCTCAAATTCTCTTTCTGGTAATGAACAATCAAATATTCTTGCACTGAGTATTGCGAATTGTGGACATCTGCTATAATAATAGAGGAAGCAATAATGAGTCTGTTGATTGAATGATAATGCCATCTGTCTATTGGGGCACTCTTGCATATCTCTTCAAGGGACTACAGAGGTGCCTATGATGTTTTTTAGAAAAGTGAAATGTTTCAAACTTGTTATGAGTTTATTGATTGATTTTTTTTAATTGCCCAAACAAGAGCAGGTGGCAGTTTTTATTTTAAAGTAATTATTTCCTGTAAATGTAGAAGGGACTAATTAAATCTAAAGCATCTCTGCGATCATGGATCTCAGGTTGCAATGGAAAATTTTTGGGAAGGGGCAGAGGGTTTCTGTTCTGCTTATCCTTTCGTTGCACTACTGAAAATTCTGTAGTGGACATTAGGTCCCTGAGTAAGGTGAACACATCTGGAAGCACACAGGAATGCTGAACCACAGAAACAATTCCATTATAGGAAGATATAATCCTAAGTGCTTGGGATAGGAATTACTGTAGGTAAACACTGGATAGCCAAAGAGAAAAACCCTCCTGATCAGCTGCAGGAACTGTAAATTTCTTGTGAAGTTCAGGGCTGACCCTCATAAGTCTAATCCAGGGATGTTGTGCTTAGCCTGGATAAAGCTCTAAACGGACTTTTGTAGCATATCCTTTGTGGGGCTTTCTCTTTTAGTAGGGCTGTTATTTATTCTCAGTCATTTTTCTACACAGTCGAAAGTATGAGATATCCATAAGGTATTTTTTTGGTTTCTCTTTCTGTATAAATACTCTCATGTATCCTAAAGGCAAAGTGCAAAGTTCATGTGGGCCAGGAGGAGAAGAGACTGATGCTGTTCCTTACCAAGCTCTTTGAGGAACATCACCGGAAGGCATTGAGATCTAGCATGGCAGAGCATTTGCTGTAGTTTGTTTCCTTTCAACTGATGAACTTTTTTTATTAGTTTAAACAGCCTGTGAATTTCAGTAAGATGATTGGGAACTTACTAAAATTAGTTGTCTGCCTTCATTGGGCTTTGCCTACAATTTTGTAATAACAGCTAGACAGAGGTGCTAAGTCAGATTTCAGGTTATCTAAGGTTTTGTATCCAGTTCAGTTTGTATTTATTTTTGTGCATCACAAATCATGTTTTCAGGTCCTGACTCTACCTTTGTGTAGGCATTTATAGGAGCTGAAGGAGGAGGAGCTTAAACACCTGTCAGGGTGTTTAAGAACACCACCTTTTGTCTGTGCTTCCCTCACTAGAAGGGAGAATAGGGCTTGAGGCAGGGAGTACTGGAGAGGTAATTTTTGCCTAGGGAGTCAGAAGGAAGCATGAAAGGAGAACCTCTGTTTGGGCTGGATCAAAGTCCAGTTCAGGCCTATGATTGTTAGGGATTGATTGGGATTTTTTCTTGGAGGCATGGGGAATGTAGTAGTAGTCTGAACAGATAATGCCAGGTAGTAATTAGCCCAAGGAGAGAAAAAAAAGCCCAGAAAAATCTGTAATTCACCCACTTGGCTAATAAACTCTTTGGGAAGGATAAATTTGTTTAGCAAAAAGGAAGTCATAAACTTAAAAATTTCCCACTCACTGAGGATAAAAACATCTCTGCTATATATGTATCCCTATTTAAAATGGATACCTGATCAACTTTATATAAAATGTTTGAACTCAGGGCTTTTAATGAGCATTCAGTTTAAAAAACCCTAGTCATTGTATGATTTCAAGAAGCTAATTCTTTCAAGGTCTCCAAAAACTCAAATTCGATGTCACTCAGTAAGATATGCTTGGATCAAGTTTATGTGATAAGCAGTGACTTAAGTCAGTATCAGTTTTGTTCAGTGTGAGTCTCTCCACTTCACTGGTGTTCTCATTTCCTCCACATTGGGAAGCATGTTCCTAAAGCAGATAAAGGATACACAGACTGTGCTACAGGTGTCGACTCATACACATCTCCTGATATTCGAGGATACAGTGCAGCTGCTCAGTCAGTAATTACTCTGATGATTCATTCTTCATTTAAAACAGCTTTAAACCAAATGTTGCAGGCACTCATCCTGACAAATGTTTTTATCTATTGGGATTAATAGATGTTTTTCCTTTGATTTTTCTGGGAGCGAGGTCACAGCTGGCATGTTTAGGAGGGCAGCTGGCATATGTTTCTTCCATTGGAAATATATGAGTGGGCATGTGAACATGGACAGCTGCTCTGCTTAAGGCCCTTGGACAGTTCCCTTTGAACTATGTCCGCATTTAAAATCCTTCAACACCTTAGTATTAGGTGTTGCCCTTCAAAAGAATAAACCCAACCCTTGAGACCTAAAATAACACATGCATAAAGCATTGTAGCACATAGACAGAAAGGTCATCTGCAAAGCTGTGTTGTCTCCTTGCTGCCGTCTTCCCATGTTTTAGCACCAAAACCTCACTGACAGAACAACAGCCTGGCTATATTCCATGTGTGTATGTGCAGAGGGAAACCTCCTCTCTCAAGAGCCCCCTGAGTTAGTAACACCGAGCTTCAGCTGACTCCCATGCTGCTGAATCACACCTCCAGGGCAGACCTCCTGGTTCCATATCATAAACCATACACCATGCAGACAGCCCCCCAGGTTTTGTCTGGAGGGCCTTGTGTGCCTTTGTGCACACAAAGAAATAATGAAGTGGCTTGTAAAGGGTTTTGGCCAAGTGAACTGGCAGGACAGAGGTGCCCCTGCCATTGAGGCGCTTCTTAAGGAAAATATTTCACAGTACCATTGGTATCTTGGTGGTTCTTTTCTTCTGTTCAAAGGCCAAGGTATGCTTTTAACCTCAGTCAAAAAAGCCATTCTGTAAAAAGAGATCATCAGTGGGGGTAGGCCTAAGAATAACTGCTTCTTCTCTCCACATATTTTGTTCTTTCCCCTTCATTTTCCTGAAGGCAGTAATTGCAGACTGTCACTTCATGCCAGCAGACTTTTTCCTCACTTCAAGCTAGCAAGACCAAAGGAATGTGGAAAACGGCATTGCCCTTCCTTTCTGACCTCTTTCCCAATTCTCTGTGCCCCTGGACAAACATAATGCTTGCCAAGGAAGCAAATCCCCTGCTGCCACTGCTCAGGTGTAACACAGATGGAGTCAAAAGAAGAAAAGTAGAGTGTAAATCCTGAATTTTGGGGTCTTTTCTTCTTTCATTCTATCTGAGAGACTCAGGCAGGTCACTGCATGTGTTATAACACCAGGCCACTCAACTCATTTCATTGACATCTGTGTTTGTCAAAGATTTTTACAGGAGAAATAATCTTTTTACCTACCATATCTCTTTAATGTATTTGCTTCTTTCCTGTTGCTCTGTTAAATGCTTGTATTTAATTATGTACTTTCTTTTTCATAACTCATCCAGTTCTTCTTTTCTCCAGTTACACATGAGTGCTCAATGTATTGTGTATGTCTCTGGTGTCCTGTTGTACTTGATAGGTGAAAGGAGATAAGGGTTTATTATATCTGTTCTTTATTTCAAGATGCACATGGTACCAATTTTGAAATACTGTGATTGAAATCAGTGAAATCTTCTGGAAAGAATCATCAGAGCTTCCTAGTAAATATCAAAATAAAAGCCATCCCATGCAGAGCAGGTTATATTTGGCATGCATTTACTGGCTAAGTAACATATCCGATTTGGCTCTTTGGTTTGGAAAGAGGATTAGCCAATGTCTGACAGCTTTTTTTCTATTTGTGGAATATGAGCTTACTCAGTTTTAAGGGCTCTTTTAGGAAATTGGCTTGTACCTGTGTAAAAAGATTCAGCACGATATATCATTAATAAAATAGCATTTGTACAGAGGAGGTCCCTTTCCAAAGCATCCTTGTGGAATCTGGAAATTTCAGGGGTAAACAAACAAAATAAAACCTGCTCACGTATGTAAGTTTGTTGCCCTGGAAAGCACATAGAGCACTATGTTGGTTCCATAAGTGCTTGAATAGTGAATAGAGGGCCTTCTATAGCCCCTATGTGAAATTGACCATGACTAACCTGTGCATAGAAATTTGTTTCCGTGGTGGCTCTAAACAAATCCTTATCTTCTCTCTGAACCTTTTTTCTCCGTGTCAGTGTTTAGCTGCATGGCCAGCATATTTGTTTACTGAACCATGTGTATCGTAATACCATTCGTATTTAACACTGTCTCTGTAACTGTTTGCGCTGCTGTAGCTGCTACACTGAAGCAACCATGCTGTTCTCAAGGCAGTCAACCCTTGATGATTTAGATGGACCAGACTCTGTTCCTAAAACAAGTGAGCGCGCTCGACCTAGGCTTCGTAAAATGCAGAGCATGGATATGTCCTCCTCATCAGCTGACAGTGGCAGTATAGTGTCAAGGTGCTTAACTCGTGCATGCTTTGTTCACTCGTTTACCTGTACCATTGTTCTGACTGCAGCATACGCGGATCTGTGCTCGCAGACACGTGGTGTGCAGGGTGGTTTGCATGGTTAAAGGAAGCTTTGCACCTTCCTGTGTTGTGGCACGGTTCTGAGATTCAAAGTCAGGATCACAATCTAGGATCCATTTGCTGTTTCACTCCTTGTTCTGGTTTTTTTGTTTTGTTTTTGTTTTCATCCTAAGTTCATGTATTTTTCAAAGTTGTTCCGTAACATTATGTTGGGTGTGTAAAAACAGGCTAAAGACTGTATTTATTCAGCTAAAAAAGTGTCTTATTTTCAGAGTTACTGAGCT
The DNA here is from genome assembly GCA_013397815.1 of Aleadryas rufinucha. NCBI lineage: Eukaryota > Metazoa > Chordata > Aves > Passeriformes > Aleadryas > Aleadryas rufinucha. The sequence goes on from VZTH01013865.1 coordinate 235,879, forward strand.
GATGGTTGTTCTTAAATTGGAAGCTGGAAGTTAAATTTCTCAGCTAATCAGTTTTCCTAAATAAGGACTGAGATGTATAATTTTAGAAGCTAAGATAGGCACCATTGTGCCAGTTTTTCAATTTTTATTTTTGTCCATGTAGGAAAGGTTTCTAAATATGTTTTGATTACTTTACCATTGATTTACAGTAAGGTGCTGGAGTCAAGAAAGGGAAAATAGTTATGAAAAAATAGTAAATAATATTAATAACCAGTGCAAGAGAAAACTGTTCAGAGCTGTTCACTCACTTTTTAGTAGGTAAAACCCAGGGATTTACATGACATTGGGAAACAGTGTTTTAACTCATTTTATAAATATTATAAATCTGAAATTTTACATCATTTTGCATCATTGTTTTTCAGTGTCGAAATTGTTTGACAATTTTTTTGAGTCAATCAGTTTTGAAATTTTGAGATTCCATGATTTTGTACATTTTAACCAGGATTAGTGCTACTGTGAATCATCCAAACACACATCATCATATGTGTTACATGTTCTAATTAAAACTCTTTACAAATAAAGTGATCTAATGTAGCCATGATAAGTTTGGAAGCAGTGAAAAAGAAAAAAAAAAAGAAACTTAATTTTTCATTTTGGCAGAAGATGGTAGTGCCAATGGCTTTGCCAGTGCCAATTTTCCCTAAAAGGTTATAGTTTATGTGAAAATATGGCCCCATTAATTTCATTGGAGCTACGTGAAATCTTGTTTTGTCTCTGTGAGATACAGGGCTATACAGCCAACAAAGACACTGAGTTGGTGCCTGTTGTCTCGGCTGTGGAGTGGAATGAGACTAAAAAGAGAAAGAGTGATGTTCAAGGAGAGAGGTAAAAAAACACTTGAGAGGGAGGGCCACAAATGTGATCAGAGAGCTGGAGCACCCCTCCTATGGAGACAGGCTGAGAGAGCTGTTCATCATGGAGAAGAAAAGGTTCCAGGAAAACCACAGAGTGGACTTCCAGTATGTAAAGGACAGCTACATGAGAGCTAGAGAGGGACTTTTTACAGGATATGGAGTGATAGGACAAAGGGAAATGGCTTTACATTAAAAGAGGGCAAGTTTAGATTAGATATTAGGAAGAAATTCTTCATTCAGAGGGTGGTGAGGCACTGGAACAGGTTGGCCAGAGAAGTTGTGGATGTTGCATCCCTGGAAGTGTTCAAAGTCAGGTTGGATGGGGTTCTGAGCAACCTGATCTAGTGGGAGGTGTCCCTGCCCATGGCAGCAGGGCTGGAACTATACGATCTTTAAGGTACTTTTCCACCCAAACCATTCTATGAGTCTATGCAAAGCCAAGACTAAGGAAGGTCAAGCAAAGAACTGATCAGAGTGCATCAGACAGCTGAATAAGGAAATAGATACATACAGAAGTAAAGCAGGCAGGTAAAGTAAAAAGGAAGACTGTGTTGAACAACACAGGGCAATGTAAAGGTAAGCAAGATACCCTGTTACTGGAACAGTTCTGTAATTTGGTTTGTATTTCTTCAAGCTTGCAATTTACGTGTTCTTTTATTTGAATCAGAGTGATATGTGTGTGTTCAGTTCATGTTCCAGTTGTATACAACACTCATACAGTGGTTGCTAAAAGCACTGTGATTAGAAGCAATCCCATGGCTGCCTATCCTTCACCATGGAGCATGTCTTAAACATTTGCAATAGCAAGTCTTGACTCTGTTCAGAAATGTTTGAGCTACTTTCAGAAAGGTAGTGTAGTTTCTCTTGTTGATAATAATAATTTGCCCTTTGCTGGTGTTAAAAGATGGTGAACCGCTGTGAATTCACTGGGATTTCATTCAGGGAAGAGATGGACCCAGATGTTCCATCTGTGTAAGAGGATATCAGGATGATATCTTTTCTACCAGATCATATGAATTTTGGAGGCCTGGGAATGCAGTGAGGTTGCTCAGCTGTCTGCATAAAGGTACAATTAACAAACTTTGCTTGATCATGGGTCTTATAAACCTCAGCTCACTCTCTTCATCCATCTCCAACAGTGAACCTACGCAGGTCACCATGCTCTATTCCCGTCAGGGGACCACAGAAACCATAGAGGAGGTAGAAGGGGAGCATGAGGAAGAAGGAGCTCATTCTGCATCAAGGCTGGAGGAAGAGGAGGTGGAAGATTACAGCCTGGATTCAGAAGGAGCTGCATATACTCCCGATACCGATGTGCCATTGTACTCCACGGTGGATAGCAATGCAGAAGCTCCTCCCTCCTATAGCAAAGCTGTCAGCTTTGAACATCTTCCCTTTGGCTCCCCAGATGACTCAGCTGGTAAGAGCCTCATGATGGTGAGCCCAGATGACAGTCGGACAGACAAACTTGACACGATTCTCCCCCCACTGACGCACGAGCTGACAGCTAGTGAGCTGCTCCTGAACAAGTAAGAATCCTCGACCATGAAAAATTGTTGGTCACAATGTGTAAAGTTTTGTCATTACTTTGAGTTTTTTGTCTCAGAACTAGCCTGCAGTTTCTGATGCAGACCTTGTGCTAAGTTTGGTTTAAGGGAAGAAGCTCATTTCCTGTGCAGTTGTTCTAATTAGAGATTCCTAAAGTGACTCAAATTCATCTTGGAAGGAATCTCTGCTTTCTCCCTAGATACCACATTTAATTGTTCTGATTAGCATTGAATTTCTGTGCTGCAGTTGTCTTGGGGTCAAGGGCTTTTCTAAATATTCTTTGTGGAGAGGGCTTCTCTTCTCCAGGCAACTATGATTTCAAGTTAGTTTCCTCCTGGGCTATCTGGGAAAATGTTTCTCCTTTAATTATTTTGGATTACTGTCAGGGAAACTCTGACCTTTGGCAGTTTTTGTTTAAGCCAGTGGTAGCTGAGGGTTATGTAGAGACACCACCTTGCTTGGTGCTTTCGTAAGGGAGAGGATATTCCCTTCTTTGCCCCTTAGACACTGTGATCAGTAGCACAACCTGCATTGAGGTGGGGATGGTGCCACTGCACTTCTTCGGTTGCTTTCTGGCCTGACTCAGTTGGGGAGGGCTTTCCCAAATGCAGGAGCAAAATCTTAAACCACAGAACTGCCTTTCAGCCTGACTGCTCCCAGAGAGAGAGAGAGGGTGTATAGATCTGACTTTGTCAGATGCAATGTCTTGTCTTCTGGTTTTCCACAGCAATTTTTGCTTTTCAGTAAGATCTCTTCTCAGGCCAGGAAACTTTATGAAAAGCAGAGAGAATTATGAATGCGTATGAAAGTCACTGCCTCTCATATTTATTTGAGTCATATAATGAGAAAATTGGACACATCTAATGCTCAAGGGCATTTATTATGTTCTAATCTTATGCCCCTGGACGATTCATAATATTGGTCTCATGATGTAACTCTGTTTTTTCTCCGAATTCCTATCTGTGTTGATAAATCAGATGTGAATCCACACCAGTCTTGGGTGATTTGCATGAGATGTGTTGGTTGGGCAGCTATAGGAAAACCATATTTGTAGAAGTTCTTAGGCCAGGCTGATTCTCTTCCTGGGCAAATTTAAAAACGGCAAAGCAGTGCTTCTAGTTATTTTGCCTGAAATTCTTGTTTTCTGAGCTTAGGATCATGCTATTTGATTATAATACCAAATGCCACCCTTTTTTTTTCTTCCATTGGACTAAGCAGGAGAATTTAATACTTTTCAAAAGGAAAAATAGCAGCAATTTGAAAAGCAGCTCTTGTGAAGTTCATGTTCAGTTCATTTGTGGTACTCTACTCCTCACAGGATGTTTCATGATGACGAGCTGGAGGAGTCAGAGAAATTCTATGTTGGTCAGCCTCGAGTCTTGCTCCTTATTTATGCCCTGTACAATACACTGGTGGCCCGGTCAGAAATGGTGTGCTATTTCGTGATCATCCTTAACCACATGATCTCTGCCTCCATGATAACCCTGGTGCTTCCCATCCTTATATTCCTGTGGGCCATGCTGTCTGTTCCTCGGCCAAGCAAACGCTTCTGGATGACAGCCATTGTCTACACTGAGGTATGCTGCTGGCTTTGCAAGCCCATGTCTAACACGGAAAACAGAAGTTGAAAGCTTTGCATGGTCCCTTTTCTGGTTTTGATCGCTAGGATCAGGGGCGGGCCTTTGGCCCTTCACAGTAAAACAAATATTTGCTAAAGCCCTCAGCAGCTTTTGTGGTATGGAATGATCTTGTTTGTTATTTCCTTCATTGCAATGAGCAATATCCTTCCTGGCATGTAAAGCAGTTCTCACAAGAACAGACCATTTGCAAACTGTTGCTATGTAATTGTTAATCAAGAGACAGAATTCACTGCTTGTGGTATCTCAAGTACCACTGAGTATCATCTTTTGGTGAATGTTGATTGACTTTATTACTGAAGAAACATGAAGTGTTATTCCTCTATAGTAATGAATATGCTTGTTTATGTTCTCATAAAACTGACAAAGTAGCCATATTTTATCCCTCTTATTGTCGTGATGCTATTATATCTGACATGCTTATAAAACACCCCAAGTGTGTTGTGTTTCCGAACAGGTGGCCATTGTCATCAAATACTTCTTCCAGTTTGGCTTCTTTCCTTGGAATAAACATGTGGATTACACAAAAGATAAACCTTACCATCCGCCCAATATTATTGGCATTGAGAAGAAAGAGGGTTATGTGCACTATGATCTTGTCCAGCTTCTTGCTTTATTCTTCCACAGATCCATTTTAAAGGTAATCTAGGTTCAGGTAGTTTTGTATTTTATATTAATTTTTAGGTTCCATTTTTTAAGTCACTCATGTGATGTAAGGAAGTCATTCATTCGGATATCAGGAAAAATTTCTTCCATGAAAGGGTTATTGAGCATTTGAAGTGGCTGCCCAGGGAAGTGGTTGAGTCACTATCCCTGAAAATGTTTAAAAGACATTTACATTTGGCACTGAGGGAGGTATTTAGTGGTGGACTTGGCAGTGCTGGGTTGATAGCTGAACTGATGATCTTGAAGAACTTCTGCAATCTAAGTGATTCTATGATATCCTGACACATTGAATTTGTCTTCTCCCTTGTGAACACGTGACTGAGCTGAGCAATGCCTGTGATAAATACTGTGACAGAAATACAGGCTTGATGTGTTCTCTTCTTGTTTTTCCACTAGTGCCATGGACTGTGGGATGAAGATGAGAAAGGAGACAGCTCCAGTAATAAAGAGGATACTGATGATGAGCTCTCTCTGCCAGGAGGCAGGAGAGACTCTTCTGCCTCCTTGAAATCTGTCAATCTTGCCGCATCAGTGGAGTCCATCCATGTCCACTTCCCCGAGCAACAGACTGCCATCAGGAGGAAGAGTTCTAGCAGTATATCCCAGCTTTCTCACAGATCCAGCTTCTCCTCACACAGATCTAAGAGAGGTAAATGTCATGGCATTTCTGGGATTTGAAGGACAAATGTTCATTTCCCATAGGATCATTCTACTGAAACCTTGGGCTGGTTGCTGCAGAGCTCCCAAGGGCTACTGAATGCTGCTGCTTCTCAGTGATGAAATAGGATATGAACCAATGTATCTTCATGTTTGAACACACTCCAAGCCTTCCTAAAGTTCAAATGGAGAGCCATACTTTGTGATTCATTATGTTTTTAAAATGACATTATCCCAAAGCTGGGAAGGGAATGCTCAGTGTGGCCCAGATCCAGAAATTCTGGTCCAGCATAATCTCCAGCTAGAGGGAATGCAAAGCATATGTATTTTTAATATCTACATTTGTAGACACTTGAACTGAGAAAATGTTTTTATTAGGTGTATTGAAACAGATTACATGTCTCATCTTGTAAAAAGGGCAGGGGTACTCTAGCCTAAATGTATATAATACCAATTGAGGTGACTGAGTCAGATCAATCAAATACTTGCTTTTATCACTAGTCTTCTCTTTCTACAGCTATTAATCAAGTTTTGATCTGCCAGTGATTAAACCTTTACTGGATGCTCTCAAGATTTTATCATCTTGGGGGAAAAAAAGCAGAAGAATTCATTTCAAAGCTTCTTTCAAATGTGGGAGTCATATGAGATGGAAGTCTCAAGGTTTATTACTTTCTAGCTTTAGTATTTAAGCTCTTCTTTTGAATTGACTTCTCTTTCCCTGCCTTTTTTCCAGGAAGTACCAGTACACGGAACAGCAGTCAGAAGGGAAGCAGTGTGTTAAGCATCAAGCAAAAATCTAGAAAAGAGCTTCTCATGGAAAAGTTTCGAGAACAAATGATCAAAGCCAAGGCTTTTACAATTAAAAAGTGAGCAATAGGAGGAGTTGTGTGGGTTTGGGGGGAGGTTCCAAACAGTAAAGCAGCATGACAGCATTTGAAAGGGAGCAGGCTACTACTGATGTTAATTCAAGTGTTCGTTGTATGCAGATGTCCCACCACCCGAACATCAGACAAATCGGCAGTTGTTCAAACAGCATCTGCCTGATAAAAAAGCTGAACATCCCACGTGAACTTGGTTGGCTGTGTATATTTCTGCTGAACAAATCCTAATACAGTGGTTTGGAAGCAATCAGAACAAAGGACTGGTGTCTCTGCAGTCCTATGAAGGCTGTCAGAGTAGATCTGAGATATCTTTAAAAATATTAATCATACCACACTCAGCCTTTCTTTTCTTCAGTGCAAGTTATGTGCTGTGAAATCACATTGTGGTCTGTGTTGTTTTAGGACTCTCCAGGTGTACGTGCCCATCAGACAGTTTTTCTACAATCTTATTCATCCAGATTACAGCGCAGTGACTGATGTGTACGTGCTGATGTTCCTCGCAGATACAGTGGACTTCATCATCATTGTGTTTGGATTTTGGGCTTTTGGGGTATGTCACAGAGGCATCTATCTGTAAATCCTCAGCAGTATTTACATGTTGTAGATGCTAAGTATCATGCAAGTGTCCTTTTTCCCTTGACCATCCTTATATTTTGCTTTTCAGAAACACTCTGCTGCAGCAGATATCACCTCTTCATTATCAGAGGACCAGGTCCCGGAGGCATTTTTGGTGATGGTGCTCATTCAGTTTGGTACCATGGTGGTAGATCGAGCACTGTACCTCAAAAAGACTGTCATGGGAAAAGTCATCTTCCAGGTCATCCTTGTTTTTGGAATACATTTCTGGATGTTCTTTATCTTGCCTGGAGTGACAGAAAGGTATAACCCTTCTAAACAAACAATATGGGTTGAATACTGATGCTCTACCAAGTTGTTTGTATTTGAATTGGAGATGTTTATAGCTAGGCTTTGGAATCATGAACAAGTTTCTTCTTCGCCTCATTTCTAAGCAGAAAGTTGGAATGCATTTCCACAGCAGTAACTGTGGCCAATAAAAGTTTGAGGAAGAATTAGTTATATATGTACAGAAATATTCTCAATTTAGGCCAAAATGCAAGCAGGTGAAAGAGAAATTGCCTGTAATTGAGTGATTAGAGCCTTCAGCTGAGACAGTGTTGGCCTCTGATCCAATTCCCTGCTCCAAGACTGCTGTGTGCTGTTTTAGAAGAGCAAGTAGAAAATGTCTCCCTCAGAGTAACGTATAACTTAGCACTTTCCTGAAATGTGTGAACTGTGGATTTAAATCTCCTTAAACTGAAGAATGTGTAAAATATATGTCTGTTCTGAAGAGCAAATTTCTCCTCTCGTGCTCCTGCCACTTGGCTCTGGAGGTGATGTGGAGGTGGCTACCCACTGCATGAACTTTTGTGTCAAATGCCTGGTCAGGCTCACTCCCAAATCTAACATTTCTCATTTCATGGCTCAGGGCACTGACCACTGCAGTCTGCAGTGCAGAGGTGTTAAGGTTCCCTCCCTAGTATTTGGCTAACTCCCCTCTTCCTACTTTAAGTTGCCTTGAAGTATTTCCCTCACTCCATTTACTGTCCATGGAAATTGAGTGAGTCACCTGGGCACCTTACACCTCGTCAACAGTCAAGTTATTTTACTGGGAAAAACAAAATAGGTTTATAGTGTAAAGAAAGACTGGAAAGTCTCATGTTCTCTCAAAAATAAATGTTTTCTTTTTCCTGAGTGCAGTAGCAATTGTGCCCAAATTAAAAAAAAAAAAAAAAAAAAAAANAAAGGCATTTTTCAAATGGATCTCTTATCTACTGCATATTGAGAATTGTTAAGAAATAAAATCATTTTGACTTTGTGCTTTTGGGAAATCTGTATCAAGTTGTTAACCTCAAATCTGCATCTGAAACATCCTGTATTCCTTCTACGTCCAATTGAGTCTTAGAAACCCCTGGAAATTTCTTATTTAAAATACTTCTGGGGGATTTAATTGAAAATATTGGGTTATGGCTGGCTGACAAATCCTGTCCATCGTGAGGCACCTGCTGCAGATCCATTGTGCTATTGAACAGCAACCAGAAGTGGCACATGTGAGGAGAGGTTGAGGGTTAGTTCAGTCTGGAGAAGAGAAAGTGAAGAGCTGGCTCCAGCTGCCTATTAGTAGGGCATTGAGAAGAAGCTAAGCTGTTTTCAGACAGGACAAGAAGACATAGGTTGGAAAAAAAGGGAAATTCCAGTTAGATATGATGAAAACTCTTGACTGTTGTTGAACACTGGAGCGGGTTCCTCAGACATGTTGTGAGATTTCCATCTTCAGAGACACACAGAATTCAGGTTTCTGAACTATTTGTTGGAAGAAGACTTGAGTCAAGCAGGAAAGGGTGAAAAATGTTTTCACAGATCACTCCATCTTAAATTCCTGTATGAGGTGCTGCCATGAACACAGATAGCCACTAAAGCTGCCTTGATGGAGCCCCTACCCAGGGCTCACAGAGGGTTGTGCCATCATGGGGGCCGAGGAAGATTGGTCTGTGTTGAGCAGCAGGGGACCTCCAGAATCCAGAGGGAGAGGGCACTGCCCCAAGCCCTCACTTTTTGGGGAGCCTATTCCCAATCTCTCCCCTGTGACATTGAGGTGGCAATGGATGCTGGTTGTAGACTTTCTCATTCATTGTCTTTCCAATACTGTTTTAACCCTGCCACGGGGTCAGCAACCAAGGGCTTTTCACAGGACCTCAGGAAGGGGAAACTGCCAGGAGCAAAAAACATTTCAAGCTAATTTGGTCATACACAAAGCTCATCATTTTCCTTTACCTGTCTTTTCCTTTACAGGAAATTTAGCCAGAACACGGTTGCCCAACTCTGGTATTTTGTGAAATGTGTTTATTTTGGCTTATCAGCTTATCAGATACGCTGCGGATATCCAACTCGTGTTCTTGGCAACTTCCTCACAAAAAGTTATAACTATGTCAACCTGTTCTTATTTCAAGGGTAAGCATGGACTTACTGCCTTTCTTCTTTCCTTTGTGTAATAAGGATCTGCTATAGTGAAGTGCTGGGGTTATTCATGGCTTTTCTTCACAGGCTGCTGGAAATAAGACAGTAAATTTTGCACAGCACGCTCTGTATATGCCATAGGTCCCCTATAGTCCACAAGGAAAAAGAAAAATCTATCTCTGGAAGGCAAACTTCATAAAATTCCATCTCCCAGTCTGAAACCAGAAGCCTGATATACCAGTCAGCCATTCAGTCCCCTATGAAAAGGACATTTTTAGCACTTCTAAGAAATGACCTTTGTGAACAGAAATAGGGGCTACACACTGTGCTAGAAAACAGATAATGTTATTAGTTCTGCAGTCCTAAAAAGCAGTAAGGTGTCCAGTCCCAAGGAGACCTTTGGAGCAGGTCTACAGGCTCTTCCTCAGCAGGCAAAAGGAACAGAGTGAAAGAAAACACACCGGAGAAATAAGAACTAAAAATAAGTACAAAAAGAAATGTTTGCTTTGAGAAGTGTTGCACATTTGAAACACTCAGGAGTTCGGAGTGTTAGTGCAAGGAACAGGCACAGCGTCACCTCACAGTGAAAGGTGGTCTTACACAGGCAGACCACCCCCTCCACTTACACTGTTACAGTGATCTTGTGATTAAGCAAATTTGAGTCATATGTGTATTTCACAGAAAAAAACAGAATAATTTCAGCCTTTTCGCAGCATTTGCAGTATAGGCTTCTTGCATTCCAAGGAAAAGTTACAGAAGAAGCTTTCCTCACATTAAATACTCTTTGAGATATGGCTGATCAGGAAAGCATGGGACTAGGAAAGGGAGTGATGCACTTTGAACAGCTGCTCTATGTGTGTTGATTTCCTGTTGATTTCCACCTTCTTCTGCTGCTTAATCCTGAGTCACAAAGCCCAGTTCTATATGCAGCTGAGGGCTGCCCACCTACTGCAAAGATGCCATGCAACACATTGTGTAATGAGGTATAAAACTAATTCCCACCATCCTGTGGAAAACATGTCCTCCACTCCCAGGTCAGAGGAATTTAGGGATACAGGGAAGTCTTGTACTATTCCATCAGTGGCTCAATCACAATTACTGGGCATAATGATGCAAAAGCATATTTATGGCCTGGCAAGGAGATCTAGAGTAACATGAGCTATGGCAATTTCAGGATGTGATTGTATTTGTGTTTACAAAATCCCCCATTAAGCTCTTTTCATGTTGTGTTAACTCTCCCTCTTGTCATATATACACTTGCTGTGCTTGCTGGATGTGATGCCTCTATTTCTGACAAGTTATCTGCTGTGGTCTCCCTTCAGGTTCCGCCTGGTTCCATTTTTGACTGAGCTGAGAGCAGTAATGGACTGGGTTTGGACTGACACCACTCTCAGTCTTTCCAGCTGGATCTGTGTTGAAGATATCTATGCTCATATATTCATCCTGAAGTGCTGGCGAGAGTCAGAAAAAGTAAGGAAACCCCCTATGAGTGATTCAGGCCTTCTCTCCCCCATGCAGAATGGAAGTGAAATAATCATGAGTCCCTAAATAATTGAGAAATCCACCATAAAAAGTTTGTTGGAAGATGTGCCTGGCACTTGTGTTCAGAAATATTCAGACTGTTGGGTACTTTACATTAGTTGGCAGCCACTGCCAGTGAAACTCCAAATGGCTTCTCTTTTGTGCCCAGCTGATTTTTCCACCATTAACGTGAACTCCACAAGCACGTGCCTGCTGGCTTAATTGCATGCCTGGGTTTCAAGGCTAAGGTTGGAAGTCCTGGTATTCACACAGTCTCACACACAACTAAATGAGTAACCTGGAGCAGCAGGGAAGCTGCAGCTGAGGACAAAGGTCAGTAGAAGGAAGAGCTCATGCCCCACAGTGTAGGTCCCAGGGACACCGGGTTCATGTAACTGCAGAGGGAACTCAGCTGGCTCCTTTGTCTCAGGAGAGTCCCTGCACATCCAGAACTGATCTGCAGGCCAGATAAACCCTCCGTTTGTCTCAGCGAAATTTCAGTCTCTTTAAATCATTTAAGCTTCAGTTCAAATTAAACTTGCAAATTCTGGATTCTTTATAACTGCTATAAAGATTGCAACCATATGCTTGCTTATTTTGCCAATTTGAAAAAGAAATTAAACATTATTTTAAGAGTGACCAAACCAGTCAGAAATTCTACATCTGCATTGAAATGGATTTATTTTTAAGTGTTACTGACGTATTTCTACTTTTATTATAATCCTGTCTCTTAATGGCAATTACTTTCCAAGTATGTCACTTAGATTAACTCAGAGCTGAAGTGCACACAAATCTTGCATATAGGCTTTTTCTCTATGACTCCTACTTCTGCCATGAATGGAAGGAGTTCTGAAGAACTTCAGGAGTCGGAGAAGTAATAACCCAGTTCTACTCTGACTCTCCGTCTCACTGCATTTTTTTTACACTACAACTCACATTATGTGTAGCAGAGATCTGACACGGGAAAATTTCCATGTCTAAGCTGGCATGTGTGTGCTAATGCCATACAGCAAAATAACTCTGTCATGACTTTATGAGTGCTCTTCAAGGTTCAACTTTGGTTCTCTCTGTCTCACTGAGTAGTGTGCCTAAGTAGTTGGACTGCTAGAGTCTCTCTGAGACATTCTATAACATCATTGAAGGTGTCTGAAGTAATCCCCTGCAGACAAATAATATACCCCTGCTGATTTTGATATGATATTTTAATGAAAACAATATTCTGTAGCACGAGACAAATAACTTGATACACCGCTTTGGAAAAGTAAATAATTGGTTTTAAATATAGCATTGTATTACAAATTTAATATTCTCATAGGTCTTTATGGATTCATGTTGCAAAGCAAGAACAATTTCCTGAGAGCCAGATTCCTGGTGTGTTTGAGGTGCAGTGCAGGACAGTGCATCTTTATTTTGCACACGTGGTATGCAGTGCATGGAGGACAGGCTACCAAACACTGCGGAGTTAAATCCTGTAAGAGAATTACACAAAAATAAATTACAGTGAAAGTAAGACATTTTACAGGATGGTGAAAGTGTTAGGAGTATTCAGTCATGAGGCAAATAACAGAGGATAAGAATTACGGGCAAGGAAAAACAGACATGCCATGTGATCTGCTTTGAAGGGAGAAGAAAGGCAGTCACTTTTGTCCTCAGAAGCTAAAAAAAGAAGGATTTTACACCAGCAGTATCAAGATTTTAGGAAAAGCAACAAAATTTTAAACATTAGTTAATTGCAGTTGGTGTGGAATTCACTAGAAACAGATTGGATCAAGCCTATGAACTCTTAGAAATACTGTAAGTGAGGTGTGAAATGAATGTGGAGATAGTGCAATATCAGACATTTTACTGGTTGTGTATGTCAGTTGCTAGCAAACAATTTTCCTGCTCCCTCCGTCCCCCACAATATACAGTTTGAAGCATTTCAAGATCTATGGGAAGAAGTCTGCCTTAAGGAGTTTTGATATAAAACTTTTTGGAAGTACAAATACGAGAAAGTGGGTCCCTCACAATAGCAGTTTTTGGAACAAATTTTTGTATCACTGTTTCTGCTATTATTTTATGTTTTGTTCTTGTGAGTTCATGCTGACACTTAGACAAAAAGAAAATCAAATTATCCTACCTACTTTCTCCCATCTTTATGGTTGTGAAGAATCAAAATCACAGAGGTTTACAATATTTTTCACACTGGACACACTCATTTGATTTGGATTCATTTGTCACTTTTCTCTGCTGTAATCAGAAATCGAGTGTCTGTGCAGGTTTGGCTAAAAAAAAATCTCAAAATAGCTGGCCCGACGTGGGGTAGCAAATTACCACAAGAGATGGGAAGCGTTAAGATCATTGTATATTCACCCATCAAACCATATGAAGTGCACCTCTGATAGAAGAGACGTTACCATATTGCTGTTTGCTTTTGCAGAGATATCCCCAACCAAGAGGCCAGAAGAAAAAGAAAGTTGTGAAGTATGGAATGGGTGGCATGATTATCGTCTTGCTGATTTGTATTGTCTGGTTCCCACTGCTCTTCATGTCTTTAATCAAATCTGTTGCAGGCATCACCAACAAGCCTCTAGATGTATCAATCACAATAACTCTAGGAGGTTATCAGGTAAAAAAGAAGAAACACTAAAAGCAAACTCTGTTTTTTGCACTATATTTCCTTGTGCTATTTCTTCTTCCTTTCATTGAATTGAACAAGGTACCTGGCAAGCTTCCACAAATTACCCCTTTTGGGTTTAAAAACATGTTAGTTTATCACTGTTATAAAATATTATCTTCATTTTCAAGTTAAAACCAGAATTTACTGGCAGTGGAAACTGAATAAATTATCCTACAGGTCCATGTGATAGATACAAGATAATTGTAGGTAGCTTGCATCTCAGTGGAATGTGATTATAAACTTGTCTTGTTGAATTGAGTGCTATAATTGTCTTGGACTGTGATGCACAGGATGCTGTACTGTGTATGTAGCAGCCAATGTGAAGTAAATGTGATGAGCATGTGTTCTTTTGTTTCCCAGCCTATTTTTACCATGAGTGCTCAGCAGAATCAGCTCAAAAGTTTGGATGCGAATGAGTTCAATGAATTTCTGAGAAGCTATAGGGGTAACACTGTAAGTGAAATGTAGAATACCTCATTACTTAAAAATGTGTGCATGTTTCCATGGAGACCTTTTATGAGTTTTGTTTGTGTAGTTATAAGTGGTCATCAGTGCTGTCATCAGCTGGGAGATATTTCTATGAAGAGGATTTGCATGAATAAAGGTTCAGACACGTCATTTGTCAGGACAGGGCTGGGTTATGGTGAGACAAGCTGCCATTAATGTAGATCTTTGCACAAAATCCTGCAAGGCAGAAACCCTGGTTGTCCTGTTGTCTGAATGAAACCCTCCCCTCTAAATGACGCAAACCTTCAGGAGATGTGATGCTGTTTGTGTACTGCCAAGAAGAACATGCTGTGGGGACACAACAGTATCTTATGCACTTTTAAGCCCCATGCTCCTTCCTAGAGTACACACATCTTTAACCTCTCAGTGAGGAGTGGTGGTGCTGTCAAAAGAAAGCATGTGTAGCCTAGAAATGTTTGGACATTAAAATGTCAAAACATAAGCATTTAAGCATAGTCTCAGTGTTTCATGGAGCAACAGGCCCACTTTTCACAAGTTTCTACAGGAAAAAACTAGTAATTAGTAGGAGCTGTTGCATTGCTAATGTAACTGGCATTTGAACAGATATAACTTTAAAAGAAGTGCTTGCTACTAGCCCATTCAAGAATTTGATATTAGAATTTCATATTAGATCCTACCAAATAGCCCATGTATAATAGCACTAATATTGTAACCTAGATCCATTTGGAAGTTAAAAGGTTCAAGTTGCTTTATCCTTTGGAGACACTTTTCTGTGCAGAAAGATACTTAACAAAAGACAGAATAAAATTTTAACTCAAGTTTAAATAGACTCTGCAGAGTTTACTTCATGAAATTTCAGACTCGCTTTGGCCAACATGGCCATCAAACAATGAGGCCATTTTTGTTTTGTCTTTTTAGCTTGGCTATGCTTTGTTGATTCCCCTTCCTATCACAAGCCCCATTTGGTACCTGAGGAAAACAATCAGTGCACACCATTGCACTTACAATTAATCAAACATTTGCAAATCTGTCTGACTGGGAAATGTGGCTCTGTGTCTTGTGGATATCACTGCACTGAAACTTTCTTTTCCTCTTCTGCACCTACAGGCTGCTTTGCAGTTTCTAGAGGGCTATGCAAGAGAAGATATAACTCGAGCAGATCTAGAGGGAAATTCAAACTCTTTATGGACCATCAGCCCTCCCAGTAGAAAGAAAATGATACAGGGACTTCTAGACTTTGATGCTGATTTCACTGTAGTTCTTTCATGGACCATTCAGAGGTAATTAAAGCTGTTATGAGGTGGATGGATCATTTGCCAAGCATTCACTCACTTGAACAGTTCCACACTGCATTTTTGGTTTAGTTTTTCAGCAAATTCTATTGTATGGCAGAGCAAAAAACTGAGAGTGGGAAGGAGAGGGAAGTCACTTTTGTTACCCACGAAAACATTTGTTGCCTGCAGTTCTCAAAAAATAAAGAAGTGGAGCCACTACCAAGTAGATTATTTAAAATGCCAAGGTGGAATTTTCAATGTGACTTGACCGGCTCTTGCATTCATCAAACAAGTGCTTTGGTTATGCTCTCGTTGTAGGTTGTCAATGTGTTTTCCCTTTTACTTCCAACAGAAATCTCTCCCTTGGTGCCAAAGCTGAAATAGCGTCAGACAAACTTACCTTTGCACTAAAAAAACATACCAGAGAAGCTATTGCTGCAATGATGGCTGAACGTCAGCCGGAAAAGGTGTAAGTTATTTTCTTCTTCTATTTATATGCAAACTTTTCCCTTTGAAGCCTGATTTCCTAATGTGGTCAAGCTTGTGCAAATATTTCATTTGTCTGCCATCTATGTCCCTCTAATAACAGATGCCAACAGCATTGAAGCCAAGTAATAGCAATATTAAAGGTAAAAATTTGTTTCCTATTAAGAATGTAGGCTGAGAGGACCATGAACACTGGATCATCAACAACAAGCATGGTGAAGCTATTAGTAACTTTTTTTTGATGTGTTGGATAAGCACAAGTTCAGTATATTCACAGTTCGACTCACCTTTGAGTTACATTCGTTCAACTTGATCTGAGGATGTTGTATTGTGGATTTTTTTTCTAAATAACCATCCAGACTGTATTTCACATTGTTACTCTTGAAGAGTACAAGATTGGCAAGGAAGTGTTAAATCACTGCGGTCAAAGGGTAACATCTGCAGTCATTTCTGACATCAGATCTTTTCCTGTGATGGAAATGCACAAGGCATGCTCTTCATAGGAATATCAAACATTATTCTACGGATATAGCCTTATAGCATTAACAGCAGTGATGCCTCCTTTCAGATTTGAAAAGTCTGGCTCTTCCTCTTCCATCTTCTCACTGGGGATTACTTTACAGTGGTAGTTTCTAAGTACTGCTAAGCCAACACATCATCCCTGAAGGCCACTTGATCTGATTTGTAGCCACAGGAGTTGAAAAGTTTAATCTGAGACCAACTGGGATTGTGAAAACTCTGAGAGGTTCTTATCTGTTAGTAGGTAAAAATTAGATTTGCCTTTTCTCTGCACAGCTGTTTTTCTGCACCCACACACACTTGTACATCCAAACAGACTGCTATTGCACATGAGATTATTGCACTTAAAAATTGCTTGATGCCTCTTTTCTGCTGCATGAAGATACAGCAATATTTCCTAAGGTGATGTAGGGCCACAGAGGGTAGAATTTTCTCATTTGTGGGAAGAAGTAATTCATAATTCTCTCTTTGCAGGAGGCAAGCAGTAACATAGATGATATAGCTGCATTTGCCTCTCTTGCAGTAATTTTGTAGATTTAAGGGTTTTTTACTTGGTCATAAAGGAAAAATGGTTGTGACAGCTGTTAGCTGTTCAGATGCTTCAGCAGGGAGCTTTCTGCCACCACCTCTGCTGGGACGATTTAGTTGCTGAGCCCTAACCTTTTCTTGGACCTGCTGGAGTGATCAGAAGGGATTTTCAGTTGGCCACCCTTGTTCTTCCTCAGCCTGGTGTATGCAATGTAGCCAAGCATCACAGGACTTCTCTGAGAGCTCCTCTTCCCTGGAATTTTTCAATAATTTGAGGAAAATGTTAGGACAGTGTCTCTGCTTTTAATGAAATGTGTCTCCCTCTAGATACTGGTAATTTATTCCCACTTAAGATGATTTGATTTTGAGTCCAGTGGAAGAACTTTTACAAACATCTTTCTTTCTAATTTTGAAATCCTCCTAAAAACTGTGAGAGTATTTCCCAATGAAAAATTCTGGCAAAACTTCTCACTCTTTTCAAGTGTTACTGTCGAAACACCTTGCAATTTTGAAGTTACAGCTGTGCTCACCACGTGATTTTCTAGCTTGTTTACCACTGGTGATATGCTGCCTTTATTTATGACTCTATAGCTGACTATAAAAGCAGCTTTTTTTAAAAGGGAAACAAAAAATAAAGTCTACATTCCTTGCAAACACACATGCCCCAGGTATGTGGAATTCATGGTGTGTGAGTGGTGACATTATGGATAGAAATCTCTGCTGAAGTTCTGACAAAATATAGCTGAAAAATCCAGCTAATTTTCAGATGTGACATCTGAACACTATAAAGTCATAACTTAAATCAAGAATTACTGTGAAATGTGCATAGCACTGTTAGGTATTTCTAAATTATTTTAGAGGTAAAAAAAATATGAAATATTTGATTTCTCACTTTTTTCCAGAACATTAGAGGAAGTGTACCCGTACTACATCAAGGCTCCTAGCGATTCTCTGGCAAAACCCATAAAGCAGCTGTTGAAAGGTGTGTCTCCAGACCATGGGAAACAGGGTGTGGTTTAAAGAAGTGCAAGGCAGCACTCACATTTGTACACTCACAGCTATTATTGGGCACCTCAGTCTGAAATGCACTTAAAATGGTTTCTACTTAGTGTCTGCAAGCTTGAGGAGAGATAAGGTAATACAGTATAAGGCAGAAAATGCATCTGCATGTATTTTAGCTTTGGATTTAACAGTGAGGACTCTAAGGATGAAGTCTGTCTCCTTTCCTTCAAGTCTGCTTTAGGAACTGGTTTTTTTTGTTTTATGTGTAAGTGATCTCAAGTTTTACTTCTCTACATCTCCCTGCTACCTCACTGTGAACAGTCAGTAGTGTTGCATGTCTACAAATGCAGCTCCTCAGCTTAAATAATGACACTGCATTTTTTTTTTTTAAGCTATTCCTTCCTTATTGGCTACAAAGAATCCACTTTAGATAAATTATTGAATTTCATAGTGCTATTACCCAATGAGAATCCATACAGGTATTCACAGGCATACAGAATAGGTGCACCCCTGCACATACACACATGTGAAAAACCTGTTGGGTTGGAAGAGTAGGAACAAGTCTTTATCTAAGAGCAATTTTCTCAACAGAGGATAAATTTGGAGCTCGGGTGTAATAGTAGTAGTGCTATGTAGTATGTTCCTGTCGAGTCTCAGTGATTAGATTCATTGGGAAAAACAGTTCTTGAGGCTGAACCCAGCTCTGTGAGTAGCAATAAGTTATGAGTGCTTCACTGTCATTGGTCAGGTCCCTAATCTGAGATTCTTCAGAAGGGCTTTAATGTATACACTGCTAATGTGCACTCAGGAGGGCCAGAGCTCATCTCCTGTCTGTGTGATCAGTATGCATAAAATAGCATATTATCTTTTTTTTTGATACAAGAGAATAATATCTTTTGTAGCAAACATAAATGGTTTATGGTGATAGTTTCACTTTGAGATACAGAAGCTGACTGCTATCTTTCCAGGTTAAACGTGTTTCTCTAGGCCTGAAATGCAGATGTGATGAATGCTATTGATATTTTGGCCTGAAAATACCAAAAATTATTTGACAGTTGTACAGAAGAGAATGTAGGTGAGATGAAATATTTATTTTGTGCAGATACAGATGGGATTTGCAAAAGAAAAAACACAGAAGTTTGGGTTTTATACTTTTGTATACAGAAAGAATCTAAAATGGAGTTTAGGAGAATTTTGCTTCTGCATTGCTCAGTCATTTTATAATGCAGATGTTTGAAGTATCTGTCTCATAATAGTTTGATTTTTGCAATTCTTGGTGTATTGTATTAACACTTCTTTTTTCAATAGACTGCAAGTGGGAAAATATTACAGTTTCCCTTGTCAAAAATGGATCTGAAGAGGGAGCTCGTGAGTGGTGGGTTTTGAATCAGCTTAGAAAAAGACAAAATACACCTCAGGAGAGTCTTGAACTCTTCATATTCAGTGATAAAGTCAGTCCACCGAGCCTTGGATTCTTGGCTGGTTATGGGTAAGGAGAGATCTTTAAATAAAATTAAATAAAGTACATAAGATAGAAGTAGAGATGACTTTATTTGCTCATTTGGGGAGGGGTGGTATTTCTTTTTTGTTGTTGTAGTGTTTGAACATTACAACATTTTGAAAATGTAATGATTTTCAAATCCATGTCTATTAATATTATCTATAGAAGGGTTAATATTTGCAAGGTTAGTATTACCCCTGATAACTGCTCTCCAGTGGGAGTTAAAACAGAAGCACCCTTCACACCAATTTCCTATTGAAGTGAAATAATTCAAAATATGTTAGTTTAGCTGCAGGTCAAGTTCTGCCCAAACTCTGCCTGGTTTTGGTGACCATCCCAATCCCAGCCAGGACTCTGGATGTGAAATTATTGTGAAACACATCTCCACAGACAGAGGAAGGCAAGAGGCTAAGCATTCCCAGGAGATACACCCTTCTGGTAGGATTTTGGAGAAGTCCCCATAGAAGGATTATCAGGGGGAATAGGTAAATGTTAGTTTGTCACCAGTTACATATACCTTAATAAAAAATATTAGATATGAAACCTGACAGATTATTTGCCTTTAGCAGCCAGCTGCTGTTAGATTTCCAATTGTGACTTCCAAGCTGTAGCAGGCAGGACATGCAACCATCAGCAATTGGGGTTAAACAATTTAAGTCAGCAGCCTCAGCTGCTTATGATTCCAGATCTGTGTGGTGTTCGAAGAGGTCATATTTTCTTTCATCCTGCAGCACAGCAGAAACGAGATCCTAATTAGAAATTAATGTTCACCCAGCTGACAGACTACAGTTAGCCATGTAGATGTGCTTCCTCACACTTGGCTGCCCTTTTACAAGGCATGATTCGAACTCTTCCTTTCTTTCTTTTCAGCATTATGGGACTATATGCCTCAGTTGTCCTGGTGATAGGGAAGTTCGTCCGTGAATTTTTCAGTGGGATCTCTCACTCCATCATGTTTGAGGAGCTGCCCAATGTAGACCGAATCCTGAAGCTGTGTACTGACATTTTCCTAGTGCGAGAGACTGGAGAACTGGAACTAGAAGAAGACCTGTACGCCAAGCTAATATTCCTGTATCGCTCACCAGAGACCATGATCAAGTGGACTAGGGAAAAAACTAATTGATCTCTTTGGCGTCACACTGCAAATCAAGTTGGTTTAATCCGAATTTTAAAGGAAAAAGAAAAAAAGCACAATATTCTCTTAAGAGCTAAGCCTTTTATAGTTGGGTAGCAATGATTTTTCACTGAAGGACTCCTGGAAGCTACGGCCTTAGGAATCCATGCTGCCTTTCAAATTAAGGATCAACAGTGAAGAAGGTTGAATGATTTTTTATTTTTAATGTGCCACTCCTCTACAATCCGGGGACTGCTTTGTAATTTAATCAGCAAAAAGTTTGCATCTTTGTCTGGCTAATTTAATTTTCCAGATGACCATTACAACTTAGAGAGAAATGAAAGGAGTGAACCCACAGATGACTCCAGTGTACCTTCTTAATCCTTTCTGGAGCCACACAGTTTGGATTGTGCAATATGCTGTTGTACATCACTGACTTTCAAGCTACAGTAATGGGATGCTGATGAGCCTTCAGGACACCCAGCACCCAGCACCACAGTGGGAACTGAAGACATTCTAGCCATGCCCATTTGTAGAAAAGCAGAGGTTTTGATGTACAAAGGACACTGTGGACAAGCCTCTGTCAGCAAAAAGAAAACAAGTAACAATCTCTTGAAATGCCTTATTTTATTTGTACAGTCATGGGAGACATTTCCACCAAACATCAATGACTTTTCTCAGGAAAAAGAAAAAGCAACTGAAACTTGACACTTCGTCAAGATTAACTAATGGCTAGAATAATTATGGTGAATTATGGGGTGTTCTGCTGGGCCATTCTCTTCAGAATTACTGCTTTCCATTGGATGAGAAAAGAAAGTGAATTCAATGACCTAATGAGCTACTTCATTTCTTATAACCCTTTAAAGACTGAGTAGTGTGTGCTTCTCTCTGCTCCCCATGACATGCTTTTTCCCATTTCGATGATTTAAGGCAACTGTTGTTTTGCTGTTAGCTGTTATTCTTCTTCCAGTGTTTCAGGTATACAAAAATGTTTACATATTCCAAGTCACATTTTTACATCCAAGACGGGGTTTTTTTTAAGTTCCCAAATATAGACATACATATGAGCTTGAAAAATGCCCTTTTTTTTTTAATTCCTATTAGTGAAACAAATGGCTCATTAGAGAACATTGCAGCATGAAAATTTACAATTGCAATGTAGGTTTCTTTCCATGTTAAAAAAAAAAAAAACTGAGAAAAAAAATCATTGAGTGGGTAGGGTATATTAAAAGGATATACTTACTTGTAGTTTTGATTCAGTAATGACTTAAAATAAAGCACATGTTGCAAAGTCATTTTAGAAGTATTTTTTCCTCTGCCTTTTTACATGAAATGGGAAAAGTTTGACATTCTTCTAATTCTGTGACAAATAAATCTCTTTCTTTTAGTTAGCTGCTATTTATTATATGAATGATTAGTTAATCACCAGAAAGAAACTAACATAATTTGCTGGCACATTTTACTGCAGAACTTCATAAAACAGCACAACTAAATGAAGTTGAAACATACTCTGCTGAGTGCTTCCATGACAAATGCTGTCACATCCATTCTATACTGTGAAAACTAACATTTTGAGCACCTTGACGTGCACAAAATAAAAATTGCTTCGTGATATTGTAACAATAAAATAATTTGGTGACTGGAACTCACTGGAAGACAACCTGATTTCCTCTGAAGTGTAATGAAAAGGTGGCTGCTCATACAGCCAGGCAGCATTCCCCCCTGGAAAGTTTTTCTCCGTTTCTTCCATAGGTCCTGTGAATGAAAATTGAAATATACCAGGCAGCCCTGACATAGCAGTCGGGGATGTTAAAATGTCCTTTATAGTTAGATGGATCCTCACCTGGGTGTTCAGTGATTTTAAGGAGACCAGCACTGGAAGAAGTGTGAAGGATGTAGTGTGTTTCTAAAGGTACCAGCCAGCAGAACCATGCTGGCCACAGTTGGTCCCGGCTCCCTTCCTGGTTCCTTCCCTTTAACAGCCACTTCCTTTCTGGTGAGAAAAATCTGTCTTCAGAATGAGCTGTACAGTTATTTGGGCTTTGCAAAAATGTGCTGCTCTTTCTTTCATGGATTGATCAAACTTTGAAAATAAAAGGATTCTTCTGTTGGTTTTTTTTTTATTATTTTTTTTATTTTTAAAACAGCCTATAGTCAAATCAGTGATCTGGACTGGGTAGCTACCTGCAGCAGGTGAGAAGTGTACCAGACCATCCTTTGAGCCCAGCTGTCCAGATAAGGTTGAACTGGCAGCCAGTTTCCAGGGGCATTCTAGGTGGTCAGTCCTGGGGCCAGGACCATCTAACATCTTCACTGACATCCTGGAGGACACGACAGAGTGCACTTTCAGCAAGTGTGTGGGCTTCACCAAGCCCAGGTCTGGGGAGGTTTGTGATAATGCAAGTGTGTCAGCTGCTCTCCTGGGGCATGGCCTGGGCAGTTGCTACAGTGGGGGCAGGACTTCTTGAAAGAGAGATCTCAGGATGCTGGAGAAATTACCTGCTGGCTACTTCATGAACTAAGGCAAATGCAGCAAAGTCCTGCCTCTGAGGCAGACTAACCCTTACAGCAATTCAAAGTAGGTAGATGGGTTGGGAACAGCTTTAGAATAAAAAGAGCCAAGACCAGGGGTGGGAATTGCAGCGTGCCCTTGAGGCAAAGGAAACCAACAGCATACTGGGCTGTATTTATAGGATCACGGCTGAAAGTCAAGGCAATTTATTAGTCCCCTCTATTCAGCACTTGTGAGACCATGTCTGGAGAACTGCATGCAGCTTTGGGGGCTCCAGTGCAAAAAAGGTACTGACATACTGGACTGAGCAGGCAGCTGAGAACACAACGTCCAAGGAGAGGCTGCAGGAGCTGGGCTTGTTCAGCCTTAAAACAGAGAAATCCCATGGAAGAGCTTATTAGTGTCTGCAGCTGCCTGATGGTGAGGTACAGAAAAGGTGGAGCCAATCTCTGCAGAGCTGCATGATAGATCTGATTAAATAGAAGGAAAATTATTTTTACCATGAGGGCAGTCAAACACTGGAGCAAGTGCCCAGAGAAGCTGTGAGATCCTCAGCCTTGGAGGTTTCCAAAACTTGACTGGGCAGGCAACCTGTTATAAGTGCCCATGCTTTGGATTGTGAGTTTGATCTGAAGCCTCCTGATGTCCCTTAAAATCTGAATTATGTCACAATTTTAAGATTCTGTCAGAGATGCAAAGTAACCTGCTGGTGTGCTTTCCCAGTCTGTGGATGCATTAACTCTCTTGTTCTTCCCCTCAGCAGTTCACACATAACTCCATAAAGCAGGAGGAGAAGCAGATTTCAGCTGCAGTTTGTTTTCCTTGGCTCTATTTAGAAACCTGCATGTGCTTACACAGGCAGTGGTGTGAGTTTCTAAGTCAGAGCAAGGACAAGTGCTTTGACAACACACACCCAGCTGTACCACCAGGCATCCCAGAATTCTCACTTGCCTGTGTGACAAGGCAAAACATTCAGCTTGCACTGTTTGTGTAATCAAAGGTTTCACAGGTTTCCCTGATTTGCTAAGCTGGCTAATCCCCGGGTAATTAATATAAATAGTTAAATAAATAGATAAAACTGCTGCTGCGCTGCCTGGCAGCGTGTGATATTTAAACAGGGTTTCTACTCTGGGTGCATATGGGCTATTTTAGATCAGGTTTTGTTGCTTCCTTCTTGAGGGGAAGGAAACCAGAGGAAATTTAATGCTTTATTAAAAGCTTCGGGAAAGCAAGAGAAAAGCAACCTCTGAGCATGCAACAGGAAAGGCAAATTCCCTATTTAGTGGCCAAGGGAGCAGGACCTGCAAGTGCAGTACAACCCTGACCCACTGTACTGAAGGACTACAGGTTTTCTTAGGTTACATTAAGAGTTAAGGTGGACACTTAAGACAGCAGAAAAAGAGCTGGAGAAGAAATAATTATTCAGAATCATTCAGTGAGACTCCTATGATTGAAGGAACTCCTTCAATCCTGTGTTTTGAGGTGATGAAGTTCATGGTATGAGAAATCATTCACATCATAGCTTCAAGATTTGTCTGAGGAATGTGCTGCACAAGTAGTACGCCATGCAAGGGACGACCAAACATCTCTCCTTGCCTCTCCGGGCCTGACAGGCACCTCCCAAGGCCAGTTCCACTGACTGCTATTTAGAACTGTTATTAAAGCAGAAATCTAATGAAAACAATCTTCTCCTATGGAGAAAACTAGTTGGAGAATGACTGATGGTGAGGGAAGCTGCAGACTTTCCTCTCTCAATAGTAACTGGGGGAGTATTCATGTATGAAGGAAATTATCTTTGTCCCTCCTCAATATGGAGAAATTACTGATATGCTTAAACAAAATGCACAAAATGAAAATACTAACCCTGTCCCAGTCCAGGCTCTGGACTCACTAGATCACAAGCCCAAAACCAGGACTGGTTATCTAGAGGGAGACACATCACGCACAGAGCTCAGATGTATTGTGACCATCTATCTCTTCCTGCCTCTCCTCACTAGCAAGATTACACACAATCGTTTCATTTCCTTGGTGTGGGGGGCCACAAATGAGCATGTGAGGATCCCCTCCTAGCATAAAGCTCTCAGTGCTTGGTTCCAACCCAAACTCCCTTCAAAGGCTTTCATGAGGTGGTATCGTTTTCCAGAGGGAATCTGGTTTTACTGTGAGGAATCTGACACCTCCACAGGGCCTGAGGCAGCCCAGCTGTGCTGGATGTGCTGCATCGCTGGACACCAGCTCGTGCCTGCTATGCAACTTTAGCATCTTGCCTTGCATGTTCAAGTACATCAGACACACACATCGTGGACAGTGTGCATCTGTGCATGTGTGTGTGTCTCTCTCTGTTTTTCAAGAGCACAATTTTGCTCTATTAGCCTTCATTAATATTTCAAGCTGCTGCCTCCTGCAGCTCGTGCTGGGGCGGAAGAGGGAGCTTCCAGCAGACACAGACGTGACCATCAGACTCCAGTAGCAAACATTCAGGGAAAGCACATTTTTAATGTTGTGGCAGCAAGGGTGAGGTAATGCAGTTAAAATATTTATGAACCCTTTCAGCTGACATCTCTAAATACCTTGTAGAGTCTAAACTTTGGAGGTCAAGGCAGTGTATTAAGTAGATATTCATCCAGCTATAACATTTTCCCTATTTTAAACAATGCTGGGGACAGGAGGGAGGGAGGGAGGGAGGGATGGGTGGATCAGAGAGAGAAAAGAGAAGGCCAGTTGTAAAGTTCATTGCATATCAAAAGGAAACACATGGAAAGTTTGGACAAAAATTGGACTGTACCTTTCTCATTTTCACAGAAAGCATTCTAAAGTTATCTTTTAAAGGTTCAAAATACTCTTCCTCAAAAAGTGTCACAAAATAAGGATGAACTCCAAATACTCCAAGCTTGATACAACACCATGTAACCTGGGCGGCAAAAAGGAAAGATCCCACTTGGTTTTATTCTCACTCCACAGCTCACCATCAGTTGAGCAGAAATGTGGTGCTTACAGCTGATGGCTTTAGAGAGGAGCAGCTGCTTGTGGTCTTGTTATTCAAAGGGGAAGGGGAAAAAAAAAAGAAAACAGGTAAAGGAACAAAGAGTTAGATGAGAAAACTCAAGAAATGCTTCTATCTACCAATTGCTCTGATGGAAAAATAGGCAAAGTGTATCACTTAAAATGGTTTCAGTGGGGCCCCTAGAGGTCAAAAATCGTCATTTTTGCATGGTTTGGCTCTGCTCGCTCTCTTCCTCATGCCTACATGACCAACGTGGCTTTTACTGCTGGGGTCCATCCCTTGTCATCAAATCTCACATGTGCCACATCACAGATCCTTCCCTGTCCTCTAAAAATCTGCACAAGTTCACAGCTGCCAGGGCTCTGATGTAGAGATCCCAATGCCAGCCCTGGCACAGCAGCCCTGCCTCCTTCCCAGTGGTTCCAGCTCAAGTCCAGCCTCAAGCTCTCTCTCACACAGGCAGGCTCCAACCCTCAGCACAAGGCACTGGGAGACACAAAAGGTTCACCTTTGAAATGGCACAGTTGTACTCCAACCCTAATAAAAGACACAATGAAAGAACTGAGGAAATCTAGTGGAGCTGGAAGTACAGCATTGCAAAACAAAGTGACTGAAGGTTATTTGTGTGAGCAAGGAGATAAAATGCATTTTCAGATGGCTTTTTGAATCATCCTTTTTTATCTATCAGATGTTTATCTATCTGAGCTGTTTCTTTTACAGTACTCAGCCCATCTGGTAATTAGCTCATGATGTATGGATTCAAAACATATCCTTAGTACTTTCTTCATTAAGTAATATTTCTCCTGCTTGTTTTGCTTAGACAAGATTCTACAGCCATTCCACATTGTCTGTGGGATTTATGTAGCTACTTCAATTACTTTCAGCTAAAAAAAAAAAACTGAAAAAAAATGGGTGGTAGTTTTGTTTGGGGTTCAAAGGAGAGGAAGGGCACTGGTCTCCACCAGGGTTTCTGACAGACTGAGTCTGCTGTGCTGGAGCAGAAGGCGAATACATTTCTCTTTTTTCCTGCTCCAGCCATCCCTTTCCTTTTCAGCTGACGAAGCAGAGATTCAGATGGCCATGAGTCTCCTTCAAAACACACCCAGGGAAGTGCTCCCTATGCTGAGCACTTCTCAAGGTCTCCTGGGCAGAGGCTGGAGGCACCAACCAAAGAGGCCAGCCCCAAACAGAGAGTGCCACCTTCCACTGAACTCTGTAGGAAACACCTCTGAACCAAATGTCCTGGCTGCAGCCTGAGGAAGACAATTTCAACACCTGCAGTCTAAGGTGGAGTCCCTTCTTCCTGTGGCCAGGCTTGTTGATACCCATGCACTGAGCTCAAGCTCCTTGACATGAAGTAAAGAGCAGGGCATGCAGAGCAGTGAAAAGGGCATCTTCCCAGCCAGCAGCCTCTGCAGATACATTGGAACATTTCCCTGCAGTTCAGCACATCTCACTGAGGTTTCCTCTACTTCCAGCTACAAGAATGTGAACTACAGGAATAAGGATGTAAGGATTTGGGGAAACAGGCTGTCTACATGACCAGCTGAAAAGGGGCAAACCTATCCTAGGGCTCAGTGACTCAGGAAAGAGCTTTTCTGCCTTGCAGGTCAGGAGCAGAATAACTGCAATGAAACAGACAGAGGAATTAACTTCTCTAAAAGGAATCTGTAGAGGATGTACCCATTTGGAAGTTTTTCCTTATTAGTCATGCACTGGCTCCCACCAGAACTATTCAACATGTAAATAGTTGTGAGCCTTCATTTACTACAATTCTTCATCTTGCAGTATTAGTAGGGGTCACTTGGGCAAGAGAAGACAATAATTCTGCTTGCATTTGGGGCTGTGGTTCAACATGGTATCTGGAAGATAAAAGAGAAACACACACATACACATATATATTCTGATGGTCACTTGTTGAAGAGAAGCTTTAGTCACTTGGCAGCAGCATAGAACAATGATTTAATACTTAGCTTCATGCTTTCTATATGGTTGAGGGCAAACAAGAACATACATGAAGAAGACCATGCATATCCTGAATTGGGGCATCTCTCTCACTGACCATGCAAGGGGCTGAAGTATCAAATGAGGGAGCTAAAGGATAGACCTAAAGCTGTGCATGTGAATATATTCACCCAAATACAGTCCTCAGCCCTGCTAGTTTTAGACATCTGGTGCAGTTTTCCATTACATTCTCATTGTCCATGTTAAAGGTAAACACACAGCAATGTGCGATTTCACTCATCTCAAATCACATTGGCACTATTTCTGGAATACTATGGCAACAGGTAATATGGAAAAATGATGCAAGGGTGACCAGACATGAGGAATTGTTAAAGAAAAAACACCAGTTTTAACTCTGAGGAAAAAAAA
This sequence comes from Aleadryas rufinucha, assembly GCA_013397815.1. Classification (NCBI taxonomy): domain Eukaryota; kingdom Metazoa; phylum Chordata; class Aves; order Passeriformes; genus Aleadryas; species Aleadryas rufinucha. Next base: position 264,137 of record VZTH01013865.1, read on the forward strand.
ATCAAATGCAACCAGTGGTGTTTACAGAAATGTGTTTTCTGTTTCACCTGGCAACACCTACTTCCAAAACCATTCTTCCTTCAGTATTACAAATTCATCTGGAAGGTCCACAAAGCAGAAAGGTTAGCCAGCTCTCAGTGCACTGCATCTTGCTGCTGACTAGGAACTGAACTTTTTTTTCCCTCATCAGTTTTCCCAACCTGTACTTATGAAACCTATCAGGATGGATCAAAATAGATCAAGGACTGTTGTTCCTAATCAACAGCATGATTTGGCTGCACTTCACCAAGATTCAGACACTGTGACTCAGCCTGAGCCAACACTCTAGTTTATGACTTTGAAAAACCTGCTTCCCATGGTTGAGTTTAATTTACAGATGAAACCCACCCTTTTTTGCCTGTAAAATCCCCAACTCACATAAGCCCCACAAAAATGAGGCAGCAGTGAAGAGGAAATTAGAGGGGCAAGAGCTTTAGAGAGGGTGAGCTGGGATGACTGTTAGAGGTGACAAATGCAGCTGCCCCTACACGTAGCTGACAAGGACTCTGCACCTGTCCTTTTTAACCCTACAGATGCCGTGGAGGGAAGGGTGGTGCATAGCTTTGCTGTGGCAGCAGCATCACTGCCACAAAGGCTCCGAGACTGACGGAAGGCACACCTCTGTCCAGGTGCACCCGACTTTCACAAAGGTAGACACTACCAGATTTGGCCCTTTAAGCCATCTAAAAAGCCATCCAAACATGCTTATGTTGTTGATATAACAATTAAAACTTTTGCTTGCAAGTGTTTATAGCCTCATTCAATTTATACATATAATGGAATAATCAGATTGAGAAATTAGGCTCACAGAAGTCATAAAGTCCAAAGCATGGATTACCAAAGCAACTGTACCTTATATCCCATTTTCATATAAAACCAGAAGATAATTGGTTTGGATGTCAAGAGCAGTACAACTCAAGTTTTCATCTTTTTTTTTTTTAAGTAGACTCTTTCAGCCAGTGGAATAGGAGCTGAACTCTGAACAATGGTGCAAGCATCTGATTATTTCTGTTTCTGGAAAGTACCCCTTTACCTTCACCCTCTCTCACTAACAGTTCCCAGTCAGCAAACAAGGGGAGCAGAGTTCTCAGTACCTGCTGCACAAGCCCATGCCCTCTCCACAGGACCACCTCCTGCAGCTGCAGAGAAACAGTTTAAAAAAAAAAGGATCAAAAACCACACTGAGCCATTGTAGTCAGGGAGTAAACCATTTCTGCTGGTACACTATTATACACCTGGCCCTCCATCATGCACACTTCCTGAAAAACATCCACTCCAGGGAAAAAAAAACCTCTCTAGAGAAAGGATGGCTATGAGACACAACTGTACTGCATTTATTAAGAACATTTTATAAAGCATAAAATCTGACTCCTTCCAGCAGTGATCACTAATATGAGTTTCCAGACTTTTATTATCAAGATTAAGTGCCATTCAATTCCAAGCACTAGGAAATGTTTATGCTTATCAATCCAAAGGTCTAAAACAGGAGTCACCACACTTTCCCCATGACACCCTTCTTCCCACAAGCTCTCCTTCCACTTCTGGCATTCCCCAGGCTCCTCACTGGGATAGAGTTTGTGGGGCAAACCTATATTTGATACAACTTGTGGGGCAAACCTATATTTAACACTGTTTCCTAACCCCAGATCCAGTCTCTGGAAGCAATGTAAAACATTAAACAGTGTTAGGAAACGAGTAAGAATAGGCAGAGAGACTTGGGGTGGTTAAAGGGAGTTCCCATCTTCAACTGCCTAGTGGCTTTAGCGAGGATGGAACCAGACTCTTATCCAAGGTGCACTGTGATGGAACGTGAGGCAGCAGACGCAAATCCCAACACAGATTCCCATTAGATAAGAGAAATAATTCTTTTAACTACAAGGGATAAAGACACTTGGGGGATCTCTGTCCTTAGAGGCATTCAAGTCCAGTACCTTGCTGCAAAGCTCTTCTACTGAACTTCCCTCTCCGTGACTGCATCAGATTCTGTTTTTAAAGACATCTGCAACACACTATCACCATCTCCTGGGGAAGTGTTATTTCTTCAAACTTAATTCCTGTGGAGAGTGCTGCTTGCATTTAGGATGTAGCTATTACTTCTTCAATCCATCCATGAGCTTATTACAGCTGATAAAATGTCTGAGGGTGGTTTTGAAAAGGAGTTACAGTTCTGTCAAAAACAATGTTGGGGTGAAACTTTATTATTGATGAAATGTTACAGGACTCAGCAACCAAAGCAGACGCTACAGCCCACCCCAAAAGTTTTACAGGCACTGCTCTTTCTGACAGTCTTCTCATGGCTCTCCCTTCCTTTCCCCGCCCTTTGTGAATATTGGCTTGGAAGGCAGGAGGTGAAAAGAGGGAGGGGGGGGAAAGTTATTTTTGGCTTTCAACTTTTAATGGCATGCCTGTCCCATAAAACTCTTTGGAGCTGTGTGTCTCACCCCGGGTCAGAACAAAACCAGGTCTGAAATGGCAGAGAAATTTCTTCCTGAGACACGAGTTGTCCAGCTGCCAGCTGGTAGCAGTAATGTCCCACAGCACTGACCTGCTCAAGGCCTTGAGCCAGCAAAATGCAGGCACGGGGAGCCTAGGGATATAAAGTGCTTATAAACCCACTGGATGCTTAAGCCCACATTCATCTCTGAGGTGAAATTCCCTCAACGGGAGCTTTCCTTGACTTGAAAGGGCTGAGCTCAGAGTCCTTGCCCCGTGCAGGGCGGCAGTCTAGACAGGCCGGCGTGGGCGGGCGAGCGGGGAGGGGGCTGGCAGGAGGGGAGCTGCCTCCTGCTCCTTTCCAGGAGGCTCCTCTGTCCCCCCGCCACTCCTCAGCACTGCCACGACAGCCCAAAGCTGTGATGGCCCTTGTCTGAGCATTTAGACACAGCACTGCTACAAGAAACGCGTGAGCCTCCTCAGAATTGACACGGGGAGGGTGAATGAAGTATAATTAACTAGGTCACATGATTGCATTGCACATCAAGAATTGCCTCTCTTCACATCTTCAGTCTCAGCAGTGCCTGTCGAAAGAGAGATCAAGACTCCTAAAAAACTCTTTGGAGGCTGTTACAGCACTGATTCTCAACACATTGTTTAAAAGATTGAAGGCTGCTTGCTCAAAGTATCTAACACAGGTGGAAGACCTTGAACAGAAATGAGTTTTAGGGAGCAGGTCTGTGATGTGATTTCTCCTTTTTTTAGTTAGTTTTTTTTCTTTTTTCAAACAGAGCCACTCAAGTTAACTGAATTATCACATATGCCTCTCCAGACACCATTCAGCACCTAATCAAGTGGTAGGATTATAAATACCATGTGCTTCAGCAGTGTCTGAGCCTCAGCTGTTGAAGGTTAGATTGTCTTTACAGCTTTGCACCAGCTGGACAAAAAAATTGCATCAGGTAAGCAGTGATTTCATCGCATCAGGCAAATGCCACACAGAAAATAAAGTTTACAGAAAATGTGGAACATGTGAGTCACGCAAAACAAACTTTCTGCTCTGTTACTGCTGTAACAGAAATTCAGGCAGAAGTTACCTCTGAACTACTGAATTACAAGTGAAATGAAGAGGTAACATTTCAAGGTAAGCAGATCCCCGCCTAGGTAAAGCTCTCTGTCTCTTGCTGGGAGGCAGATACAGCCTCTCCAAATTCCCAGAGATCAACTTTCCTAATTGAACACGCAGGAGATCTTAGAGGGAGGCAGAGGGAAAAGGAGATATGGATTTTACCTGTGATCACTGCATGCTCTTGAAACAACCTTGACAGAATAATTAAATGTAATTTAGAGAGGGAAATGTATTATTTATTGGATGTATTGCAATAACAAGGGGAAAAGTAGATCTTCGGCATTCTGAGGATAGGCAACTCCCCAAAAGAGGAATGAGCAGGCAACAGAGAAAAGAGACATTGCTGCATGATGTGTCTGTTTATTTTAAAGTGAATCCCAGAGATCACCCAGCTGAGTTAGAAACAACTCTCTGAATTTCTAGGACCTTTGATGCCTTGAGTCCACCTTAACAAAAAGGCTGCGACTGAGAAGAGATGCCCAGATCTCCTTTTTGGGCAAGTATTTTTCAAGGGCTAGTAGAGGAAGTTTGTTGCCCATTCTTCTGGCTTACTTAACTTTAGGGCTTACTTTCAGAGCCAACAAGTTTGTACAGCCAAGTCTCTGTGCTCACTGCTAGCAAACTGTTTATTTGCAGCTGTTGTGCTCTGAGTAAGATAAACAAGATCAGTAAGGCTCATGTGAAGGTGGAATAGTAGAGCTGGTCCTAACTAAAGCCAAGTGAACAGGTTAGCCCAAAGCCTGTATGAAGCAGCTGGCATCATCTTGTAGGGAAAACAGAAGGAAAGTGATCCAAGCACCAGCCAGACTTTTCTCTAAAACACACAAATCCATGGGAGCACAAGACATGCGCACACAGAAGGAAAGGCAAAGAAAGGGTGGAGGACTGGAATCAGCTAAGATCAGAAGGCAATGGCACAAACCGGTACTTCTGAAAGGCAACAACTGAATGCAGATTTGAGAAGGTTATAAAGAGATTTAGTTTTTGAAGTTCTGTCATAGAATCATAGAACCAGTTAGTTTGGAAAAGACCTTTACTATCATCGAGTCCAACCATTAACCCAGCATTGCCAAGTCCGTCACTAAACCATGTCCCCAAGGGCCATATTCACACATTGTTTTGAACACTTCCAGGGATGATGACTCAGCCACTTCCTTGGGCATCCTATTCCAATGCCTGACAATCCTTCAAGTAAAGAAATTTTTCCTAATATCCAAACTAAGCTTCCCCTGGCACAACTCAAGACATTTTTCTTTTGTCCTACCACTTGCTGCCTGGGAGAAGAGAATGACGCCCACCTCACCACAAACTTCTTTCAGGTGGTTGAATACACAAGCTCATGTGAAGAAGTTACATTATACAGTCCAGTAATTGATATTTCTGTGAGTTTTAGCCCATGAACTTCTGTATTTTGGATCTCTCTCCGCTGTCAGGTACAGCTTTGACTGCACATTTGCACATTCCAGCAGCTGTTATATTTTCTTTAGCATTCATCCTTCTTCAGCTTTCATCACAAGGATCTCTAGTCTAGTCTGTTTTAGAGTTGATCTGGCAAAGAAATCCACAATGAAAAACTTCATGCAAGAGCTCCCTAAGGTCTGCAGGTCTTACGAGTTTGGAAGACTTCCAGCCCTTTCCCAGGGATTCCCAGTTCACACTCAAAGAAGTTTCAGACAATTGGACTGACATTAAATAGAATTTAACTCCCTAATTCCCCAGGGCCTGGAATAAAAATGGAAAAATACATATAAGTTTAGGCAGATGAATAATTATACAAGATAGAGAAAAGAGCACTGGAGGGCTAGTGGAACTTGCTGTTGTCACAGCAAGATGGCCAATCCCAGCTCAGCTGTGGCCAGAAGCAACTTGCTGGGCCTCAAGGTGCTTATAGGAGAAAACCACAACATTTTCTGTAGGAACTTTGTGCTCTCAGATAAATTGGAAGGGTTGTGGGGGAAATGTCACTTCAAATTTAAATCTCACTTCTGAGGGAAAGAGTGTTAACAGCAGTCTTAATTAAGAAAAAAAGCAACAATATGGGAGCCTACAGCAGTGAAATCCCCCTCCAAATAGTTGCCTTTGTAGCAGAGTCTGTGCAATCTCTCCCATTAGATACTGTATGTAGCCATCAGGAAACACAAAGAATCACAGCCATGTAGCACAGCTGGAAAAAACACACTTAAATCTTCCTCGTGTGTCATCTCATGGCATATAGGAGTGATGCTGCCTTAAGTAACTGTTGTATCAGCTAATGCAATGCATATATTTGTGTATTTTACACATAACCATATGAATTGCATAGATATTGTGTATAGATTTGTTACATTAGCAGATTTACAGTACGGGGTTTTTTCAGCAAAAGCAGACCTTTAAGTAATTAGTGATTAAAAGAAACCAAACTCAGATGTTCCCTCAAGGCAGATTGCTTAGGACATACTTGAAAATATCATGGATGGGCTGAGTCTATGTGGTGGCTGGCCTCTTTTATTGGGAGAATCCCAAACAGGAGCATTTTAGAGCAGACCCCCTGCTCCAGAGACTTGTGGCAGCAGCAGGTAGCAAACAGCTGGTTCTACCCAGACCAGCAAAGCAAGATCTGTGTAATGCACTGAAAGATTGCAAGCTTACAGAGTCCCACATCTGCCACCTTTTCCAAAAGCTGCAGATACCACAGAGGCACAGAGATCACTCATTCTTCACACAAAAGATTCAGTCTCCAAGGTCAACTCCACAAGCTTGCGTATAGCCGTCTCTGCCTGGAGTCCCCAGCCCTACAACTTCTGGTGACCACAAAGCAGTAACAGGAACTCTGCTCAAAGGCAAGGCCCCAAAATCTCCCATCAGACCTGTTCCCCTTCTTCCCTGTCAGTAAGTGCACAGAAACAGATCTGTGCCATGCAAGGCACCATGGCCTCTTCCCCAGGATGGTTCAGCCCCACTACGATCCAGCTGGAGAGAGCCATGACACCTCCACAACCAAACACAGACTGCTCAGTGCAGTCTTGGACCAAACAAGCACAACAGCCAACTTTACAGCTGGCCTCAGGTTTAACAGGAGGCACTGCAGCTGCTGGGAAGGGCTTGCTTGCTGCATAAAAGAATATGATGCTTGGATTAAAAGAAGTCAGCTGAAGCAGGGTGATGAAGACAGCCTGTGCAATAGTGAGAGGCTGCAGTACAGCTCAGAACTGATGGATTGCAGGTCTGTTTTCATCAGCCTGGTGGCTCTGCACAATATAGGATAAAAGAATACTTGGTTGCAAACATCACTGCAAATGGGAATTTCACTGAAGAGTGCTGCCATGTTCTTGGTCATATCATAACCAAGACTGCTGTTAACACTTTGTCCCTCAGAGAAAAACAGGGGAAAAAAAAACCAACAAACCCTAAACAAATCACTCCAGTGTTATTACTTTAAATTAATGCAGAACTACAGACCACATCCAGACAGCAACAACACACAAATCAAAATGATACTGAAATGCAGGAACTTGTCAACAAACAGCAATTCATACAGAAGTTTTAGCTTATTAGATTTTACAATAATAGGCATTAGTGACTAACATCTCCAGGTTTAAAAGCCTAAAACAAGCAATAAAGACACCATCTCAAATAAAGTAAGCCTGTTATAGAATAAAGTACACCAGTCTAGCTTCCTGCATGAAACGACAATCTACATGCACTGTAGCCCTCTGACAGAAATTACTGCACAGTCGTGTCCCTACAATGAGTGGAAAGGGCTTCTTACATTAGAAGATACACTAATGATATCAGCATATACTGTCTTTATTAAGTGGCTAGTGAAGGGGTGTTATGCTAAAAAATTTACAATGAAAACTTCCAGTGGGTGAAAACTTATTTTCCACCTTTACCATACATTTGACTACTCCAAAGGCTCATTTAACTTTAATAAGCACTTCATCAGTTTGGAAATTAGAACTCTAGCCTTTAAAAATAATAATAAAAACACCTTAACTGCACACAAAAAAAGATGCTGAAGATCCTGTACAAGAAAGCAGGCATTGGAAGAGTATAAGGCTGCTGACAGAAGTCTGCACAAAGGCAGCTTCACATGCCTCATGTGATCAGCAAGATTTAAAGATCAGTAATGTAACCAAGATTTTAGATGACCAGTGAACATCCAAAGCAATGATGAACTACAGACTGTAATGTTGGTCACACGACTAAATTCTTTCATGCAACTAAACCAAAGTGCTTTAAAGGATTCCCTCCCACCTCAAAGCAATTCTCCAGATATTATATGGCTATGAAATACTTTTAGAAGAAAATCTTGTTAAGTGTTGCTCAGTGTGAAGGTATCACAGGGCTCTCTGGGGACTCCTCTTTGCAGTAAAATGTTAATGTCTATTTTCTTGTTAGTGGTGTGTCCACAGCAGAAGCATTGTCGTTTGGATCTGCAGTGCAGAACTGAGGGCAGCTTCCCAAGCAGATCCCTCTTACCAAACTCTGGTTTGTGTTATGAGGTGGTTTTGTAGCACATTGTCCGAATCTGTTCCATTTGAATCTAACGCAGAGGGTGCTCTGCAGGTGCATATTAAATGTGCTATAACCCCTAACAGGCAATTCAGTCCATGGGACCAGACTTCTTTTGCCTTCAACCCTTTTCCTTCTGGAGGGAGGAGATGTGACAGGGGTGGTCATGGAGGAGTACAAAAGATGATGCACAGGACCAGGCTAGAGCTAGATCACTGTAAAATACCCAAATCACACGTGATGTCAGTGCTAGAACCTTGGTAGTGACTGTTTATCCCACTGATGTATCCTTACTGTCCCATCCTGTTCACAGGCGTGGACAGGAGGCAATAGGAGTTCTCAGAGATTATTTAAGAACGCTGTCTCCTCAAAGCAAAAGGTTGAAATGATGGTCCTGCTCCAGCCTTCGACCCTGCACATTTTCAGTTCTCTGGTTCTCATTCCATTCATCCCCACTGCCTCTATTTCCTCTCCCAGATGGCAGCATAGGGTCTCAGAGATCACCAACACACTGATGGGACAATGTGACTGAGGATGGGGATGTCTGTTGTCCTGCCTTGAAGGAGAGTCCCACAGTGCCCCTGTGTAACACATCTGAGGGAAGGCATGACCCAGCTTCCCCTGAGGCCAAGACTTGCTTTATTTTGGTGGTATAAGGAAGTTCAACTTCAGGACTTTAATTTTTCAAGCTATTCTATTAAGCCCTAGGGAGCAGTGATACATGGGCATTAAAACATGTGCTTTCATCAGAAGCCTTTGTTAACCCCTCTGGCTATGAAGCTGCTGGCCTCAGGATCAAATTCATTTGCTCTCCCAACAACTGGCAACATCACTCGAAGGGTCAAAATACATCAATAAATCACACAGGCCTTAGACCAAGTCAGATTCCCTAAGAAACATCTAGAAAGGACAAAACTATTTTCAAGCTCTTGTGGCTGGAATACTTCATGGCAATGTTATAGCTACAGCAAATTCCTCTCTAGGAGGAAAGATTTCAAGCAAAAATTAAAGAGAGGATTTGATTTATAATGGAAAAAAAATTACAACTAACGGGCCAAGTTTTGCTTACACTGAATAATACTTAGCACCTATATAGGAAAATTCCCACTGACTGTAGTCATAGCAGATCTGAAGCCTTAAACATGCAGCTTCCCCTTCATCTCCAGAATAGCAGTGATAAAAATTAGGTGTCAGACTGGGACATGTCCTTCTGATGAGAAAGAGGGAAGAAATGGTATGCAAGGAGCCTCAGCTTCCTCCTGGGGAAAAACAGTATGAGGGCTTTGGCCCTCCAAGGGAAAACTGACTGAGCAGGTCCATCAAACACCTCTGGGAGAAGGGTGAGCACTGCTGACAGTGCCCAAGTGGGTGTTGGAGCTTGTGGCTCCGGGGAACAAGCCTGGTGAAAGCCATCAGGGACCAGTTGAGCCAGAGTGATCCATGGCTGTTGGGCTTAAGCCAGAAGAGCTAGGAAAGGGGTATAATCTGCATTTTGCTGCAGGCAGAGAGGGCAGGTGACTGCCAGCCTTCTGCTGTCATCAATGCCACAGGGGCAGCTGCCATCCCCCTCCCTCCCAGGCAAGGAAAGGGAGAGAGGCCAGGCCTGCGATCCGAGGTCACAGTCCTGCCCTGGGTGAACAAGGCCTAAAGGGAGCGACACTGTTTGAACAGGATCCAGCCCAGCTTTGCTGCCTGCAGCCATATCTGTTCTCCAGTGTCGGAGCAATGTCAGCGTCACGTGCGCTCCGAGAGCAAAGCCGCCATTTACGGCCTCGGCGGCCAAGAAAGCAGACAAACCTGAGCATCTGCGTTTGCAATCTCCACTACTCCATAAAAGACAAGGTCAGACAGCAAACATGTGTTTCATATTTGAAAATCTGAGTGATTTATATTAGGGGAGCAGGACTGGACTGCATGCAACCTCTAGGTTGTTAAAATTTAATTTACTAACCAATTACTATCAGATGCTTTACTTCTTCAGCTGCCCCATATGAAGAGTTTAGTTTCTCACAATGCTCTGCCTTGATTTCTTTGCTCTATCTCCTTCCAGGGGCTTAAGAGAGGTGAAATGAAGTGGGTGAGCAAAAGAAAAGGACCGGTCAGTCCCATGAGTTCATATTTTATATCCAGAGAAGCTACCAGAGCATTATCTCCCAGTTTCTGTGGGTCATCCTTTTTCCATTATTTGCAGCTTTACCTGAAGAAGTAGATGGATTAAAATGAATGTTACATCTCTCACCTCAAGAGAGAAAGTCTGGAGGAGACTGTGTCCCTAACTCCCTGTCCTCATTCTGGCTGGATTGCTTCTCAACCGTCACTCCCAGTTTAAAGCATCTAGAGCATTATAAATGCATGTCCCAGAAGGTGAAACAAAATGAACCAGGATAAAAAGTAAAGGCAGAAACCAGATAATTGCTGATAAGCATCCTTCCTGTTTTGTGGGTTTTGAGGTACAAGTTGGTTCTCCTGTGCTGCACAGTTTTGGGTTGCAGGTTCACAGAAAGCTCTGACCTCGGCGCAGTGATGTGTGTGTGTTTTTCTAACTCTTTTTAACACTGAAAAAACAACATCAACACTAGCATTGGCTAAACAGTTTTTCAAATGTTCTCCATTAAAATTAATTCAATTCTTGGTTAGTAAATCACACATGAAATGAACCTGGCTTTCTTTTAATGTGGTGATCAGAGACCAATAACATTTTGAAATTAGGGGTGAATTGCCAGCTCTTCTGTCCAATTATGTTGTATCTCCAATGCTATCTGCATTTTGAGTGACAGGTTCCCTGGGATTAAGTTAATGTTACTACTCTTGGAATGAAAGAGGAAAATATTTTAAACTGGGGAATAATCAATCCAGTCCAAACTTTAGGATGGAGAATCATTCATATTAAGATGTGAAACTCTTAGAATTTTTTTCCCAACAAATACCCAGCAGGTCACAGGCAGCTGGACAACTAACTCCACCACGGTAATTTATGAGATTGTCTTATAAAGCAGAGAACTACTGTACTTTTTTTCCTTTTTTCTTTTTTTTTGAGGAGGGAGGGCAAGGGAAGGAGGCAAGAAGGGGAGGAAGCCAAAAAATGTCAGACTCAAGGTCTTATGAGAATTTTAATGTCAGAAATTAACTAAGGACTGACTGTAATAGACCGTATATCAGATTGTGCTAAAGATTTCAATGCATAATGTTCAGAGGTTTTTTCATACTTCTAAATGTCAGTACTTCAGATATGTTTATACCTTTCCAGAATTCTTCATTCAGCCCTGGTTTCGCTAAAGGCAGAATACAAATGCTGTTGACCTGAGGTTACCCACTCACTGTAACTGGAGGGTTACAGCAATGTTACTGTCTGGCAGATTTATTCCTACCTGGCATTACTGCTTAGGAACTGTCTAATTAACAGTCTGTTAAACCAACAGAATGAAACATGGCAATTTATATGTAACAAACACAAGGAGAGCAAGCCAGTATAGGATCACTGGGTGTAACAGGGTTATTACCACAATGTGTGACAATAAATTCTCATGACAGAAGAGAAAAGCTGAACCAAGGCATGTAGCAGAACCAGAAGTGATGATGGAAAGCTAATCAATCCAGCAATTAGTCTAAACAACATCAAATTCCTATTTTAAATCTATACTGCAGTAGTATTTAGAGACAACTATTTTTTTCATATTATTGCACTGTGGGGCTTCTGCATACTATTATGTTGTGGATCCTTCAGCTCTGGAAACTGCTGCATTTCAGTAATAACTCAAACAGCCCCAAGAAGCTCCAAGACAATTTGCTTGGAAATTAATGACCTTGACAAATGGTAGATGTTGTTTCAACCTCCAACTCATCCTTGGCCTCAGTCTCCCAGTCCACTTGTCTCTTCTACTCAGTGCCTTGGCAAGCACAATCCAGCATTTAGAAACCCTGACAGAAGAAGAAAACGAGTATCTTTCCCCCAGGAGAGGGAGTCTGTGACTGGTAAACACATACAGGAATCTCAGTCCAGCCCTTGCCTGCCATGGAGGCCTGTCTGAGAGAAAGGGTAGAAAGCCAAAGTTTGCAATCGTTCGCTGCAGGAATTTTGGCCAGTGGGTACAGTTGGCTGCTTCAAGGCTACGCACCTTGCACAGCTGAAGATCTGCTGTATTCTGTCTGTAGGCAAATACAATAACAGGAGAGAGAGAGAGATTGAGAGAGAGAGAGGGAGAGAGTTTACTGCTTAACATGCACTTGGAGAACACTGGACTCCAACTTATCTCCTACACTGAGCTCCAGGGACATTCAGTTGATGATCCAGGTCTGGAACTAGACGTCAGAATTTACTTCTAGCTCTGTGATTGCAACATTGGCTATAAAAGCATCCATAATAATTTTTTAAAAAATCTGCATCACTGAAGGGATTAAAAAAAAAAAAAAAAAAGCCATTTCCTTATTTTAACTATTTCTTGTCCTTTCCTGAAAGTGATTTTTTTTAAGGCATGGGCACTCATGGGTGCAGATAGATCTATGTACAGACTATCACAGTGTTTCATCCTCTCCTGCTGGTTACAAAAGTTTCACCCTTTGATTCTTTTAACTTCAGTGCAGATGGGATGTGCAGATTCCAGGCTCTTCATGGAACCTCTCCTTCCTACATTGGGACATTTATATTAAAGAGCTCAACCAGCAGAAACAAGATTACAATCAAGAATTGTCCTAGACTTCTGCTCCAAACAATTTGATTACAGCCTGGCTATCAGTTTGCCAAAGGTCCACAGGCTGCCAGTCATCCATCCAAAAAAAGCCCAGAACTCTTTGAAAGCCATGAAGTAAGACAGTCTGACTCACACGGTTGATATGTAACATGGCATTGCTTAAACAAAGTGAACCATAGGGACAAACGTAATATAGAGATTGACGAGGTGAACAAAAATATACCACAGCTGTCTAGGAGTAACTTAAATCTTCATCTGAAGAGAAAATCACTGCCAGATACTTCCAACCATTCATATAGAAATCAGGAATATCAATGTCTTTAAAAACTACTTACAAATGAAGTTTAGGAAAATCGGGAAGAGAGCCAAAGACACAAGCAACCACACAGAAATAACTTAGAAGACTGACAAAAACCATAGCATTCCTATTTTATGCAATTAATTCACATTTAACCCAGCTGTCTCAAAATACTATAATTCTGTATCATATGGCATGTACTATATCAGTGGGCCACACCGATTTAAAGAAGTATGAATTCCACACTCAAAAGAAAAAGAGTTTGGTGACAAATGAGAGCCCCTAGAAGTCTGCCTCCGGATGCAAAAATAGTTTGTACATTTGAAAGTCAAGCCTTCATTTGATCTACCACAACTCTCAACATAGGCATGGCCTAAATCTAATGATTTTGTGTCATATTCACCCGTTATTTATATTTGGTCAAATATAAAAATGGAAAACAGTGACAAAATGCCAGCCTTTCTGCCACCAACACAGCACATCCTGGATTCCTGACAAAGACCACAAGTTTTTCCACCTGCTCCAGATCCATGATACTACATTAACTCTACTACTGTTTGTCTTCAATGGACACAAACCAAGTTCAGTACTTTGTCAACTAAAAAGCACAGATTTTAATAAGATGCTGAGAACCCATCAGAAAATGGTCAAAAGGGTGAAAAATTACTGGAATATCCACCCAAAACAAAGGTTTGGTTTCTCTTCAGTGTAAACTGAAAAAAAAAACCCAACCCAAATAAAAAAACCCAAATAAAAAACCCCAAAATGCCCACAAAACAAAACAACCTCCCCAGAAAGTGAGACACAGCAAAGCCTTCAAGGAACACTCCTGCTCCTGCAGCAAAGACAAAATGCACACAACTAAAAAGGAAAGAAAACAATGGAGCAAACAGGATCCCCTTTATTACACTCACTGTTCAGTTGCCGTGCGTCTGGAAACTCCACTGAATAAATGCATTAGAACAGAATAGTATAAATTTGACATTAATCGAAGGGACATCATAAAAATTGCTTTCCCCTGATGCTTTGCATCAGAATTATGTTCAAACTACCTTTAAGTGTCTGACAAAAGTGGTGACTTCTGTAATTTACACAAGCTATCAGATGTGTGATTCATCTTGTTCTGTTATCTGTCAAACAACATATTATGCCTGCAGCTGTTCCTTCACCCTTCTTCATGGCTATGATCAGGAAATCATAGGAGAGAATAAGTACTCAGCACTGGGCTGCAATCCTCCTTGGTTTCTTCTCTCCCAAGTTCACTCTTTTCCATCGCATAGTGCCTCCTTGTCTCTTTCTATACTTCAGTCAAAGTGAATCTATTGATTAACATCTCCCATATTCTGGTTCATAAAGATCAAAGTCCCAGTAGCTGCAGTATCTATATCTAAAAGCGGCCAATTTTTTTTATTACAGCAATACAGTACAACATATAGTTATCAGTGGAATTATCCACAATACAAACTCAGAAAGAGAAAATCCAACAGGCACTATTCCTGAAACACCCTGAAAAGAATTACTCTGAATTCCCCCCTCCTACACTTTTAACAAACTATTTCAAAGTCCAGTGGAGCGATTACAGATGTGGAGTGTTTCCCCATATCTGTTTCCTGCAAAACAGATACATAGAAATTTATCCTGGAAACAGAAACGTCCCTGAAAGTGTTGAAGCAATTAATGCACAGCCTAAATTACAGTAAATTTCAAGTCATCCCATTAATGCACTTCAGTCTTGTGAAAAAACACTACTTCTGAAATATGGTTCCTGATTTAGATATCCATGACCTTCTAAAACAAAAATTATCATGCTATAAATGCCAGTAGGGATAAGCATAAAGCATGTGTGTGCATTCAGGCTGCTGCTCGCACTTACTACCTTGGTTGCATGTCATTAATACCAGATTTTGTTTGGCCATGAGGCATTCATACCTGTTCCAACACCATCATGGCATCTCCAGGGAAAAGAAAGGTAGCAAAATCACATAGATGTGAAGCCATTTGACAGCCTACCCATGAAGAGATCACAAGTAGTTCTGTGTTAGCATACCCAGAACCAAAACTAGTGTGTGCAAGAAATCTTTTGCTCTCTAATGGCTGCAGGATGACAGATACAGAAAAAGTTATTTGAATTTCAGATTGCATACTAACATGCATGAGCTACAAAGGGAAAAATAAATCCTTATATTAGAGAATATTAAGATCTGAAAAGGAAAAAATAAACCCTGAACCAACAGAAAACAAGGGTGTTTTCTTTCACTTGCCAATGTTTTTCAGCAGCAGGGCCTGTCACCAAACTCATGTCTTGTATCAGGATTAGACTGAAGTGTTTCAAAGTGGTGAGAAATAACTCTTCGATGGTGTTTCAAAGAAAATGACTTCTCAGGAATTCCCACGAGATGCAGTATCTGGTAAGTTTGGGAAGACAAATATTAAGGCAGTAGCAGAAGTTACCAGATCATGTCTTACTTAAATGAGAATTTTAAAATATTCTACTTTTTCTGCAGCTCTGTTACTAAAGCTTTAAAATATTTTGCTCAGTTGGTGTTGCTACACAGCTGCCTTACCCGCCAAGTCCACACAGCTTTAATCACTCACTCCTTATACACCCAACTTGTGCTCTGGGCTCCAGTGCAGCTGAGAGGATCCTCATTCTTTCTCCAGTTATTCAGCCTGGAAAACCATACATTGACACAAGAGAGGAGCCAGAAAATTACTGGATGAAGGTCAATTAAATAAAATAGTTGGCACCCATAAAACACATGGGGTACCATAGGTCTTTACACTTCATGAATTCTCTGCTCTATTATTACCAACACAATTACTCTGGGACATTTGTTGAGCAGTGCAGCACAGCAAGCATTGGCTAGAAATTTGTCAGCTACTACACACAAAGTCCCTGTCTGCTGCTCTAAAGTTTTACCTTTCATTCCTGAATTCCAGTCAGTTAGTGACAGGCAAAGGATGTACTGTGTCTGTGTTCATACTGCCTCACATAGCACACAGCAGCAGAACCTCTCCCCAGCATGGAGAGAGCAGTCATGCCAGTCCTCATCCTTCCCTCCCTGCCTCTGTGGATGAATCAGGAAGTGGCATATATTTTTTAAAGCAAACTCCTTTCAGCAAATTACAGCAGGAGCTCTCTGTTCCATCCATCAGCATACCATTGCCTGATGACCAGCCTCCTCACTCCCTCCATTTGCAGTTAGTTTCCCTGTCCCCTATACTTGATTTCTGTCCACGAGGTATTTCATACAATTTTGTGGCTACAAGTAAAAGTGCCAGCCGTAGCAGAATCAGCCAGCCCTGGAGTTGAAAATTTCTTTTAACAGGTTATAGTGCACACTGGCTACTGTTTTATTCCCCCACGCACCCACTATCCATAACCTGGCTCTTAATCACTCAATTTCCCAGGCCCATAATCAGAGAAGTGAAAACACAACAACCTAAGCTGTCTTCATAAGCTGACTTCTACAACTTCAGGCAGGTGTTTCAAGCCACGAGAAGCAGCAGCAAGAGCAGGTCCCCGTGTGGATATTTCTAACCAAACCAACACTGCAGCTGAGCATATTTAAAGGCAGAAGCTGTTGTGGACATGGAGCGGCGGCTCCCGGCAGCGGAGGAAAGGCCCGTGCCAGCTCTGCAGCACCATCTAGCGCTAAGAGGGAGCGACGCTCTTGGGAGAACAGATCCACGCCGGGTTACGCAGAGCTCAGAAACAACGCAAAATAAAGGCACGTAAATACAAATGCAAAACAAGCAAGGCAACTAATGGCAACCCATTTTCACTGCTCATGCTGGGGCCCGCTTCTGTCACTCTAGGACTGGAACGATTCTGTGGCGCAGTCCAAAGCGGTCGCACACCAGTGAAGATGCTGGCAGCGCGCACTGCCGAGTCCGGCCACGCTCCTCACCACTATTCCCCCTGGACTCAGCAGATGAATCACAACAGCCACATGTTCTCAAAACGTACGTGCAGCCTTGCAGCTGCCTCTCCGCTCCCGTTCCAGGCTGACGGCTACACTGGAAATCACAGCAGAAGGGCAACAGCAGCGGTTCTGAAACAAAGGCCCACCAGCCGTGCGGAAGGTGGTCAGAGACAACACTGCACATCTCTGCAACAGGTACGGAGGCAGAGGAAGAAATGAGCCCACCTCCCGGGCCTGCTGGCCTCTGCACACCATTGACTCAGAGATTAATGTCCCTGCTCAGGCTCAAACCACAGATCCCAAGAGGTTCCCTTCTGCTCTCTAAAGCTACATCTACTTCCTCCAATTTTATTACCACTACTAGTCGTAGAGGTTGGGGTCGCTTCTTTTTTCCATTTCCTGCATCCAAAAAAGTTCACTACTTATTATAAATTTAGATGACAAAGTTTTGGTTTTTTTTTTTTTTTTCCCTGAGAGCAGCTTAGTTCTTATAATTTTATACAGCTGCATAGTTGCAGCATCTAAGGAACAAATCCTGTTACGCTGTAGAACTTCAGTGCCAGATTCTTCAGCCTTCAAACATTCCAGCAAGTTTCAGTCTAAAATAGAAGAAAAGGTGGGTTTTTTTACAATTATGAAGTCTCCAAGGTTACAGAATTTGCATCCTTATATTGTGTGAAATCTAGTTGTTTTTCACACTCTCCATTGGATCCAACTGAATAATGACAAGCTTGCATTCTCATAAAAAAAACCCACTTTGAAAATCTATCCCAGTGACAAATTAAATATAACTAATATTCATTTTCAAATGGTGGTCCTAAGCAGGACCTGATCAACAGCACAGAAAGCTACCATACATGCATTAATTTCAAGTTTTATTTTTCATGTTGGTGAAACACAGAGCCTCTTCTCAAGAGGCAGCATCTGTAGAGCTGTTACAAACACATTTTGTACTCTATTACACCACAGATTTGGAAAAAGAACAAGTAAAGCACAGGTTTCATACTGCACTCGATCATCTGAGTATTAAGTTACAGATAATTTAGAAATCTTTTGATTTTACATATACATTGCATCGGCCATTGCTCAGCCCTCATGCACAATTTAACTCTAGTTTTTTCTTGCAGTCAACACTGGTTTTGGAAACTCTCTTGCTGTAAATGTTATCTTTTCCATTTTAGATCATTTAAATGGTATTTACATAAGTGTGCAAATTGCTTTGAAGGATAGAAACAAACACTAACACATAATATACAGACAGTTTCTTCTATAGTTAAACATTTACTAAAAGGCAGTTAACATTCCTAACACACTTTCACTGTTTAAAATAGGAGAATAAGTTATATAAAATAGACCATCTTATTTTCAGATGCTTTCATTTCTGCAGATTTGGTCTTTGCAGCAACATTGCAATTAAAGATTAAGATTCTACTACTAAGAATCAGAAATGTCAATTCAATGGCAGCTTAACATGTTTAGTACCAGTCACTTTTGTCCCAGATTTTCCACACTTGGCACAGAACAAAAAAAGAAACAACTTGACGGAGGGGGGAAGACAGTGTTACACATCTATTTTTTAGATTTATTTTTAGCCATATGGAAAGCATGTTTTAAAAATGTAATGCATAAATTTTAATTTTTCTTTTAAGGGCCTGTTAGGATCACAAGCACAGTTTAAATAAAACTGCAAATTCTTCCACAGAAGCACACAAAGTTCCCAGTTTTCTTATGCACCTCATCATTTCAGATACATGCAATTGTTCACATACACAAAAAGCAGACTCCTTAGGATCACACAATAAAACTGATTTCAGAACTAGAAGGAGCAGGAAATGCTTGAAGAAAATTACTTAGTGTTCCCTGAGTTCCTACACATGCATTTTTTCCTACCCGTGATAAAGACTCCCCATAAAAAGTGTATGTTCAACTTGATTAATAAATCCAGAAAGCAGAAGTTAACCTTCAGTTAAACTGAAGCGAGTTGCTCCAACAGCGAAAATTCTAGAAGAGCTCTAGAATTCCAGGAAAGTCTTCAAAGCCATCTTTCATGTATACCTGCAAACATTCTCAGAGAAAAGCAACTTATTTCCTAAAATTTCATAGAGCCAAAACTTTTATATACATCATAAATAACAAAGTGAAATTACCCATCAGATAGTGAAGAACTAAAAGTGCATCTTTAAATAGCTTTAAAACTCATGGTCATTATTACACAAGACAAAGACACAATACTGGTTTTTGAACACCCATTAAATTGAGTAATGTGACTTTCTACAGCAGCCCTGTGTGCAAATTACGCTGCTGTTTGTGCTCCCATCTCAATGCTACTGAGTGCCATCCACCCCAAGGAAACTGAGTCCTCTAAAAGTTGAACCTTCATCACAATCACACCTGACACAATTTTGTCAGAGATATGCTTGATATTTTTTATAACATCCAATTTCCTTAATATGGCAGAAACTGTCCCAACACTTAACACTGTGCTTTTGGTCTCTTGTTTACAGAGCTTTGGACATCACACACAAATCCCTGCTGGATTCCAAGTGATGTCACCCTAGTGCAGACCTTGATTAGGTCCTGCTGAAGAAACAAGCCACAGTCTAGAGTTGACAACTTTTAAGCATAAAATGGTGAAACAGATTTAAGACACTAAAGAAGGCTGCAAAACACATGATGACTTGAAACCAAACCAAAATAGAGAGGTTGCATTAAAATTTGGTTACCTTGGATTCTGAGCTGTTTTGAAAAATGCCACTTATAAGAGATACCTGTTCTATGCTTTGAAAATATGAAAGAATCAAATGTCTTCATAGGCTAGCATACTGATTAGCAAATAAACACTTAAGACGCTCACAAACTCAAACATATCATTGAAACATTCCACCTAAGTTTTCATTAAACATTTGTCTTCAGAAGTTTATATTCAGTGCATGTTACCTGCTAACTTCAGTTTGTTTTTTTGGTTATGGCACACTTCAAAAACACTGCTAAGAATGGTTGTTCACTCCTTCCTTTCCTAAGGTGCACGTCACAAAAACTATGGACATGTTTATTTCCAAAGACTTCAGGTCAATAAATTTCTTAGGAGGAAAGATAGGAGCATATTTTTAAGCTTGCAAGATAACTTCAATCTAGTTGACTCAGTGCCTTCCCCACTCGTATGGATCCTGCTTGTATAGAATAAGGTATTAAAATAATAACCCCCAGTGGAGTAAAAACATGTTGAAAACAAACTGAATGCTCCCCCTAGTGCATACACAAGTAAAAATCCTGCCTGGCACAGTCTGCCTTAAATGGTCTTAAACAGGAGACAAATAGCCAGATAAACGATCATACATTTAACTCCGAAAGCAACCACAAACATCTTACTGGGACCAAAAGTGTCAGCTGTTGAAATCCAGCATTTAAAATTTTGTACCACTCTCCCTCCAGTGCTTCTGAGGTTTTGGTTTCTTTTAAACTGTGCTTTTAGTAAAACTTTTCTCATTTTTTTTCCTGTCAGCTGAAGGCAGGGCCCTAAGGAAGCTCCTATCAGGTAAGAGATAGTCCAAATATGTTTCAAGATGATGGGTACAATCATGCTTTTTCTCCTGTGTTGCACCCAGAAGCTGCCAAGGTAATATATAGGACTCCCATACCACAATTGCAATGAAGCTCTGGTAAATCTGGTACCTTTGGATATGCTCAGCATCACAAGTCAGTCAGATATTTAAGACAACCTAGTCTGTAGCTAGCATAGTCCACCAGAATATTCATCCTCTTCCTCATCAGCATGAGAGCCCACTGCAGCTGGTCCTCTGGCTTTGTCTTGGGCAGCATTTGGCGATTTCTTCTTGATTCCACCTCCTGGGACCACCAAGGTAAGACCAAGCTTGGCATACTGGCAATAACAAGGCAAGTTTAATTTCTGTACTATAATAGAATGAACTGATGCTCACAATAAGCAAGCAGGCAACATTCAGTACAGAAACAGAGTGATGATGTTCTCAGGGTGTATTTTTCCAGCTTGGAATAAACATACATTTTTCATTTCAATGGTTCATTTTTCTCTCTCTCAAATACTCTGAGAATGGGATATGAGATCTGTATTGATGCTGCTTATTATCAAATAAATTGGTCACATAGCTTCATTGGTTCAAGCTTTATGTAGATAATAAATAATTCCAGTATGCAGCTCTTCATACATTACCTAGTATTAGATCACAAAAAGTCTTAACAGTGCTGTTCAGCAAGACTAGTAACTTAATTTTTACTATTCAACAAAGTAAAATTAGTCAATACTGTTACAAGGTTTGGCAGGGATGCCAAACCTTTGCTATCTTCCTACAATTTACAAATTCAATTAAATAAAAAATGGTGGGGAAAGAGACAAAACTACTTGCTCCAAATTCAAAAACTTTCCTAAATGAGTACCTTGCTAAGAACAAGCAATGGAAAAAAACATTCAATGAGGCCATCCTGTAGGCACCGTGCTCTGTTCATGTTTATGCACATTTATCTGCTGCATGGTGTTTCTGACAAAAAGCAGAAGCAGGAAACTGTTCTGGCCCTTAAGGAAGCAAGAAGAAGAGGACTGAATTTTGCTCAACTCATTAAACAAATTCAGCAAATCCTTAACAAGCTGTTCTTTCAGCTAATCCTTCACACCATCTGAAAGGCAGGCAGCACCATCACTGACAGGCAAAGTGAAAGAACACGGGAAGCTCACAACCACATGGCAGCATGACAGCAAGTCACAATAAATACACAGACAGTGTTCTTATCTTCCTCTACTAGGCAAAAAAACCCCTCTTAACCTGAAAAAAAACCCTCATCACAGGATCTGCCTACTTACATCATTATCCATGTATTTGAAGAGTGGAGAATTACAGACTTCAGAAACTTGATCCTGATCTTGCTGATCATACCCTTCTAAAAGTTGCTCTAGTGCGGCACAGTCTTCACTTCCATTAAATCCTGGTATACTGAAGGAAATTAAGAGTTAATTTCTTTTATGGGTATGAATCATATTCATAAAAATTAAACTTTAAGCAGTATTAGTTTGCATGCTGAGAATAAGACCATAATCACAGTCAAGACAAAACAAGAATATTAGATTTTTAATTTTTTTTCCTGACTACTCAATAAACTTTTTCTCCACTTTACATACAGAAGAATTCTGTCTTGAGTTGCTATATATAAAACTGGAGATTTGGAAAATATAAGCAAGATGTTTAAAGACTGATCTTGAAAGATTATTTCTAAAAGTAATGTAGTACAATTTAACTTATACATATGTTCATTTCACCAAAAACACAGTTTAAAGAAAAACATGTTGTTTTCATATTTTGCTACTGAAGTTCCAATGAAAGTTGAAAAGAAGAAGTGCCAGGGTTAAACACTAATCCATACTTTGACACCAAAATTTTCTCCTGTAACATGGGAAGAACTTCTAATTTCCATCTCATTTTCCCTGTCACACATAACTAGTTCTTTATGACTTTGTATTTTAGGTTTGTTAAGAAGAATCACTGTAGCCATTACAGCTAAATGTTATGTGTGAAAAAGATTCCCGATAACCATACACCAGGGAACATTATTATTGTACTGTAAGTCAACAGAAGTGCACGTTAAAAATTTATGAAAGAACAATGTCAAGCAAGATAGATGTACACTAGTGAAACATTGAGTTTAAAATTATACTACACAAAGTAGACTTACCTATAGCTTTCCCTCACACATCTTTCTGCAGCAACATAATCATTTCTATGAAGATGAACTAAGACTTGAGCAATAGTTTTCTAAACAAAAAAAAAAAAGTAAGCCTAATGATTCTTTAGAAATTAACAATAAAATATGAGAAAAACAGTAGACTGTTAATATCTAGTATGAGAAAGGTCACTACAATCCACAATCATCCTGAGATACTGACACATGTGAGTCAGAACAATCTAGTGAAAAAGTAGAGAGCCATCTCCTCAGCTGGTACAAAATAGGTTCTCCCCTATAACTGCTGTCCCAAATAACAGTTTTTGTAGTTTGTTATTTTTGATAACATCTTTATTTTTTATGAGTTGTTTGATTTTGACAGCTCTTGTAGATAACAGCATCGTATCTTAAAAATTATAAAAGGACAGCTAAAGTTTGGGAAAACACCACTACCACAAACTCTCATCATTTAGCAATAAACTTATTCCTTAATCAAGAGGTACCCATCATCTGTCAGATGTCAGTTGTCATTAACTACAAAAATTAAAAAATTGACATGTATTATCAGAAGTTGTCTCTTAGAATTTACCTTATAGCAAGTGGGGTAGTTTTCAATTTCCTTATAAATACTTTTTTCCTTTTGAAGAGACAGTGCAGCCTCATCTAATCTAAAAATGAAAAAAACAGGAGTATCAGTGCCAGGAATACAGCACCATGAACCCAAGGCTAATTACAAAATGTTTAACTAATACAGTGACAAGTCTACTGGAATAAAAAGCAACACAACTAAAAATCAGCAGTAGATCTTACTAACAGACTAGGTAAATATATAGTCAGCAATTCCTTCTGTGTATGTGCTAAGAACATCTCTGGCATTCATTCAGAGAAACCTTGGTTTTTGTAACATTGCACACGATGAATGCTTTGTTACATACCCTAACGCATTTTTGTACATCCTGAGGTTACTATAAATCATCTGTAAGTCTGAGATCCATGAACTAGCAATATAGCTCTTAAAGGACCTAAATGTTTCAGTGAAGCAAGCCTAAGATGAACTGAAGGTCAAGTCTGGTGCAAGCAATTTACAATTAAACTTGTCTCACTGAGACTCCAAGATTAACTCTTCTTTAAGAAGTCCAGAATCAGACTGCTGCAGATTTCTTTCCTCAGGTTAGCCCTAATTCCTCTGTTTTATATCCCACAGCTATAGAAGACTTTCAAGTACTTTCTACATATTAATGTTGGAAAAAAAAATCCTGAAGTAGTTTAAGAATTAATGAAAACTGGTGTATGTGCTTTCAACAAATACAGAGCAAAAGTCTTTCAGCTCACATTCTCCCATCCCAGAACACAGAACAGGAGGTTCCTGGATGAACACGGCATATTCCACAGAAACTGGATCTTAGTTTGAAGCATGTCTCAAATAAGAATTAGTAGTACATAAACCCAACAACACTAAGACAAAAAACCACAACCAAAATCACATTTTAAGATACAACTACATTAAAAGAACAAAAAGGGATAAAGCTGTACCTGCGTCCTCTGACTAGAAGTCTCGATGCCTTCCCTAGCATTTCTAATGCCTGCCGTAAACGTTCTTCATTCTAGAGAAGAAAAACAAGAATTCATACATTCTTATTTCATTTGCACAGAATTAAGACCACTAATCTAGCTAAGATCCACTTAATCTAAGTGTGTCACCTGTAACTTAGAACTGTTAGTTATTAGATCAGCAGTTCACACACTCAAGGGAAACATGAAGTGTATCGGTGCTCCCAAGTTCCACAGCCAGCTCCTGTATGGATCTGCTCAGCAGAGTAACGTCAATGCAAACTTGCTAATCTGGAAACGTGTGACAACTGACAGTAGAGAAGTACATCAAAGCCACTTGCAAAAAGGCAAATCATTGGCTCATAGAATGGGTAGAGCATCAGGCAAAATCTTTTCATCTGTGCCTTCAGGGATTTCAAATTATTTTGGGTTCCAGGACTCAACAGCAGACATGTTCTCTACCCTTTGTGCTGCCCAACAAGAGACAGAAAACTCGATCTACAAAATTCAGATTCTGCCAAGTGCTAAACTGAGAGAAAGGCAAAGCAAACTGGCTCCTAACTTTTGTCATTTCCTGCTCTACAGCACAAGAAGCCTTCAGCTTCATTACTCAGCCACTGATGTACAATGAAGGAAACAAAATTTTGAACCTAATCTTAGGCGTCTTCTTTATTTTATAGCTGAAAGAAAAAAGCCCAACAAACCAAAAACACCCACAAAAATCCCCCACTTACTTCAAACACTGATGCTGCTTGCTGATAGAGCTGCACAGCCTTCTCTGGACTCACATTTTCTATTAACCTGTAATAGACATCAATACTTTCTCTTCAGATGAAAGGAAAATATTTTTTACCTGAAAGCATCAAAAAGACATAAAAGAAAACCACAGACATACCCATGCCCTGCACAGATTCTAGCCACCAATAACTCAGACTCACTTTCCAGCCCGTTCCAGTGCAATGGCTGCTGTGTCTGGTGTGCCATTCTCCAGGTACATCATACTGGCTTTCTCGATCAGCTGAACTGCTTCAGGGAGCCTCTGCATCTCCTGCAAGGCAACAGTCACAGGAACACTGCTGTCAGGAAAGGAGCTGATGCGCAAGGACACAAATCAAAGCAAATAGCAACACCTTATTTATTAAGAGTATAATTTTTATTTACAAACTTGTAGAGCTAGTGAAAGTTGACCTCCATAAAATTCACTTTTAAGTATTAAACTTTTGTGTCAGTCATGAATTCATGGTAGTTTAGAGCAGAAGCAGCACCACTCTTCTGTTACCCTCTGACATGAGGCACTCTTCTTCCTTCTACAAAAGGAAAACTATTTTTTCCCCCAAATACAAATGTTGCTTTCCTAATCTACTGAAGGTATAGGTGGGAACTATGAGTCAACAAAAAAATTTCACTTGCATATGCAATTTGCTTACATATATTTGTAAAATGGTCCAGTGCACAATACTCGTCACTATAAAATAGAACTTCAAAATAAAAACCTAGTAAATGACAATACCTTTAGCATCATGCCAGCTTGTTCATAAGCTCTGCAGAGAAAAAAAAAGGACAATTTGGTTAGAGATGGTGTATTATAGCAAGCTGTAGTCATGCAGCAAAAGTTAACGTGCACTGACTATCTAACATCTTCACTGTTAATATTTAATGCTTTGATGATGTTTCAAGTGCTTTATTTCATGACACAGCACACGTGTAACTTTATCTTCCACAAAATTCAACCACATTCTGCAGTAAAAATCTATTCTAACCTTATCCCCAGGCAATATTTGGATTATTGTCATCTCTGAAGTACTCTTCAATTAAAAATTTCTTTATAAGCTCAACAGAATAAAACTTCAAAATTATGAGTTCACCTAAGAATAAATATTTGCTATCAAAAGGTGCTGAAGAATGCCTATATCATAACTTCTTTGGGTGGCCATTGCAGGTTTTCAGACTTTCCTAGCTCACACTTCCACTGAACTAATTTTGAAGCAGCAAAATTACTTGAATCAGAACACTAACTACATTGAGATCAAAATGACAGTTCATGCTTGTACTGTATGTTAAAAAAATCAGTTTCGGATTACTTAGCACTTCAGTACTTACTTGGCAGCATGAAAGAGACTGGACATAAAATCATCAAAGTCAAGGATAAAAGCCACAAAAATATAATGTAGGAAAGATATTAATGTACAAAATCTTACACAACCACTAATTTCAAAGCAAGGAACCCCATAAAGGCAAATCAAACCTAGTACAACTTCAGGCAAGTTGTCAAAAATTAATAATTCTAAGGACAGAATAAATGCAGCTTACCAATGTATAGTAGCATATAAAGTCATAAAAAGCACATTTATTTAAAATATGCTCCCGCTTATTAACCAGTACTACAAGTACTGTAATAATGTCAGAGCTTCATTTAGTTTATACTATGCATTAGTAGGTAATTAAAAAACAATTAAATTTCTGAAGAAGTACCTAGATATCAGGTACCTGGCAACTGTTATTGGGGACAACACTGATTTTCTAATTGCGAGTTCTTTAGTTTTCCCACTCAGAGCACACAGGAACAGCAATTCTTTAGAAAGCAATTCTGTTACACTGACAAAATGTGCAAATATATTAAATAACCTGCTACCAAGCCCCATTACTCCAGTCTAAGTAGCAACTAGTCAGCTTCCTGGAAAGAAAGAATCTCAGTTAATGAAAAGATACGCTTTATTGTTTTCATGTGCCTCAGCTTCCCGTAAACAGGCTTCCCTTGCCTGGTCAAACTGCTTGGCATTCTTAAAAGCAACAGCTGTAAGAAAACAAATAAGAGTTTTTATTTACAACTTGACATTGTCTGCTTTTTACCAGTGCTGCTCAAGAGTTTAGCTCCCTAAAGATGCAAACAGGCTCTTTAAATGAATGGTTACTGTTTACTAAGGTCTTCCCCAAAATCCCAAAGGGTTCTCCTTGTTTCATTAGTTACGTAGTTACCATTAAAGACATTTATTGTCAATACCACTTCCATGCCACCACAGTATCATACATAGCTCTCAATGTGTTTAGCTGGACTTTGAAACTCACTCATTCTGTATTTTAATTAAAGAAATGGAGGAATGCATATTTATATAATTTTAATCATTAGAGGTTATACAAAATCAATACAGTAGGAATAGAAGTGTGCCACCAACTAAGCATACTCATAACTTCGTGAGCACAACACTTAAAAGTACAAATATCTATCTCATTTAACTGATAAAATATTAAAGTAAGATTTAAAATAAATTGCAATTTATAAATACTCCAGTTGTTCTTCCAAGTTTGTATTTTTTATTCAGTCTTAAATGAATAAGTAGGAATGCCTAGAGTAAGAAGCCAAGAGATCATGACAAATTACTACTATGAGAAAGAAGAAAATGCTTAAGAACAAAAAGAAATCAACTAGTAAGGATTTTATATTCAGTGTGTCACTTGGCAGTGGAAAAAGGGAAGAAAGAGACCTTACTATGCCTGAAAAAAACACAAACCAATCTGGCAGCATTTCACCTTACTGAGACAGTCTTTGACAGGACTTATTTCATAAGATGATGATAAAGCAAAATTTTAAAACCAGCTTGAACATCTGTTGTTTTGTACATAAAGTCAAAGGATTTGGGGGTGGACAAGGGAAAAAAGGAAAGAAAGCTTTATTTTTGTCATATATAGCAATATATAGAATAGAAGTTGCAAGCTTGAAAAAAAAATTGGTTTTGAAAACTTCCAGATCTCCAAGTACAACATGAAATTTACTTTACAGTGCTACCAAGAGGATTTTCTTGTTGTTTCATCTTATGCTTAGTCTTCACAACAGTTTTACTTACACAACAATGTAATAAAAATATGTAAAACATTATTAGGGACTAAGCTTAATACTTTGAAACTATTAAATACATAGGGCCATATTTACAGCCACACATACCTGCCTTCCCATATTCAGTAGCTGCACTGTCATAATCTGGTTTCCACTTTAAGAATCCAGTTTTCAGGCTAAAACACAAGAAACAATTAGCAAAGATTTTATGTTTTACCTTCAAGGCACTTCAGATATATTTCAAACTTCACAATACCCTTGGAAAGAAGCAATTACCTATATGCCAATACTAAAGTGGCATCACTACTGCAAAAACAAATGCCAGCACTGTTAAGAATTGCATAAAGCACTGCAATTATCTCCCACAGTTACAACCCTCACCCTAACATGCTTTCATTATTCCCAGAGAGTCTTCCCAAGTCCATCTTCTCAGCAGTAAGAAGTCAGCAGAAGAAAAATACTTCCTCCTACACCAACACGATATCTCCAGATTTCTAATAAGATGACACCTGACTCTTTTTTTTTTTTTACACATCAGGAAGATTCCAGCATTCCTCTACAGGATTTTTTTTTCCTGCTGGTAATTATCAAAGACTCTCCAATGTACACACAAATAAAAGAATTTGCGTACCAATACAAAACCCACAAAACCTTATACGTCATTTATATGTCTAAAATAGACCATGACACTAAAAGGTGCCACACGTAGGCATAAATACATAGGGGAAAATCTACACTGGAAAATCAGGTGAGTCATTAGGCAATTTGGAATTCAATATGCTGACTTCCTCACTTCTAAAACAAATATAAAAATTACCATAACTTTAGAGTCCACTTGCATATTTGTTGTAGGCCAACACATCATATGCAATGTATTGTCTACTTGGCAAAACAGTTGTATATGGATCGTAACGTGGTCTTGTGGTCTTACTTGGATGAAGATCACAGTATGTAACTCCACCACAAGCCTTTATATGGTGTTATTTTTATCACAGAGAGTCTCAAATGCATCAAGCTGAAATACACAATGCACTCAATCTACACACAATTTGAGGTTTCAGTGCCTTTTTTTCCAAGTGCTCTCCAGATAAGCTTAAAATTAATTCTGCTGGAGGGCACTTCCAGTCAAGCAACTTGAGTAAGATATGCTAGTTTTGTCAGTTTCGAAGTCTTCCCTCTATGGCAATTTATACTTTTGATCCATGATTTCCAGAGGGCCTGCCACTATTCTTACTAAAACTATGGCATCCTTGGATTAGTCAGCTCTATTACATCCATACTGCAGTCCATGCAATTGAGACTTATAAGCAAAATCGCTATATTCAGTGTTAAAACACACAGTGACACACTATCATAGATGTTAAGCTTTCCAAGATAAACGTCAGTACAGGCCTTTGAAGCCACCTAAGAAACAAGAATCACACATTTCTCACGGGTATGAAACAAACACACACCACGTCAGCAAAATCAAGCCCTTTTATCCAACACGATCTCCATAATTCTTTTCTGCTACTTTTCTACAGTCTTAGGATGTGCCAGGGTAGGTTTAGGATGGACATTTGGAAGGAATTCTTCACAGAAAGGGTTATTAGATATTAGAAAGGTCTGCTCAGAGAGGTGATAGTCACCGTCCCCAAAAGTATTTAAGAAAAGACTAGATGTGGCACTCAGTGCCCTGGTCTAATTGACAGAGTGGTGTTGGGTCACAGGTTGGACTTAATCATGTCAAAAACCTTTTCCACCCTAATTGACTCTGTTACTTGTCTTCCTCCCACTAACTTTAGCAGAAGGGCAGAAGTGACTGCCGTCGCTTTGCAGTCAGGGTCGGAGCAATCGGAGCAATAGAGGCCACAAGGCCCTAAAGGAAACTGCTCAAGCTCCAGGCCTCGGAGCCGCACCACCTCACCGACCCCACTGTTTAGCCTTAGGCCGCTTCACTCTCCCGGTACGGGGCGGCAGGCTCTCTANTTTTAAATTACAGAATCACACAGAATCCCAGAATCGTTAGGGTTGGAAGGGACCTCTGGAGATCATCTGCTCCACCCCTCCTGCCAAGCAGGGTCACCTAGAGTAGGTGCCACAGGAACGCGTCCAGATGGGTTTTGAAAGTCTCCAGAGAGGGAGANAATCATGTCAAAAACCTTTTCCACCCTAATTGACTCTGTTACTTGTCTTCCTCCCACTAACTTTAGCAGAAGGGCAGAAGTGACTGCCGTCGCTTTGCAGTCAGGGTCGGAGCAATCGGAGCAATAGAGGCCACAAGGCCCTAAAGGAAACTGCTCAAGCTCCAGGCCTCGGAGCCGCACCACCTCACCGACCCCACTGTTTAGCCTTAGGCCGCTTCACTCTCCCGGTACGGGGCGGCAGGCTCTCTATAGCCCCCAGCCCCCGTACGGAGGGTCCCCCCAGGCAGAGGAGAGGCCGAGCAGCCATGCCCCCCACTCCCTCCCCACCGGCCCCGCCACCTCCCTCCTCTTCTCCCGAGTGCTGCCGCCTGGCAGTCGGGGAGTCTCCTCANACCCCTCCTGCCAAGCAGGGTCACCTAGAGTAGGTGCCACAGGAACGCGTCCAGATGGGTTTTGAAAGTCTCCAGAGAGGGAGACTCCACTACCTGCCTGGGCACCCTCTTCCAGTGGTCTGCCACCTTCAGTGTGAAGAAGTTCCTCATGTTGAGGTGAAAATTCCTGCATTTCCTTTTGAAGCCATTGCTCCTCGTCCTTTCACTAAGCACCACTGAAAAGAACCTGGCACCACCCTCTTGACACCCTCCTTTGAAATATTTTATATGTATTGATGAGATCTCCTCTCAGTCTTCTCCAGACTAAACAAGCCCAGCTCCCACAGTCTCTCCTCATAAGCTGCTCCAGACCCCCAATCATCATGGCCCTCTGCTGGACCCTCTCTAGTAGCTTGTCTTTGTTGTACTGAGAAGTCCAGAACTGGACACAGCCCAGAACAGGAACGAGCAAGACCTGTGTTTCCCAGGGTTTTCAAAAGGAGGCCAGTTTTTTTAGCAGTGCACAACTCACAGGCCAAAGTCTGAGCAGCACTGCGTGCCCTGCCTTCCGGAAGCCTCAAGAGGCAGTTCTGCTGAGGCATGATCTTCTGACCCAGTGTTGGTGAAAACAAGAGGATGTGTCCAGCCAGGCTGGCACAGAGATCTGATGCAGAAGATGTGAGTGGTGGCTGAGTACACCAGAGCTGCTGATACAGGCCACACAATCATGCAAGATACCCAAATTATACGCTCAGTAATTGAATCAAAAATGCTAAAGCCTCTATTATTGCTCATATGAACATATGAGCAGTAATAGAGGCTTTAGCATTTTTGATTCAATTACTTCAAGCTTCAATTCAATCAAGCTTCCTTGACCCCTTAATTTTGTTCATCTGAAACATCCCTGAGTAAGAGAAGATCATTCATTGAGCCCAGGAAGATGTTTGTTCTCTGAACTTGGACGTCATTATTTCGTTCCAGTAATCTGAATAAGTGAAGTATTTATCAGCACAGGAGAGAGAACCAAAGTGAGAAGCTGGTTTAATTTGCAAAATTTCCCAGAGCCTAGAAGTTGTTGAAATTATCCTTATGGGTCCCTTCCAACTCAATATTCTGTGGTTCTGTGATTCTCTGAAAGTCCATACCATTTACAGGAATCAAAGCTTTACAAGTTTCTACATCAAACTGGGAAAAGAAGCAATATTTACATGATTTGTTTTACTCTAGCTAGTCATAAAACTCACAAGTCTGAATTGCTTTCCCTTGCTTTTCCTTTTCCCACATTCCCTTGATGACATGGACACTTAATTTTCTGACTTGGGTTCTTGCATTGCACTTGAGAGGTTATCATCTATTGCAGATGGTGGAAAATCCCCACTAAATCTTATATACTATTATTCTGTGTCCTAGATCAAAGTAGGGAAAAAGGCTGTAGAGAGGTTTTCTGCTTTCAAAAGCAGATGAGTGATCATGGGAGTACTGGGAGAAAATAGCTAGTCTTCCATAATACAAAAAATGGATTTTGGCAAGCACTCAGTGGTAGCAGGTATAAAGCAGAGGAAGCTGTGATTGGAAAGATTCCTGTGTCATCACGTCTGTCTTTTCTTTCCCTCATAATGTCAGCCAGGATAGATCTGGCCATATGACTATGAGCTTGCTGCAGTGCCTTTCAAATAAACTTTCGTTAGCTGGGAAAATTAAATCCTAGACAGCAGCACTAAATGGCAGAATAACCTCAGACTCTTGTTCTGAAGCACCAAATTAATGACTTATAGTTTGTGTGTTTGTTTTTGCTAGGGCTTCTGGCCTGCTCTGTTCCCTGGGTTGTAAATATCTGTTCACTTTCTAGTGAAACTGCACATGTGCACTGTCTGGTTACACTTTATACTAGAATGACCAGGCGAAAGATTTCCAAGACTAGTATTAAATGAAATAGGATATTCTTGGGTAGCTTTTATTTTGTAGGCATGGAACCTCCGAGGATTTTACATCTGGGAAGGATCATATCACAGCATATGGTGCTTGGCCGTGAATTAGAATTCGGTGTTGAAAAATGACCAGGTACAATGTGAAAAAAAAATATACAGGGATAGCAGTTGGAGTGACAAAGATATGAACCCTTTAAATAGCTGTACTGGTAGAAGTCATTGATCATTAGCCAGCCCTCATCTGCCCATCACTACACCTTGCAGAGCGTTTCTGTCTCCTATCTAAGCATTTCTTCATGTGCACCATTGCAACCAAAGGCATCAAGCTATGAGAAACAAGGCGTGTAAGATTTTACAACTCATTTGTCTGAAATGGGTTAAAAAGCACCTGTGTGAGACTTCATGGGGCTGACCTCTGGCTAAAGGCTGGAGGCAAGCAGCTGGAAACAGCACCTTCCACCATTGTGGCCAGGTCCCCCAACAGCCCTGGCATCAGGACAGCCTGGGTGTCCTTCAGAGAGCTGTTGTTAGTTATATGAAACTATCAGTACAACCATAGCTAAAATTTGTTTCTTAATTAACTTTTCTTTTGTGTAAATATGTTGTGTTTTTCACACACATAAGAAATCTGTGAAAAATTCAAGAAAGTCAGGACTGGCTGCAGCGAAATGTACTTTAAATCAGATGCCGGATCCTATCTGGTACTCCACTGGGTCTGGAAGGTAAATTTAAATTTTCCTAGATCTGGATTTCTCACCTCTGTCTGGTACCCTTTTATGGCAGCAGAACATGGAAAGTTCTGCCTTGTAATTTATTAGTGTCTGAAACTGGAGTCATAACTGCAATACTGCTCCACCACCATGCTGAGGAAATTATCTGGGAGGAAGGGAGAGGGACCTGCATATTTCTTCTCCCAGGCAGACTGGGCCATCACTAATGGTCTAATGTACAATTGGGCCAGACAGATTTTGGGCCCGTAATATACACAAAAATGTGCTCTGTGATCACTCCAACCCAGTGCCAGCATCTCAGTGCTCCAGTACCTTTCCTTTTGTCCTATCTTCAGCATATCCATATAACTCATTTGTTTTTCAGACATTATTGTCTTAATGGATATGGCAGAAAGTAAACAAATAATTCCAAGGGCAGGAAAATTAATAAAGACTGGTTTTCTGTAGATTTGTGTCTCCCTACTGATTGTCTTTAATTAAATAGCAGAGGACTGCATTGTGACCATGCCTTTTATTGGATGTCAGAGAATAGAGAAGCATTATAAATATCCCAGTTAGGGGAAGGTGGTAATGTCTAATTGGCTTTCCAGATTCATTGGACATGAGAGAGGAGGAGGGCATTCTGGTAGGATGATCCAATGTGAATCATTCATAATGCCTTCCACAGTATTTGTTGAACATACATAATTTACATGCTCCTGTTGAAGGTTAAGTAAGGTGACCTGTTCATGTAGGTAAGGTGTCGCGGCGACCCAGGCAGCCCGGTGNTAAGTAGTAATATGATGCCTCACGATTATCAAGACCCTTTGAGTCCTACCTACTGTGCTTCTGGTCTCCCTTGCTTCCATTTCCCTCAGTCATGACAACCCTCAAATTGTAATTTATTTTAAGTCAAATTAATTTTATACAATAGTTCATGTATGACTCACAAATGAGTGTACGATATTTCCAGATGTCAAAAAAGCACTTCTGGAGGAGAGTTGAGTCACCTATTCGTGCTGGGTTTCTGAGAGCTTGAGGTTGGATAAAAGCCTATAATTGTCACCACACCACTCTGACCAACAAAGTACTTTTTCCATTTGTCACCTCCTAGACTTGCTCCTTGATACTTCCTCATCTTCTCAGCCACTGCATTAGCAAGTGATGATAACTTGCTTTCTTACCTGATGGTTGTATGCATCACCAGTGCCTGACCCACCCTTAACAAATGCTTGTAGAGCTTGTTTTGGTGGTCTCATAGAAGCTGTTACTAATTTTGTATTTTCCACTGGTGGTAATTCCACAGCCCTGGCTACCTGTTCTAATTAAAAATATCTTCCTTCTGCTGGTTACTAGGTCTTGGAAAGATGACCTTTGGAGCAAAAATTTCTTATTCTGAGACTGGGAGCTCACTGCAAACCACTTCTGGAATCACCTTGACTCCGTCTGGGTCCCAGTTTCGTACTGTTTTTGGCTAAGCTCTTCCCTAACTGGCTCTGTTCCCTCTGGCAATTTACCAAGCAGTCACACCTGCACAGAGAGGTGGGCAGGAATATTTGGTGCAGGCATGAATTGCTTAAATCAATTTAAGTACCACATCATAAATGTGTAATCATAGCTTTGCTTTAGCTTCTCTTTCTGTTGATGAAGTAACTTGCTCAAGATAGAGCACATACATAATTTAAAAATGTGACACCTTTTCTGCTCCAGCTTTGCAATTCCAGAACCTCTGGAAACCTCTCCCATTTCTCTTCATTTTCCCTTCTTTCTGAATTGTTCTCTACAGAAAACTCTCACATCACACTCTCCTGGTAGAAAGCCAGCTATTCCTCCCACAAAATCCACCCAGTGTTAATGGCTTTTGATGGATCTTTCATTGCTTTGCAGCAGTTTATCCACAAGATGCTCAGTGCCTCATGGAATGACATGTAGCATTGCTCCCCAAATCAAGAGGCAGTCTTAACTTGACATGAACATGTATTCTTCAGTTTTTCAGTGAAGTACTGTTTGAAATAGATCCCAGAAGAGAGGCAGGCAAACATAACAGTTTTCATCAGCTTTGAAGGCATAATTAGATTTTTACACTTTCCTATAGGATGGCCAAATTTTGTATTGACTGGTTCTTCCAGGTGTCAGCTTCTACTCTATACCCATGCACAGGGAGGTGAGATCACTAATACCCAGTAAAATCAGTAAGGCTGTCCTTATTCAAAGGTATCAATAAGCTTTTGGTCGCTTTTATTGACAGCAGAGCTTTGCACACCTGAAGCAAGATTTGCAGAGAAGGGATAACTTTTTTTGCTGTTGTTTTTAATTGGCTTAACTTTTCTCAACATTGTTTGCCTTAGTCTGCTTCAGAAGAGCACATGTAGATCTTCTGTACTCCTAGCTAGAACCAGGAATGCAAGCCTGGACAGAAGCTGCTACACAGTGCTCTCTTCTTTTGAACTATGCATGAGACACAATACAGAGCAGTCCCATTTGCTAGGTTTTGTTCCACATGGCGGCATGGAGTTAACAAAAACATTTGCTGCATTCCTCCAGTGTTTTATTCCTCAGCATAAAATGTTTTCTGATTGCTTTGGTCATGTATCTGAACATCCTGCCTCATGACACCATTGATTAGATAGCAATATCAAAGCCTATTTCCCTATGTAGTGGAGTCAGTTCTCCCACTCCGAATTGTTATTTACATCCTCTATTGTCATGCTGCTGCAGTACATGTCTGCAACAGCCTAACTATGCGCTTTTGTAAGTCTTTTCTAATGACCTGTTTATCAAAACTGGTGTGGCAGCCACGTGGGGGTGCAGCTGAAGGCCTCCCAAGGTACTGAACTCAGTTCCATGGGCAGCTCAGTGACTGTGAAATGATGAAGCTCTATTGTTCTCCGTGTAAACATCAGAAGTAAAAAAAATAAACCTTCCAGTTCATTTAGCACTGTTAAAGCTGGTGATTCTTACTCTCAAACATAGCAGTGGGATAGTTTTTAAAATGTTAAAAGAGAATTTGATTACAGGATTCCATTTGATTGTGTGACCTAAGGACTCTTTACCCCTGCAGGGACTACATCTGTACATTAGGTCTTGGTCTCTAGATAAAGGTCAAAGCAAATATCTCCTTTAGAGTTTCATATGTGGACTGGAGAAAATCTCTTTCAAGTCACTATAGTGACTGAAATTTCCATTCTCTAATGAAAAATCAAACACCTCTAGCACCTCTGTGTGAATGTGTGCTGTTCAAAGCTGTAAGAAGAGTTTGGTGGGCTGCTTCATACAGATACACCCTGATGTGCAGTTTCGGTTCACTGGTCATTACGAACCTTTAAAAGTTTGTTTAGACGGGTTGAACAAGACATTCACAAAGTGCATTCCTACTAGTCTAAACTATAGTCTGGAGTCTGCATTTAAAGCTTTTTATTCATTTCCTTCCAGAAAAATAATACAAAGTCTATACAAATCTAGGCAAGTGTTAGGTGTTTCATGTAATTCTCGCACCAGAGCTTAGATTTCTCTTCCAGTAGGCCAGTAGTAGTTAAAAATGACTTTATTGTAAACAGCCCTTTTGAGTTAATGACAAACATTTAGAAGAGAGTGAATGTCTTGCTTCATTCAGAATAGTTGCCTGTGGCCCATTCATGAATCTCCCTTGAAATATAGAAATAAATATTGAAATAAACTTTAGCAAACACATTATTTCCTTTTCTATACTCCTTTTTAAGTCATGTACTTTTTTCCATACTTAACTAAAGCTTTGTATTTCACCTTAATCCTGTAAACCAGAATACTTTAAATTCATTCAGTTTGAATAATCCACCATTTCTTTTGTGTGACTTACTTTGATAAAAACTCTGGTTTTGGCTCCAGAATAGGCCTTTTATTACTATAGCGCATGTAGGACAGAACTAAGAGCTATTTTTCTCATGAAAACAAAATGTTTAATATTTTGTGAAAGTAATTTTTAATATCCTGTCCTTGGGCTATCCACAGATACATAATTAAACTGTTTATCATATACTAAAATCATGTGAGCATAGTGAATTCTCTTAAATGTAATTACCATTAATGTCATATCCTCTGAAAACACTAGTGGGAAAATTTCAATCTGGGTGAATCAAAACCTCCTTTTAAAATTCATATTCTTTATGTTTACCCTTAATGTGGGAAAATAATTTATGAAAATGGGGGTAGGTATTTACTTTTATTTTGAAGAATTATAGGGTAAATCAGCTACAAAGTCTTTCTTTTAAGCTGCAAAAGGTATTTTCTTGTCTCTAAACGTCTCTTTAACAAAGAGCAATTACTGAATTTACAGATCTGCTTCCCCTGCATAGATGATCAATGAAGACTACAGATGGACCCACAGAGGAGGAAAGGTAACTCAAAGTAGCCCTTCCCTACAGTTCTGCTTGCTAGGTCTTCCTTGTGATGGATGTTCTGTCTTTCAGTGCAGACCAGTGTCATGCCCAGCTCCTGTGCGTTTGCTTTCTACCTCCTACATTTTTTACACTGCTCTCTCTTTCTTTTCCCCATTGTCTCATCTGGTTTCTGGGTTTGATTTTGCTCTTTTTCCTGGTAGCATCTTTCTTCTCCTTTTTTCTTTTAAGTCCTGCTTCTAGCAAATGTGTCCTGTGATAGTACCATTAGACAAAAATACATATATTCTTACAGATGGAAAGGCTGCAGAAGAGAAACAGAAGCACACATGGGTGCATGGACCATGTAATCTTTTCCATATAGTTGTATAAGAGACTACAGCAAAAGCAGGAGAGAAAACTACTTTAAGTGCAGCTCCTCATTTCACCTGTGGCTTCTAGATTAAGGTTATGAGAGGGATACCACCTATTCCCATGTCATTTGGAGAATTGTCTGTATGATTCAAAATTATACAGGAAAAGTAGTGAAGAGTTATAGAATCACAGAACCACTGAATTTAGAAGCAATCTCTGGAGGTGGTTCAGTCTATTTCCCCTGCTCAAAGAATGATCAGCTACAACAGGCTGCTCAAGGCCATGTCCAGTCAGGTTTTGAATATCTCAGTACAGAAGGGATGCAGGAATGAATGATAAAAATGTTCTGCCCATCCAAGAAGGACTTGGGGGTGCCGGTGGATAAGAGGCTGTACATGAGTCGGCAATGTGCATTTGCAGCCCAGGAACCTAACTGTGTCCTGGGCTGCAACAAAAGCAGCAACAGCCAGAAGGGTGAGGAAGGGGATTCTGTCCCTCTGCTCAGCTCTGGTGAGACCCCATGTGCAATGCTGCATCCAGCTCTGGGAACCCTAGTACAGGAAGGACATGGACCTGTTGGAGCAGAGGCCACCAGGATGACTAGAGGGATGGAGCACCTCATCCATGAGGAAAGGTTGAGAGAATTAAGTTTGTTCAGCCTGGAGAGGAGAAGGCTTTAGAGTGACTTAATTGTGGCTTTCCAGTACCTGAAGGGAGCCTACAGGAAAGATGGAGAGGGACTTTTTACAAGGATGTGTAGTGACAGGACAAGGGCGAATGGATTCAAACTGAGAATAGGTTTAGATTAGAGATTAGGAAGAAATTTTTCACTCTGAGGGTGGTGAGGCACTGGAACAGGTTGCCCAGAGAAGCTGTGGCTGTCCCATCCCTGGAAGTGCTCAAGGCCAGGTTGGGTGGGGGTCTAAGCAACCTGGTCTGGTGGAAAGTGTCTCTGCCCATGGCCGGGGGCCTGGAACTAGATGATCTTTAAGGTCTTTTCCAACACCAACCATTCTATGATTCCATGATACAAATCATAAGCAATACTTATAACAACAATTAAATTACTGATACTTTTGATGCCTACCACTGAAAAATGATGTAACTAAGAGCTAGTGACAGATTCTCACTTGTCACCTTTTGGATCTTGATACAGTATTTGGCAAGTGGAATTCAACAGTCCATGTTGCATAAATATGAGAGGACAGGAACTTGGCATTCCCTTCTGGAGCTCTGTCTTGTCGATGTAGGTCAATAAATTGTCTCTCAGATCTAATAGCTGTTGTAATGAAGCCTAGCTAACACAGGAGGGCTCTATGTGAACGCATATTAAGAAACATTTAAGTTGGGCCAGACAGGAGTGGTATGTTCTGGTGTTACATAACCTTAAGTTAATTTGCAATGCAGTTTAAAGAAGTAGAAAATTTTGCTATGAAATCACCATCTTGTTTTGGATATGTATGGGTTTATATGTGAGCATTGTCTCTCTGCTGGAGCATAAAAATATAAAAATAAATCCTATAAACCCCAGCTGAAGGGGACTATTATGAAACAAATGAAGTAAAATTCCTGATTTTGACATTTCTGCTAAATGTATCTGTTCTTTATGAAACAGATTTGGGTTTAGCTGTCATAGATATATTTCAGTATATCACAAACTGGCTTCTGACAGGAAAAAATGGTCTCTTTCCTTGATTTTACATTACAAATCCTAATTTTTTCATATTGCTACCATGGAAACAAATGGGGAGTAAAGGCAGTAAACAGAACAAAAAGCCACTATTGCATAATGGGGTTTGGTCATTCCTCCGCAGAGACGAACAGGCTTTCACAACAGGGCTCTGCTGCAGCACATCCGTGTCACTGCGAGTCCCTTGAGGCAGGGACTGGGCCTGCCTGTGCCAGTGTGCAGCTCATGGCAAACTGCTTGTGGCGAGGCCTCTGGCTCCTTTTGAGGAGTGGGACTGTGCAGCCGTTCAGCATCAGCTGTATCGCATGCAAATGTGTCTCACGTCAGGCAGTGCCCTTAGAGAGGGTGGGTATCTCCTCTCTGTCTGGCATCCCTTGGTGTCCCTTTCACAGGACAATTCTAGGAAAACAAATAGAGGGTAAGTAAAACCTGACAATAATGTGGCAGCCCATGCAAGAAGAAGAAGCTCTCCACTTCTCATGAGAACAGTGTGGGTGATGATTACCAATGATAGTAATAACAAGGAAAGGGAAGCCACAGATTCCTTGTTTGTCTGTGGATGCCCACCTGTGAAGGAATGGTGCTTTCCTGGGGCCAGGGTGCTCCTCTGGACTTTCCATAGGAGGTGTCATGGGCTTGTTCCCTCCCCTCATCCATGACTGTTGACATAGGGTAATGAGCTTTGTTACAACATGTATTACTATCAAAAGAAAAACACTGTATGTGAAGAAGAAAGGCACTAAGTTGGATTTTTCCTGCTCAAATTTGAGCATCGCTGGAGATCCCATGGTAGAAGTGTTTTTCTTTTAGGCAGTTCCTGAATCCAGTTGTAGCTCAGCTACCTTACAGGTGCACCATCTCATTTGTTGTTCAACAGAGACCTCCAGAGAGTAATGTAGATGTTAAAAATCAGATTATATAAATCCAAGTTGCTAGGTATAATGAAGGTGGCCTACTGACAGAAACCTCAAGATCAAACTGTTTGGAAGAATCCAAAAAAAGGACAAGTTCATTACCAAATCAGAAATCAAAGGTAAAGTTACTCTAGTAGGATGAAGAATTGTACAAGACTCTTGGATTAATCCTTTAGGACTTAATTATCTCAGTTCAGCTGTACACTAAAATTGCACGTGAGTGCCTCCAGGAAGCAATACCTGTTTTCAAGCCCATCACATTCCCATTATAATGCTAGTTGACTTTAATGTTTAAATCTGTCATGTTAAGACCACCTCCAGCAGGCTGGTGGTTAAAGTTAGATTTTATTATAACTGGGAGTTTTGCTTTTTTGTTTTCCAGGACTTTTCTTTTACCAACAAGTACAAACCTACACTGACATAGCAAATGATGTATTCATTTATAAACCCTCTGGGAAGGAAAGTACATTACAAAGGATTTCTGGAATGCAATTTTTAACCCAGATAATAATTTCATAATCCATTTTTCCTTCTGAAAAAAATTATTTTTATTTAGTAGATATTGTTAATTGCCACTAGTAATCTTAAGTACTTTCTTTTTCTTTTCCCTCAGATAAAAGAGTACAGAATATATTTCTAAAGGGACATGTTCTTCTAGGGATCAGTGCTACAAAGTACAGTGAATCAGCATGAAGAGATTAATTTCTTATGTTATAGACATGCTGTTCTTGACAAGTGGGTTATCATTTATTTATAGCAAGCAGTGTTATAAAAATAATTCAAGGCACACTTACACATGTACAAACAGAGTAGCCAGGCAATGATGGATCTTCAATCACTGACCCAAGCTTTGAAACTGGAATTTCTGAAAAGATTGTTGCTCACTGAATGTGTGGATTTGTCTCATTACAAAAACAGGTCACAACCTGAAAACTTCTGACCTAAATTTGGATGAAAATATCCTCCTAGTTCAGCAAGGTTTGGACCAAGGTTCTGGATTAAGTCTTAATTCAGGTCATCATTTGTTCTTTCATTAGGATAACGAGGAAAAATCTTGGCTCAATACCAGGTTTTCCCTCAGATGTTTGTTGCAAGGTCTGCTGAAGTATTCCTGATTGACTGCTGTACCTGCATAATGGAAAAGATCATATATTTTCTTCATGTGACTGCCCAGGAAGACAGGAAGAAAATGAGTGTTACTGCAGTACAGCTGTGGGTTTGCTAAGGAAATCTGGCCCACAGACACATTTATGTAGCAGATCCCCCAATCGCTGCTTCCATTTAGATGAACCACAAATATCTTGGCATTCTAATCTCTCCACAGCATATTAATCTCAGTTTGGGAAAAAAAAAAGAGACAAACAGTGAAAACAGTGTAGGAATGATTGCCTTCTTCCATTCCATCATTTGGTGCTTGCTCTCTTCCTCTAGAGAGGAAGATGAAGGGAAGTAGTAACACATTCATGGTGTAACACAGACAGAAAATCTCTTTAACTAAATGTTTTTAAAGGGTAGTCACCCGATGTCATGAATTTTCTGCCACTACTAGATTCTGCTCACTTCAGCTGTCCTGTGAGGATAGGAACCGGAGAAGAACCTTTTATCAGGCAGTGGGAAAAATAATGCAGATTTATCAGAGGAAAGTCTAGGCAGGCAGCAGAAGCCATTACAAATGACAGAACTATTTTTGAGAAGGAACATTCTTAAGGGGAAAATAAAAGAAAGACTATACTAGTAAAGGCTTGATCAGATGATATACAAGCGCCACAGGTACTGTCCAAGATATTAAAGACTTTGCTGCCCCTAGCAGATCAAGCAGCCACATTTGTACTGGTTCTACAACTTTCCATTAGGTTACTGTGCTTACTGTGCTTCTTTCCCTTTACAGACAGAAATCACACATCCATCTGAAATTTTTTCATCTGCCGTTATTATACATGCCTATTTTTTTCAGAAGTAAAACAGTTATTCAGTTACTCTCCCATTTTCCTTGTTTGGTGGGAGCAATTGACACTACAGTTTGTTAAATCAGTTGCACTTGAGACCCAGTCAGTGAGCTTTTTTTATTTTTAGCTGAAACCTCTCCCTTTATATGCTTTATAATAAAGCAAGCAGGAAAAAATCTCACATTATAATTTCTCTTTGAGGCCTTTATCTTTTCAATGATTCTTTAATGTTACACTGTAACTCAGAGACTGATTAGTTTTTTCTTACAAAATAAAATAAAGGATGGTTTGCTTTGAAGTCTGTCGTGCTTGACAAATCTGAGGCTCAGGATTATCAGGAGCTAAGAAGGGTCACACCTGTTTAGACAATAGAACCCTCTCTTACAGTCTTTTGTTCTTCAAGAGTAGCCAAAATACCTAGAAAATTATGTAGCAAGGCAATAATATATGATGCTTCCACTCGTATTCTCCTATCTTCCCAGCACTTTTACTTTGGAGACTTTCTAAGCAGAATTTACTTTTTATATTTCATAAGCCTTGGTTGGTTTTTCTTACATGAGTTTGTCCAGTCTTCCTTCACACCCACTTAAAATTTCAGCTTCTACAGTACCTTCTGAAGAAGTGTTCTACAGCTCATCTATCTGGTGTAATAACAATTACCTTCAATTTATTTTGTACCTGTAATTTTAGTAGCTTTATTTGATTCCCCTGGAAGAGACATTGAACAGCATCCCCCTTTCTCCTCTGTCTGTGACAGCTGGGGTTTTATGGACCTATTAGTTTCCTCTTAGAAATTCCTGAGAGTAGTGATGCCATGATGATTTTTTGCCTTTCTATATTCCCCTTTTTATATAGCTTTTATGTATTCTCAGTGCTTTTTAGCCCACATATTTTTAACTCCTCAGGTTTGATAACTAGCATAGACCCAATATTCCCTTAAGCCAGGAGACCAAACATCCTGGAAGCCTCGCAGCTGGCGGTCAGAAAGCCCCAGACACCAAGGTCCTCTCCAGAACACATTCTGTAAACTGAGATAGGCCCATCCAGGGGGAAGGTTCCTCGGGATGAGGGGTTCACTGGAGCCTCTCATTGGGGAATCTTTGATAGATGTGCTGATTCACAAGGCCTATCACTGTATATGCGATGTATGGTGTGTGTGCATTTCGGTGTGTGCTGCTCAGTACATTCCACCCGGATGGAGAGGGCACCTTAAGGATCCTTAAATAAATACCAAGGTAAACCCCTTCTCCCTTTTAACCATGTTTGGCTCTGATTTTAAGACCAGGGAAAGGCAACAGTAGGATAGGTGTGACATGCTTATACTTGGCAATGCTTGAATGTATTATCATGACAGTACCTGGTGGAATCAGTATACACGCTCAAAGCCAAATTCTAGCTGAACTAATTGATAAATA
The DNA here is from genome assembly GCA_013397815.1 of Aleadryas rufinucha. Classification (NCBI taxonomy): domain Eukaryota; kingdom Metazoa; phylum Chordata; class Aves; order Passeriformes; genus Aleadryas; species Aleadryas rufinucha. The sequence goes on from VZTH01013865.1 coordinate 308,042, forward strand.
TGTTTCTCAGGAAAGCTACTGATACAGAGATAATTAGCTTAGATAATGAAAAGAGTTCACTCCTAGCAGCCTTTCAATCTTCAAAGACAACCTTCATATACAGTTTATCCCTTGTAGCTGTGAACAGATTGAATCACACATTCTGGTCTCTCCAGATGTGAAATGACTGTTATACCGAAATGGGGTTTATACACTCCTTAAATCTTCTTATACAAGCCTTAGGTACACATATATTTTAAGGACTTGGTTTAAGTGATGCGCTCGCATTTTGCTCACCTATTGCACAACTTTGAAATTCGACCACTGTAGGTACGTTTAAGTCATGTTAGGGTTTCATACTGGGATTGCAGCTCGTTCAGGTTTCTTACACGAATATCCCTCCTGTACACATTAGAAGCAGACATCAAGATCTTGTGTTCCTCGGACGTGCCTGGCTGTATGTATGCATACAACTATTGTGCCCTCCTGTGAGGGACGAGGTGCAAGTGTGTTCAATGCACAATGAACTGTTCTCCTTACAGGCATCTGCCCAGTGCTAATCTGCTGAATGTTAGAGACTTTCTGAAGGTATAGATATTTGGCTTTAATTTTTGAGGACATTAACAGCTTTGCCATCTTTCAGAAGAACAGTACAATAAGATAAGAAAAATGAAAATGGAAAGGAAACTGTCTTTTAAACCTGTCTCCTATATGAGGAAAGTCACTTAAGGGCAAGTGTGTTTCTCTGCTGCCTCTCAACAGTTTTCTTGGCCCGTCACTTCTAGTCTATCAACACAATAAGCCCAAATCTCTGCCTGGGTGCTGGTGCTCTGTCCTGTACAGCTGCAACTTGGCTGGACTCTTCATTCAGCACTACTTTGAATGGCAGCTGACTGCCCTTAAAATGCTGTGTTTGACAGGCAAATGCGGACCAGTGAAGAAGAAAATGCGAGCAACAAGAAAGATGCTTTTCACAGAGCTATGCCACTAAGATCTGAAATTCTTCCAGAGGCCACAGGCAAAGAAAATTCTTTCTATCTATTAAAAAATGCTTTCAGCAGCCTTCTTTGAAAAGGAAGTCTGCCTAGTAAGCAAAAAGGGAAATGAGATACAGGATCAGAGTATGACAGGCTGCCATATATATTTTTCTCTGGCCTTTAAAATGCATCTGGAACGATAGTGTCAGAATTGTTTGCTGTAAATAACAACTGGGAATTCAGTTGGTGGAAATGATATCAGCCTTCATTTTTAAACTAAGTAAACTTGATAAGAGGATAAATTTGAATGTTAAAAAATAAAACTTGAAGGCTTGTTAAGCTGATTAAAAAGCACTGCAAGAGAATGCTGTTATCATTATGCGAGAAAAAGCCCGTTCCCCTTGATTTACCAGGGTCTGTTCTTTGGGGCCTATGTGAACAAGTAGAACAGGGATCTGCCACTCTTGTTTGCCTTATATAACTCATAGTTTCAATATACAGACTGTACTTGTGCCAGCCAAACAAAACCATTCAGCTGCATCTCCAGCCCAGTTCATGCATTGGTCTGTATTTAGGAGGGGAGGTTTCTAATGTCTGCTTTCTGTGTAGATTCTGGGTCATCCCTGCAAGGTCTTTGTTGGAACATCTCTCTGTTTTCCATTAATCTCAGAGCCTGCTTACAAACTTATGTCACATAAATAAGACCGATCAAAGACTTCAACCAAGGGAACAGTCCCTAGGTGACTTTGGACCAAAGTGGTAAAGATCAAGCTGTTTCAGCTTGCAGGATTATTTGTGACCTGTGTGAAGTTCATAGCTTGTCTTAAGGTTATGTGTCCTAAGGAACATTTTCCATCAAAAGAAAAAGAAGAAAAGGACACGGCCTCCGTGGACACTTCTACAAAACAGGGGCCAATAATTTAATGAGCCTGGGTACAAATTATCCTCTCATTTCTGAATGTTCTCTTGTAATCCATACTAATGAGGCACATTGGTGGGACAGTAGTAAGACACTGTCTCTTATTATAGTCTACTCACTTTTTTCCAGCCTCCAGATTTCTAGCTTTCTGTGAATGTATGTGGTTTCAATCCCATGATACCTAGAAGCAGTTGTTAGTTGATTTATTCTCACTATAGCCTTCTCACTTTCTAAGTTTTACTGAGAGTGAAGGGAGATGTTTACAAGGTTTGCCAAATTTCTCCTGGGAAGTTCACAGCAGGGAAAGAACTTGGCTCTGGTGTCTTAACCGAACAAGTTTCTTCTGGAGTTCCTTTCAAACACTTTGTTCAATTAAAACTGGAGGGAGGAAGGAGAAAATGTGTGTACAAGTTACTAATTTGAAAATTAATTGCCTTCCCCCAAAAGGAAGTTGTCAGCTCTGCAGAGCTTCTGCTGATAACTCCACAGAAGTGCAGCAGTTCTCTGGTGCTGTTAAGCTGGAATTGTGCATCCTAATTAGTTTGCAAATCGCCAGAATAGTATCATATGAGCTGGGCTGGGATGGATGCCTGCTGTGCTTGAGATACAAAAGGTTAAAATGGGAAAGGTGGAGCTGGTTGTAGAGGTGAATCTTCAGATGCCTTTGTAGGGTACAACTGTGTGGCAATATTGTTGAAAACATGCAGGTATAGATCCAAAATACAGAATTTCAAGCTACAGGTAAAAGATAATTAAAAAGTGATGTTAAGGTCATGTACGAAGTTCCAGATACTAAATACAACATGCATTGGAGCTTGGTCTAGAATTGGAATTAACAGTCTTGAAGGCTAGAAAAGGGAAAGAACAAAATAAATACTGCTTTTGTTGCAGAATAAGATCACGAATACAGGATGACCCCTGTTTATTTTAGGGTTTTGAAAATATTTGACCATGGATATAGGACGACTCTTGCCCTGTACCTTTGTTCTCTGTCTGTATTTGGGCATCCTCACCCCTTCCAAAAAACCACACACACATGTTGTCAAAATAGGGCTGTGAAGAGCCTTTCTGCACAGGCTCATTACTCCAAGCCTCTGCTACCTACACCTTCAGTCATCAGTGTCTTGTTCTCAGCTGCACGTCCTTGAGGCAGGACCAGAGGCCTTGATGATAGATGAATTTCAGCACAGCAGAACAGGTGAAGGATGGCAAACATTGCGCAGATATGGCACAAGCTTCCACAAATCCACTTTTGGGTTTTGGTTTATGTAACTGCGCTTGTGTAGAATCTCTCCCTGTCGCTCCTGTATGCAGAGAGGAGGCCCTTGTTGGTAAACTGACCATGCTTTCTTGCTTCTGTGGAAAACAGGATCTTCTGTTGGTGAAAAAATAAAAGTTCCCTTTTCTAGAGCTTTTGTCCAGCAAGTGAGCTCTGACAGCCTTCCTGTATTTTATTAACACTGTAGATGGTATTCACTGAACAGGATATGTACTCGCTGAAATATTTTCTCCTGAAAGGTTTATTGTTCTCTGATATTTTCTTTCTGTTGGGTCACCAGAAGTTTATTCCTATATACTCCTTCATTAGGGTACTAGGGCTTTTTAAAATTTTGTTTAGGTTTTTAAGGTTAAGGGGTTTTTAAAGTCTCATTATTTAACTGGAAGCTGTCAGGACAATACTATAGTTCTTGGGAATTGAAGGATAATGCTTTGAAATGCAAAAGGTGACCAGAATAAACAAAGAGAGAAATTAAGTAACTGAAGTGGCTATCAGTGTCAACATTTCAACTGACTGAGGAAAGACACTGTCAGAGAAATAGATTTAAAAAAAACCACAAACCGAAGACAGGATTTTCACAGGGAACTACTGTCTTTTCCACTGAAGATCTTAGCCATTATTTTGTATGAGTTGTGCATTATATTTTTTTAGTTCACAGAAGATATTTTGTCACTTCCACTGCATTCCCAGTTGAAAACATCAATGTCATGGTTTAACCCCAGCCAGTGGGGAGAAGAAAGAAAAGATAAATCTCATGGGTTGAGATAAGAACAGTTTAACAATTCAAACAAAATAAATAATAATAATTGTAAGGGGAGAGAGAGGGGAATACAATCCAAGCAAAACAAGTGATGCACAATACAGCTGCTCACCACCTGCTTGCTGATATCCAGTCTGTCCCTGAGCAGTGATCAGCAGCCCCCAGCCAACTTCCCCCAGTTTATACACTAAGGAGGGCATTCTATGGTATAGAATATTCCTTTGGCCAGTATGGTTCCCTCCCCCACCCCCCCTTCTTGTGCACCTGCTTCACTGGCAGAGCATGAGACACTGAAAAAACCTTGATTTAGGGTAAGCACTTCTTAACAGCAACCAGAACACCAGTGCATTATCAACATTATTCTCATACTAAATCCAAACCACAGCACTGTACCAACTACTAGGAAGAAAATTAACACTATCCCAGCTGAAACCAGTGCAGTCAGTAATTTAAAGTGTTATGCTATCATACAGTCATGTGGTTCAAAAGCATTTTAAGAAGTTTTGTCCCTTGGGTGCGTTGGTTTGATTTTTTTTCCCAACATGTTCAGTAGCTTGGACTCCATATGTAGTGAGGTCTGAGCATATCCCTGCAATGTGTAGTGTTGAATGCAAAACTAGAACAGTGATCAGTGGATTGCCATGTTCAAACAGTTGTTTTTCCAGCACAGTGGTCAGTAGGTGGAAAAGAACATCAATTGGAAACCCACAGTCGAGTCATACAGACATCCTGGACAAACAGAAGTTCCCCATTTGACTGATAGAAAGACCAAAACACAGGAAGCTTCTATCACCAGGCTGCAGGTGTTTCCAGGGCAAAGACTGTAGTTTTATGGGTCTGCTGTAGAGATGCCTGCTACACTGAGTTTTCTAGGTGTTACCATAACACAGATAATAACATTTAACACCAATACTAAAGGCAGAGGCAAGAGCTGGACTTGAATCACCTGATCTGCAGTCCGAGAAATTCTTTGCTAGTTTATTATGCCATATCTCTTCAAATCAGCTGAAAGTGATGGTATTTTTCTTGGAGGATAGAGACTGACAAGCAATAGCTAACAAGGAGAGCCAGGAGGTAACATTCTGATATCTTATTTGTTGGCCAAACTCCCTTTAGACTGTTTTATTTTATTAATGCTCTTTCTTCCTTTTATTGTCTTTTTCAGTAGAGCATTATAAATTCTGGCCATTTTTCTTTGAACTGATTCCTAATCCACGTTTCTTGTTTAGGAAAATCAAGTGTATTTGAAGGTAAAGTTAGCGTTTTCCTAATATTTCCGTTGCTTTGTTGTTGTTACTGCTCTGATGTGGGAAGATCTATTGGCCACAGACATAACTCCCTCTTTACACACAGCTGGCAAATGAAAACAATATCAGAACATCTCCATGACACACAAGGCTTTTATACAGTGATGTTTCAGACTTTACTGCAGTTTCCTTTGGAAATGCTTAAAACAACTACATCTGTTTCCTTTCATTGGGATTTTGTGTTCTTTAAGCCAAAAGGAGGGGATAAAACTCATTAATTCTGAACAATAATTGCAATGTCCTATGTAAATATTTTTTAGACTGCGGGGTTGTTGTTTTTTTCTTTCCACTAAAAATATAAAATAGCTTGTCTGTTCAATGTAATGAGAGTTCCTGGATACTTCTGCATTGCTATGTTATGCACAAATACTTGAACTAGATTTAAACAATCTGGCTCAGTTGTTGGTAACAAGCTAGCAGTGACTACACAGAAAGCGGTACAGAGCCATTCTCCTAACAGCAAGAGAGGACACGCCATGGGTTTAATTTACCATGTTTCTGAAGTGCATTTGGCATCCTACAATGCCTGCCAGCCTGTCATAGCCAGACTGTTACCAGTCTGAGGACATCCTTCCTGAAAATGCAGTAGAGACCCACCTCCTACAGCAAATGCTGTAGTTATGCCTCAAGCTAGGCTCAGAGAGTGCCTGGCAACCTTCTGTAGCACAACACACAAAAGATTCTGATTGTGGGCTTAAGCCAAGTACAGGTTTTTGAAGGAAACTTACATTTTGATAAAAGTACAGAGGGGGAAAAATTATTCTGCAAGCTGCAACATATAATCCAAACAAAAAAATCAGTGTCGTCTCTCCCCTTATCTGAGGACCAGGTCTGTCTCTGAATCCATTTGTGCTTCTCAGACCAGTGCTCTTCTAACAGATACATACAGCTGTTGTCTAGTGCTCCCTGCTTAAGAAATTATTTGTTATTCATTTCCCTCTAAATCCCTACTAATCCAGGCCAAGATAAAGTGAAAATCAAAGTGCTTATAACATTTTGAGTAGATGATAAATTAAAAAATATTTATAAATAAAAGCTTAAAAGAAAAGAAAACAAACCCACACAGATGTGGCAGCCTCTCAGGCATCAAGTCTGCTCACCAAGAGCTTGTCACCTGCTCGAATGCCTGCTTCCTTCCTCTTGGTTTCAGGAAGGCAACCTTTTGTCTCCTGACCAAAATGACACTAGCTATCTGGTCTGTGAAATTTCTGCTGTGCTGTGTTGTTCTCTGCTATCTTCTGTTACTGGAAATACTGCCGATATTTTTGGTTAATTCTTCCTTGGGTTCACACTTCCAAAGTCCAATTCCTTCTCTGAGCTACCTGGAAAATTCCCATAAGGAAGTGCGATCCTGTAAATTCACGTGTCTCTTCTGCAGCTTTCCATGATAGGTGTTTTCTAATTTGCAGCATGCATGCTTTGGGATGGCTCACACTAGATGCACTCTAGTGTGTTCTGTAGCATGCTGGAAGAAAAGGCACATGATCATGGTCACAAGAGGAGTACAACAGAGTCCTCGGAACTTCAGCTCTCTCAGCATTTCCCTACCTTAATCCCTGTTAGAGCTTAAGATGGCAGGGAAGTCTCTACTTCCACAGGATACACATCTGAGTACACACAGAAGAGGAAACAGTACTGGGGCAGAGTATAACAGCTTTGTACTCAGCCCTCAATAGTCACGATACCTGGAGACTTAGCTCCTGTTCAGACTAACATTCCCTAATCATCCACTGTGGTATTTAACAGCTGTTTCCTCCAATCTTGAGGGGAACTGGATCTCTTGGCAAAGGTACAAGGAAGAAACATTTGCTCTCAAGTTCTGCAGCTCAGTCACCTCGAGGCACTTGGAGCCATCAGCTTCAACCCAAGCTGACACAGCTACTGAAGGCTAGAGAATTTGGTGCCTTTATGTCCTCTTTAGCCTATCGCTCAGCTTCACCTACAACAATAAGAGCTGTTGATTGAAAAATACTGTCTCAAACCGCCCATTTGGTTTTGGAGTATAAATTGAGAGACTTTTAATATGGACATAAGAGACAAAATGCACAGGGTGATTAAAACACAGGCAAGGAGTGACTTTCTTCACAGGAAAAAATATAGGGTTTTTTCTGAGCCATCGGGATTGGGAATAGCATAACACTGTCATATGTGAAGAGGGAGTACATCTGTGCTTGAAATACTGCTGCAGATAACAGAGAAGACATGACATTATAAAGATTTCCCACAGCAATGAGACCCAGGGTGAGTCTCAGAGTAATTCCAATCTGTGATATTAGGCCTAGGACGAAGTTATTTTACTGGATATGAACAGAAGTAAAAAAAAAAAAAAAACAACCCACAAACAACCCATTTATTGATTAACTAGTCTGTTTTTTTCATTTTAGCATCCTCATCTTTTATCATTTTATGTCCCTCCCTCTTTCACAATTTAGCACTGTGCACATCCCCTTTTTCACTGCAGAGTCTGTGCAGATGCATCCCAGGGACTGTGTAAAACAACCACAGAAAATAGACATGCAATCATTGCTGTGTACCTGAAATGAAAACTGAACTTATTGGGAATGAATGACATCAATAGAAATAGGCCATTTTGGCATTTACTTCTTTCTGGTACTAAACAAGATTAAAAAGTGAAGACTAGATATGGCTTACTGTATGCAGACAGGGGGAGAAAGAAGAATATAACATTACAGCCAGTACCATATGGTAAAAATAATTCCTTAAGATGGTCCATTTGCTTTCAATTTAACAGTTAATAAAATACTTTTGTTTGATTTTCCCCATTGAGATCTGTAGTAATTTAGATCCACATATGTGACAAAACTTCCTTTCTATTATCTTTCAGAAATAGTGTCTTTAAATATTTCTCTTCCCACTTTCCTAAGTTTGTATTTTTAGATATTTTGAATTTTCTCCCTTCATCTCTAACTATGACACTGAGACAGGGAGCTGTACTGTGCCAAGAAGTACATGAGTCAATGCTGTTCACTCTTCACATAGAGTTAGTCAAGGTGTGAGATATCTATGATTGATAATCTTGTCAAAGGATGGGCCCTCTCTTTATAAATCTAACATGAAGTCTTACCATAGCTTCAAGGTTCAGGTGCAAAAAGAAACAGTAATTTAAGAATTGTAGGTTGCTATTTTTAAGCTTAAAGGTCTGTTGCCAAGAGTCTTATATCCAAAGATGACCTTCTTTAAGATTGCTATAATCTGCTTTGGAATGTTTCTTGGATATGTTCCTAAAACCTATTCTAGCACAAAGATGTTGAAAAATTCACCAGTTCCAGTATTGATGTAGAAATCTACAATAATTTGGCTCTGATCATGTTGCAGTATATGGAGATCTTTAAGAAGAATTCTTTCATCTGAAGTACTGAACAGGTCCTCTCCTTTTTCTGGGAGCACATTGTTAAAGGCAGGATACCAGAATCCATAGAATAAGGTTGCTACTGTATTTGGAGACACAGCTGAAGAGCTTCTTTTCCTCAAGCTTTGCTGAATATAATACGCATGAAAATACACTAGACAGGAGTAGATAGCTTGTGCTCTGTAGCCCCTGGAGAGAGCTTAGGTTGTAGGAAAAAAATACGTTCAGGATCCTAGAAACTCCAGCTGGCTCTTGAAGATATGAGCAGCTGTCAGGGTGAAAATGCTATAGTAACTGGGAATTTCAATCACCCTACTGCAGGCAAAGTAAACATATCAAAAGAAGAGGCTGATCTAAATTATAAATAATGAAAATAGTAGCAATTTGAAAAAAAAAATGAAAAGATCCAAAGAAGTGAAGCTGCTCTTGGACTAGGCCTGATGAGTGAGCAAGAGTTGGTTCACAACGTGTTAATTCAGAAACATTCTGAAATGCAGAGCCTTGGCACTGAATCTCAGAAAACCCAGTGAAAGATAAGGCAAAGCTAATCAGGTGGAGTAACTAAGGTAAGTTAACACTTGGGAGAATGCGGGCAAGAAGAAGGTTTAGGGGCCCTATGTTAGAAGACTAAATATTTTCTACCAGTTAAAAATTTTCAGTCACTAAACAAAGAAACCAGTGCAGCTAAAAAACCAATAACAACAACAAAAGCTGTCAGGTGTGATATTGCATTCTTCAGAACTGGGGGTTATTTTTAAGAGGAAAATAGAAGAAATTATAAACAGTGGTAAGATAAACATAAAGGAAGGCCAATAGGAAGTGCACAATTTACCAAAGGTATTAAAAAACTAATAATAGAAACCTTTCAAACATCAAAAGCAGGACAGATGCCAGAGAATCAGTGAGCCTGCAAAATGATCTATGTGTAAATTCTAATGTTGATGCCAAGGCTTCACTGTTTGCTGCAGAGAAGTTTATGGAGTTTCCCATACCAGGACTGTCCTTTACAGAGAAAGAGTCTGAAGATTTATCTCAGACTGAAGTGTTGATACAAGGACTTTTGTGCCTGAACAAAAATGCAAACCACACAATAATTGTTAATCAGGACCACGTGGTATTTACCTAAGTGGTCCAGAGGAGCTCACTGTGAAGGCTATGAATGAGCTGTGGTGCATGATATATTGCTTAAATCAGCCCAAGCACGAGAGAAATACAAGGTGATAATACAATGGAAAATCTAAAGAGAACAGAATTAGTGCACATATGGATAAATATGATGTATCTAGGAAAGAATTGAAGAGGAGAGTAAAGCCTGCTAGAGGAAAAGTATTATCTTATAAATCTATTTCAGTTCTTTGATCCAGTCACTGAACTTGTAACATCGATTCAATTGATACAGTAGTTTTATCAGCAAGCATTTGACATCTCTTAACAGAGATGCTTAAAGGAGCTAAGCTGTCATAGGAGTGGTCACATAGATTACTGATTTTTGGAAAATAAAGGGTAAGAATAAATAGTTGGCTTGTTCAACTGAAAGAGGTTACCAGTGAGGCCCCTATGAGGAGCTATACTGACTCATGCAGTTCATTAAATGAACTGGGAAGGGACTGAAGAGTGAGGTGAGGAAGTTAGTAAATAATACAGAATTATTCAGGCTAGCTAAAACTAAAGCAGGCAGTAGAGAGTTGTAGCAGGGTCTCGTGATATTAAGTGACTTGTTTCAGAGAAAATAAATAGGGAACAATTAACTGTAAGAATTTATTGGCAACTAATTAAGTTATGAGACAAGCAGTTCCAAGCAAACAAAAGGAAATATGTTTTCTGCAAATAATTATAATGGGGAACTCATTGTCACGGGATGCTCTGGAGCCCAAAATTACATTTATAAAACAATTAAGACAGATTCATGGAAAAACAGCTGATACAGCATGGCTAAACACAACAATGTAGATTCAGCCTGTGGCTTAAGGACCCCCTAAACAAATTAGTACTGGAAGCTGGGAGGTAAAGCAATGGGAAGGTCATTCTGTAATTGCACTACTCTTACATTCTTCCCTTAAGCATCCACTTCCACCTGAGCTTCCAGGTGTTATTATAATATGAATGCTGAGCTACCTTTCACAGGAAAAACTTGGTATATCACAAAACCAGACAAACAGAAACCTCTGTTGAAGAAAATTGAATTGCAATGTCAGGCACTTCAGAGTTCAGAAAGATGTAATTTAAAGCTCTCCAAGCAAGATTTAACCTTTGCAGTCCAAACCTGGGAAAGTTATATGCAAGTGGAAATAACTACAAAGAGGAGAAGCAATCCAGTGTAGGTGCCATGTTTAACTTGATCTCTTTATGTATTCATTTATGGTTTTATGCACACATTCCACTCATATACACACAAAAAGTCATAAAATCTAGTGCTGTAACTGGCCCCTTCATTTTGCAGTTTCAGCATGAGTAATGGAAGAATGCTAAATGAAAGAAAACTGGAATGAGGAATCTGTGAATCAGAACTGTAAAACAAAAGGGAAGGTGAAGCTTGAGGGAACATCACTTGCAGAAGCGATATGTTTTCTACTGGTTAGCAAAGAAATTGTGTCATTAGTGAGACAAAATCAGGTAATTATTTTCAATGATGGGAGTGCATGTGGGACAGCTGGTTTGAATACAAGTGTTCCAGCACTGAACAGGATCCTGTATTGAGTAAGTTGTTGTAGGATTTCTTTCATTATCAAATACAGACATAATGTGAAAAAAAAAAGTGTTTATTTCTTAAAAAAAAAAAAATCAAGCATTTAAATATGTGTATGCATATATTTTGGATGAGAAGAATGAACACTGGGAAGTTTAGATCCTGAACAATTGAAGAGGAGTTTCCTTATGGGTGATTTGCCAGAGAAAGAAGAATCCAGAGCAGCATTATGTCAGAGAAGCAAAATACAAAATTTGAGTGGTATGGAAAGAACAGATAGCCCAGGTGCTGTTTCTTTCTGGTGTCTATCTTTCTTCTTTGCAAACTTCTTATTTTAAAACTTTGATCTCTTTGCACCAGGGCTGTCTAGTTACTGAATGCCACTTTTTGGGTGCTGTTCACCTTGTACTACAGGTGTCCTCACCGCACCTCTATACTGATGGCATGACCTGCTAAAGGCATATAAATTAGCACCATCTGAAGTGGAGACCAGTGCCTGAAAGTCTTTATTCTTGAAGCTTGTTTTTCTGTGGAGTCAAAATACTGAACAAATTTTGGCATAAGAGCTGGGCTGTGCATACCGCCTGGGTGTCCACCCATGGTGGCTAGAAAAGTCCTGTGGGATGTGGTCAGCTTCATTTGACACACTGACTGTTTCCATTTGTGTCCTATTCAGCGGGGAGTTGCAGGACACTGTGCAGGGCAAGTTGGGATGTTTCCTACATTCCCATTGGGAGGCATCATTTTATCATTGACTAACACCAGAGAAGGTACCAAGAATAATGAGCAATCTTCTCCCTGCCTCAGCATCGCTTTTATGAGAATAAGAAGGGCATCTACAGTTATGCCAGTGAGGCTGGAAGAAGATGAGGTTCAATTGTTCTGCTTCTGGGCATAAGCTGAGGTCAGAAAGGCTTGGCTTTTTGCTATGTCGCAGTGTTGGCCTGTACTCTGAATTAAAAGTATCTAAGATAGACCGATTCCAGTCTGCTTACCAAATGATACCACAAAAGCTAACATTAGGTTACGTCTTCAGAGTAACATTGCTTTACTTTATGATCATGCTTCATTCTGCTTCTAGATACCCATACTTGCTGCATCAAATGAAAGATATTCAATCTTTCTATTCATGAGCTGACAGGAAAGGGGGGTATTGCATCACTGTAAGTCCCTTACTATGTGTACAGATCTGCTGTTGACCTGTAAAAGTGTAAATGAGCTAAGGCTTCCTGCCTGTTCCAAAGTAGCCTGTCAGCAAATCCCCAGGTGGCTCATGAAAGCAGACAAGCACATTTTTGCTGCCCTAACAACTGATTTTTGGCCTTCAGACCATGCAGAGCAGGCTCCAGGCAGGCAAGGCCAGATGAATTTGTTCAGGGACTGTCACCTGCTTCCAGGCTCCATACACTCCTAGGCCCCTCTCATATAACTAGTTTTACCTTTATCATATTGGGACACAGGCCAGTGGGACAGATGAATGAGACAAGGTCTGTAAGTGAAGGTACATCCTTTGAAGTGCCGAGCTCTCACAGCTCCCATTAACTCCCACTGTCCCAAACCAGTGAATTACTAAGTACCTCTTTTGATCTGGATCATTGTTTGCTTTGCCATTGTAGTCTTTCCAGACATCTTGCAATCCTTACTTAAAATCTTAGGAAGGAAACATACAGTGAAGACAAATTCCTGTCACACCCACAGGCATTCTGAATAACAGCGTAGGCGGTTCAGGATCATTTCTCAGTCAAAAATGTGTCTCGGCTGCTCACTGAAATGCACAGAAGTTAGATGGCACCAAGCAGCCTATTCCACAGGCACCTCGTGAGAATGAAAGCTTGAAATATTATAGTACGATCCCCTGGTTTCTCACAGTAGTGAGAAACAAGGAGAGGGATATACATGACTGAAACAGGTTTTACTTCAAGGAATTTTCTCTCTTATCCTTCAAGACTCAATTGGGACTGCAGCAATCTTTGTAGAGTGACCAAAAATCTCTATTAGGATCAAGTTCCCCCAGATCCAAACAGGAATTAAGTGCTTACATTTCTTACATGGTTAATAAATGATGTGGAGATCTTGTCACTGAACCTCAAGAGGACGCAGTATTACACAACCCCCGAGGAAATCCCCAAATATTGCAGTTACATTATTTACATTATCCTCTCTTAGCTGGGATGTGCACATTCTGTCAAACACAAAATTCCAGCAGGCCCATGTATGATTCTCAAGTATTATCTTCAAGTAGTACATCCTGACATGTATACACCTCAGTACCATGGGGGTGATGTCCTGGAGTTATAAACCCCATGCTTGCTTTGAAAACAAAGTCATCATATTAGCTTTTGAGCACATGACCAGCAATCTGAGCAAAGCATAACCTCATAAAGGTCAGAAAAATGTGTGCAAATCAGTAGACTAACCAAAGACATCTACAAATCACAAGCAGCTTACGCAAAGCTGTTGTCTTGATATTTCTTTGTGCCATTCGTCATTATTTTTAGAAATAGCTAACAAAGATATTATTCTGCATTTTAATTTGCAATTGTTTTGTACTCTAATTAGTACAAGGTCAAAAGGAAGGCTTTTGAAAGGAGATATGAACTCTTTGTTGTCACCAGACGACAGCATGTTGAAAAGTTACCAAAATGCTATGGCAGAATAAAAGGGAGATTTTGGGTTTTGTTTTTCTCCTTAACATGAATTGCTGAGCATTCAGGATTTCTTTGGATCGGGGCTCAGTCATCACTTTCAGAGTGAAGACATTACTCTTTGACAGGAAAGGGCAAACTAGATTCTTGTTTTCCTACAATTGTATCAGCATTTACAGTGGTCTGAACTATCCCCATTGTAGTTTAAACCCACAGGAAGAGGCTCTGGGGAAAAAAATCTTTGTGTGAAAATACCCTTACCCAGGTTCTAAGGGGTTTTAGTTGTTCTTGTTCTTTTCACCAATGGGCAGGCTTCCTCTCCAGGGGCTATGCCACAGGGCTTGTCCCCACATCCTAAACCAGTAAGAAGTCCTTTAGGAGACTGTCCGTCAGCTTTCCATCCAACATGGTTGCAGTATAATTTCCCTGGAGACTATGGGAGATTGGGATGCCTCCTTATCCTTGAAGGTCAGAGGGGAACACAACGGAGCTTCAAAGGGCAACAGCAGGTTGTCCCTCTCTGGCTTTCTTGTAAGCCCCCTTTAGATACTGGAAGGCTGCTATTAGGTTTCCCTGGAGCCTTCTCCAGGCTGAACAACTCTAGATCTCTCAGCCTGTCTTCACAGGAGAGGTGTTTCAGCCCTTTGGTCGTCGTTGTGGCCCTCTTCTGAACCCACTCCAAGAACTCTTATGTTCTTCTTTCCTTAGGGGTCCCAGACTGACACAGCACTCCAGGTGGGGTCTCACCAGAGCAGAGCAGAGCAGAGGGGCAGAATCCCCTCCCTCACCCTGCTGGCCACACTGCTTTGGATGCAGCTCAGGATGTGTTTGGCTTTTTGGGCTGCAAGTGCACATTGCTGGGTCATGTCAAGCTTCTCAACAGTCAACACCCCCAAGTCCTGGATGAAGAGATCAAATACACCCTCAGCAATTTTGCTGATGTTTCAAAACTGGGGGGAGTGGCTGATCCACCTGAAGGCTGTGCTGCCACTCAGAGGGACCTTGATAGGCTGGAGAGTTAGGCAGAGAGAAACCTAATGAGGTTCAAAAAAGGCAAGTGCAGAGTCCTGCAGCTGGGAAGGAATAACCCCAAGTACCAGCAGAGGTTGGGGGCTGACCTATGGGAGAGCAGCTCTGCGGAGGACCTGAGACTCTTGACCATGAGCTGGCAGTGCCCTTGCAGCCAGCAGGGCCAGTGGTATCCTGGGGTGCACTGGGAAGAGTGTGGCCCGCAGATCGAGGGAGGTGATCTTCCCCCTGTACTCAGCTNTTGGTCGTCGTTGTGGCCCTCTTCTGAACCCACTCCAAGAACTCTTATGTTCTTCTTTCCTTAGGGGTCCCAGACTGACACAGCACTCCAGGTGGGGTCTCACCAGAGCAGAGCAGAGCAGAGGGGCAGAATCCCCTCCCTCACCCTGCTGGCCACACTGCTTTGGATGCAGCTCAGGATGTGNAAAGAAGAACAAAGGGTATCTCATTAATACATATATCAAAGGTAAGTGCCAGGAGGATCATGCCAGGCTCTTTTCAGTGATGCCNACAGTCAACACCCCCAAGTCCTGGATGAAGAGATCAAATACACCCTCAGCAATTTTGCTGATGTTTCAAAACTGGGGGGAGTGGCTGATCNAGAAGATCTTCTTTATGCTGAGGGTGGCAGAGCACTGGAACAGGCTGTTCAGGGAGGTCATGGAGTCTCCCGGTCTGGAGACATTCAAAACTCACCACACGTAACCAGCTCTAGGTGACCCTGCCTTGGCAGGGAGTTTGGACCAGATGATCTCCAGAGGTCCCTTCCAACCCTAACAATTCTGTGATTCTGTGAAGTCTTTCTTCTCAGGTGTGCTCTCAATCCATTCTCCTCCCAGCCTGTGTTTGTGCTTGTGATTACCCTGAGGCAATATGAGGTAATGTGACCAGCAACTACTTGGACTTCGGTTCCACTTAGGAGCCATTTGTGCACCTATTTTAGGAGATTTTAGATGAACCTTTGCAGGCCTAACTTAAAGAAGCTTCTCATAAGCCTCTCACTGTGTTTGCCTAAGGATTCCAGGATGTGGCAAGAAATTTTACTAAAGTGAAACCTTTTTCAGTGTTTTCTGCATCCCAGTGTTTCTTGTATTTTGTAATACATCAGAAAAATATACTTGTGATTAATAGATGTATACACTTTTTTCTTCTGATTTATTTTTGTAATGCAAAAATATTTAAAATCATGTCAGAGCCATGAAATATCCTGTTTTATTTAAAACAATGACACTGTCACTAGTTTTGAAATATTGAGGACCAGTCCTGTCCTAGAGGACTTTCTTACTTCTCATTTGCACAGAACTCCTCTTTTAACTACTGTACTCACTAAAAACACAGAAAAAAATATTCAAGGCATGGATATTAAAATATAAAACCCCCAGATTTTCATCAAAAGATGTGAGACAGGGTTTGTTCTGGACCCCAAAATTCCTGGATGAAGTTCAATGTGTCAGTAAAGACATCACCGTTTCTTCAAGCTAAAATTGGTGATTGCCATCTGATTACCTGTATCTCCAACTGCCTGCATCTCAGTTAAAACTGATGTTGTTATTGAACTACTTTGTGCCAGAGTCAAGGGATAATGGCAGCATGCCTGACTTGCGCCTCATGGGAACCAGTAGGAAACACATCATGCATCTCAAAAGTGACCCTGTAATAGGTATCGAGTCATTGGGTGCTGGGCTTCTCCCAAAGGTGGATCAGAGTGTGGTGGTGAATGAAATGAGCCCTCTCTGCTCAGCTGCTCTCTGCCCTGAGGCCAACAGGCACAGCACAGCTATAGGGTAAGCTAAACTGCCTTATTGTCTAAACAGTGTGCTTGCACCCAAAATGCCTTTTGGTTCTTGTCCTGTGCTAATTCCCAGCTGTAGCTGGGCAGTGTATGGAACCCTTTGACAGGCTCTTTTTGAGTTCAGGCCAAAACACTGCCAGACCTGTGCAGAGAGAACCGGACAATTACAGCCTTGTTCCTGGTTCTGGCTGTGCTCCTTTACCTGCAGCAAATTCATTTCCTTCTGTAGGTCTGCTAACCAGCATGCAAGACAAGATCACTGACCTGACTTGTCCCTGCACTCTTCCAACTCCCATATGCAAGACAAAGAGTTAGATCCTCAGAAGGAACAGCACTTGCCCTCTTATATGGTGTGCATAACACATGCTGGAAAACACTGGGGAGTATTTCAGCAGCACATGGTTTCATCTGTATCATGTCCATTGTGGCAGAGACACTGCAGACTGACTTCTCATGCTTTGCTTCAAGACATGTTAGTGGGACACTGTGGAGAAGGCTGAATGTTGGCAGCCCACTCGGTGCATCAAGGCCAAGGGTGACTGTAGGCCCTCCATCCTCTAGTGCCTGTGAGCACTAAAGCCAACAAGAAACTCTAGGGTATAAAACCAATTTTTTTTTTTTTTTTAGTAGCACAAGCAACTGTAAGAAAATTTGGGTCCAACTTCTCAAGAGCACATATCCTCTTTTTGGCAGTCCCATGTACATGTACTGGGGCAAGAGTAACTTCGTAATGTCTGCTACTTAAAAGAACAGCAATTACAAAAAGAACTAGCCACTAACAACAGTGTCTTTACTTTTATCTTCAAACAACAGATGGTATTAATCTGGAGCTTTGCATTCCTAGAAGTGCTGGAATCATGAAACCACTTGCTTCCAGCAGGACCCTAAAACACAATGTATTGCTGGGGAAAACAGTCAAAATGAGTGATCAGTGCAAAATATGCCTGCTGTCAAACAGACTTCACATGAAATACTTATCTTTTCACAAAGCAAGACATCACTCAGATGACATTTGTGGGTCTCATTCTGTTTTCAGTCACAATGGCCTAATCAGGAGTAGTTTGTGTGAGTCTCCCAAATCTGGAGTAGCTTCAAGTGACTGATACGCTTTATGACAGGATAAGATTTATAAGATCACAGTTGTGTTCACACTCCAGTTTTGCACGGGAATAAATATGCAGCCCTCTGCAAGCAGGTCACATTTCAGCAGAATTACTTCAGATTTACTTCACTGCTACCAAGATCAGAATCAGTGACTGCCTGGGATGAAAAGTTAAGGTGACACTGAGGCAATTTCTTTTGTAATTCATGTGGGGAAAGCTAAAATAAATAACACGAAAGGCCCCCACATTATTAGCTAGTGTGTTTGAAAGAATCCTGCCGTTGTGTTTTATCTTTTCTTAACTGCAAGCCAGAACATTTAAGATTTAATTATTTAGAGAAAGGGGGAGGGGAAGTGTGCCTTTTGAAGAAAGTTCCACAGGTTTCCAAACACTTCAACATTTCATCATGGCAATCAGCCAGATGCCAAACAAAATGCGGCTTTCCACCAGGGATCTGACAGGTGGCCTTTCCAAAGTTTACACACTGAAGTGAGAGCTGATGTTCTGCTGCTTATTTTTCTGCCTTTTAAGTTATTCCTTTATTGAAGCCAGACTGCAGACATCTTTCCATGTAACAAAAGATAAGATCTTTCCCCGAATATTTGGGGATTTTAGTATGCTTTTATATTACCCATATCTACTCAGGGGATTATTATTCACACATTGAAATGAAGAAATGTTGGTCTGGCAAGGAGGAAAAACACATACATATGCAGGCAAAAGATAAGCTATGAAGCTTCACTGATAACAGAGCCAGATACTACTGAGGTACAACACAGGGAAAAATCCCAGCTTTCCCTCGAGGTTTTTCTCCTGTCTCTGGCTATGGAGAAGGCTGGCACCCCAGCCACACTCATCCCCTGGCTTATTCTCTGGAGCATCTCCACCCAGCTCCGTCTGCCTGGGGCTCGCCACCTGCCACCTCCTTCAGGGAGAAATAAATGCAGTCTGTGGCTGCACTGCACTTCCCTTTATCATGTCTTTCTCTCTGTTGTCTCAGGGTTTTCAAGTGTCTCCTCAGAATTTTGAATGCTCCTGAAAATCCTCTAAATTGAGGAAATATCGGGGGAGACAAAGTGCAGGGTAAAAGTGGAAGTATGATAGCTCTAGGTTGTTCATCTCACTTTCCTTGCTTCCTTCAGGTATGGTGTCCCTCAAAGTACACAGCAAGATCCAGCTGAAGAGGTAAGAGAAAATAAAAATTCTTCTGTAGAAACAAATTTCTTGAAGAAACAACAACCACGACTGGTCCCATGGAATTGCTCTTGATTGATAGCAAGGTTAATGA
Organism: Aleadryas rufinucha; assembly: GCA_013397815.1. NCBI lineage: Eukaryota > Metazoa > Chordata > Aves > Passeriformes > Aleadryas > Aleadryas rufinucha. The sequence continues at coordinate 327,176 of VZTH01013865.1, forward strand.
AGCTCCTGTCAGACTCAGTTTAACTCAGTTCTGGGACCAGATTGTCACAGTTCACAGGAGAAAACTTGGGGTGTTTTGTTTCCCTTGCCCTCATTTATATCCCGTTTGACCATTTTGAAGACAAAGGAGAGGTGTGTATTAGAAAATTAAGTATGTAACCAAAATTATTAGCATTTAAGAGGGAGATTCTGGCAAAGAAAGGTCTAATTCCTAGCCAAAAGTTTAGCTTACTGTCAGCAAGCAGCAGCAGGGAATATCTCCTCCTGTTGTATTCATGTTTTGATATTGCACTTCACCATAGCTTTTGAGCAGTTTCTGAAAGCTTCCCCTGTGACTAAGATGGCCCATGCCATCTGTTTGTTCACCCTTCCTCAGGGAATACAGGCACGAGCAGTGAAGTTCGTTGGGTTGTATTTTTTTTTTTGAGGGGTTAGTTTAAATTGTGGTTTTGTATGTTGATAAATATCTATACTACAGAAGACAAGGCTGGAGAAGTCACTCTGCACTTGCAGCAGGCAAGCAGACAGTGCTAAGTCTGTGCAGGACCTCAGTTCCTGGGGGAGTTTATTCCTCTGGCTGAAAGCAGCACATGTAACCCTTAGTTTTATGGAAAAGAGTCCTATTCTGCCAAATGGGCAAGGTTGTGGCCCAAAAAACTTCTCTTATATACAAGAATGTATATGTATATATGATAGAAGTCTAGACATCAGACAGGAGTCCTTGAAAATTATGTCTGTGTTGGAGTTGTTTTACTACGCCAGAAAGCTGTAAAGGGACCTTTCCAATTAAACAAATAGAAACCAAAATATATGAGTAAGTATGCCAATGGAGAAATTTGCTGTATACTGTGAGTATTTTGTGCAGAGACAAATCATAGAACAAAGTTCTCTGTCCTTTGTGCAAGGGAAATGAAAATATGGTACAATCATGCTGAATTGTCCACCCTTGGTCATAATATTCATGTTTTGACCAGTCCTTCTCATCCAGCCCATTGTTTTCCGAAAATCAGAGGATGGTACCAATGAATCTATCTGCAGATTTAAGAAAGGGGAAGTACGCTTCAGCATCACATTTTTGTTTAAGATCTCCATTTCCATCCGTTCATGACAATAGCAAAACAACCATGGGTTTCAGTTGTGCAGTTCAAGCACATTGCAAAATAAGCATAAAATTATTTACAATTGTTAGCAACATTCCACGATACTCAGAGCAGGCAGAGAAGTGCTTGAACTCCTCTGTGAGTAGTAAATAAGCAAATATGGTCTTGTCATCTCTCCTCCCACTCCACACCCTTAAGAACACAAAAAAAAAAAAAAAAGAGAGAGAAGAAATAGAATAAAAGTAACTCAACAAAGCAGGCAATTGCTTAGGAATTTTGTTGTATTCAAAATGCCTTTGAAATTATCCAGCAACTAAACCACAGGCTCCCTCATCCTTTTGGTCTCACAAAACAACAACATAGAGTCTTCTGTGCTCAGATGCGGTAATTACAGACGACATGCACAAAGGAAAGCAAATAGAACAATTTCAATTGCCAGAGCCAAATATGCAATTGTGCATCTATAAAGGTAATTACAAACCAAAAGATCAGTCATGGTTCTGGTTTCTTCAAATTACTGTTTTGCCCTGAAGAAAAACAATTATCACATAAGTAATCCTAATAATTTTAACGTTTGGTTTGCATATCAGCATCAAATCTGAATGAATACTTTTTTTTTTTTAAGTGTGTATTCTGAGCCAAACATTGTGTCTCTGACTGACTTCTAATTCAGGAAAGCCTTGGTCCAAAAAGCCACTGGTGGCAATGGAAACACTCCATAGAGCTTTCCACTGCTGATTCAGATATTTTTTTACTCTTCTTATCTACTTTTAAGTCACTAGTTTCTCTTGCCAAAAGCCTTTGTAAATATAAGGAGGGCAAAGCTGAGAGACTCCAGAGACAGGTAAATATCAAAAGTTGACATATTGTACTATTGCTTTTCTATTGCTTTTATTACTATTGTTGATATATAGGAAATTTCTTTACTTGTTGGTATTTGTGGTTAAGGACCTGGTCAATAGTTTTGTATACAGTAATCACATACCCTGAGTACCTCCCAAATCCTTGACCCAAATCACTGGAGAATGGCATCTAGTTACCACCTTTCAGTGCAGGTTGACCCTACAGAGGTCAAAGAAAAACACATGTAGAGAAAAACACATGCCCCAGTGCATAAGTATTTGAGCAAAATACCTCAAAGAAAACCAACCTGCTGCCATCTACAGACTTGATGAAGAATCTCATTAAAGAAATTAAAAACGCTAATGAAATGCCTTTGCGTCAGTATGATATTTGGAGTATGTTCAGCCTTTGGAAGCGTTCACCATACATTCCACACCTCTCTATCCTGTTTTGTGCAGGGGAGAAAGAATCACAAATGAAAGCAGACCTGGCTGTTTTCAGGAGCATTAGCTCTCAGGAATCAGATCACAGCTGAAAAACCAGAAACAGAAATTGGTGTTATAACATCGGTGGATAGTGATCTTGATGAAACCTTGAAAGGTGGCCTCATTTCAGGGGCAGTGAGGGGAGATCAGGTCAGGCTTTCCTGCTTTTTTCCTATGGACAAGTAAATCTCCATAGTGAACCCAGCTCACAAAGTCTGTCAAGGATGAGCTGTTGAGCCAATGAAGGAGCAGGCCAGGCCCGTGCTTGATGCCTCCTTTGGGCTCAGCTCAGCATCCACATGTAGGTCTAAGCCAAGGGAACCAAAGCCAGCAGGGATATTTTGGCACCTTTTCCTGGCGGCCACCATGATCTTGAATATCTATTATGTATTTTCTTTTTTTTCATACTTTACATATTTAGTCAGCTTTGTTGGCTGATGTCTCATTTTTTGGCTTGTTTCACTATGGCTTGGCTGTACCTTTGATCACTTGGCTTGTCCAAGTCTCGTATCACTTGGTTTGTAAAGCTGCTGCAGTTTCTTAATTGGACAGTTATAGACTGGAATCCATTTATGAAAGTTTTGGGTTAGCATTTCATCCCACGTATTAACTATTTTTTTCATTCATTCATTCATTCATTCATTCATTCATTCATTCATTCATTCATTCAGCTTGCTGAATACAGAGGAGGAGCATATACATAAATTTGAGAAGAAGGCTGAGGAGGAAGCCTGTGATCAGTAAAGTTGTGCACCCTCCTCAGAACAACAGTGCCGTTAGCAACTCGGCACAGGATTTTTAAGGTGTTCTGTGACGCGCATTATCTCATTTTATGATATATATTTTCCTTTCCTCTATCATTATTAAGCTCTCTTTCCAAAGGACACACTCATACTGTCTCTCCATACCTTAGCTGTAGGCAACAGCTGTGCCTGAGAGAAAGCTCTCAACAGGTCAAGCAATGCAAAGGACTTTGCATAGTATCTGCATATCACTCTGTCTCTAGCAAAGAGAAGCTACCAAGTACTGCTGCACCCCTCAGCCCCCTGGTTCCCACCACCGTGCTCAGAAGTGTAATTGACACAGCAGTACTCAAAATACCTGAGAAGGACAGCATGCAATCACAGAAGCAGGTATAGTTCCTGGCCTGGGGAACATGCAGACTAGAAAGGATCACTTCTTATTTCTACCTCGTTCCTTTCTCAAACCCCTTTTGTTTGACCTTCCTATTTCTGCCTTCATATTCCCCTTTCCCATGCCAGTCTTCCAGCTCTGCCTTCTTCAGCTGTGCTTCCTCTCTGCTCCTCAGTCCTTTCCACCTCCCTGCCTGGCCCTAGTCCCCTCAGGCAGATGGAGGAGGGGAGGGGAGGAGTGTGAAGGCACCTGTGAAGATTTTCAAGCCACAGCATTGGGCTGCTTGCCAGCTCACAAGGGGTGCTCCTTGTGCTCATCAGCAAAGTCAAATGTAATGCAATGGGGCACAACACGTCAAGTAAGGAGAAGAGTCCTGTTCTGACTAAGAGTCATGTGAATGTATTACAAAAATGCTTGAAAGGACCAGTGCTTTCTCCTGCTCTGTCGTGTGCACTGTGGTGAAGTCTTTCTTGACCAAAAAAGTGCAGGAGCAGCACAAGTGAGAATGCCTCCTCCCTCACTGCCCCCAAAGTTTCAAAGCCTCTTCAGGACTGTTGTCATGCTAGCAAAATGCAAGCACATGCCATGGGCGCTCCACAGGCCAGGCGCTCTCTCACAATTTCCTCCATGTGTATTTGGGGACAGAGAAGAGGCTACTTTAACCTGACTCTGTTGTTTCAGCCCCAAGCAAGCAGATGATTCCTGAGGCAGCTGCAGTGAGTAGTTGGTGTATGAGCAGTTACCAGTAAAGCCCTGGCTGCTGCTGAGTCACTGAGTCAGGGAGGGCTTTCTGCAGCAGCAAACAGGCTGTGGGGCATTGCCTGTGGGAGTACTCTCTGTCCCAGGAAAAGGGAGTGCATGGCTTTTTCTTTCAATGGCAAGTGAGATATGGTCACAGGCAGAGTAAAACCAAGAGAAAAAACTTGACAAATAGCCTAGTGGCTCATGGGAGAGATGATTATACAGAAGCTGCTGTTCTGCCTCGTGTAGTTGGGCAGACCTACCGTAAGAGAAGCCCCACTGCCTTTCTTCCACTGGGACTAGGGCTTGATCCTGCCTACCCTGGAGAAACAGCAGGCAACTTGTAGCAGAAACTCCTCAGCTCTGCTCCCACAGCAGTATGGCTTTGCTCTAGCCTCAATTCAAGACCCAGCAGGAAAAGCCTCTCTGTAGCTCCTGGTGGGCAAATGTTTTCATTACCAGGGCTAGATCTAGTTTAGGATATGGGCAGAATTACATGATGACATCCCTTTCTTCTCTAGGAGTTTGATGGTGGTTTAACACACATGGGCACACCAGAAGATGTTTAATATGTGCAGGGTTTAGCAGGAGCAAGTTGTCTTCCACTCCCTGCTTGGGGTCACACTTCATCCTTCCACAGTCTGCACTCACCCAGATCTTCACTGTTTTACAGACACTTCCCATATGCAATGCAGGATTGCAAAGGAGCTTTCCCCTTCATTCTTACACAACTCCTCTTGAGGTAAACCAGTGGCAAAATTAGAGGAGGGAGCTTAAGAGCACATTTTCATTTGTGCCACAGGCAAGGAATGAGCCCCGTTCTAATAAGCAAGCACACAGGAGGAGGCACTGTGTTGCCGTGCCTTTTCTTCTTTGCCCTCTGCAACTCAGTAGAGATTTGGAGGTGGGAATAGGACTGCAAGGTGTAAGATGATTTACAAATGGAATATGATAGTATTCCTGGTTCCTGTGTTATGTATGTAATATGTAATGTTATTTCTTCAAGATGTGTGGTCATAACTGCGAGTTATTGAGGGGAGCTCAGGGCTTAGAAGATTAAATTTGGATTTGCAGCCTTTTCTTTTTGGAGCATTTTTTTAAAAAATGACTCTTCCATTCTGCCAGCAGCCTTTTTGCCTACTGTGCTGATCAAAGCCCTCGGCTGTGCCGTAATCAGAATGACAATAACAGATCTGTTTGAAACCATCCAAGTGTCATCTTGTACAGAACAGCAGTGTTGAAAGATGTTTGCATAAGGATGAAATAACTGACTAAGAATGGTTACATTGCTCTTCAACCACAGGTTGCATTTGTTGCTTTGCATGCAAAAACTCTGCCCAGAAAGAGAGGTATTGGGCCAACTGTTCCTCCACTCAGAAGCTGTTAACTGAAAAAACATAGCAGCTCATGTTCAAGACCACCAGCATTTCTCTGATGGTTGCTGAGCTCAGATGAGCAGTGTAATGGAAGGAGAAGGACTATCCAGATCAGTTATTGTATTGAATTATATAATGCTTTTGTGCATCTCTCTCTGGCAATATAAGGACAAGGACAGTGGCCTCAGAAAAATAACGATTTTTAGTAAGGAACATTAAAACCACCTTCTTAAGTATATTTGGGGGAATAAATCCTATAAAAGAAACTGACAGAATTCTGCAAGAGGGCTTGACATGAAAAAGAGGGCAGCAAAAAACCAGAGCTATAATTGAAATGAATTTTGATGGATTTTTACTATCATATGAACAAATATGGGAAAATTCTGGCCTCAGGAGGGAATAACATGGAGGAAACTGCCTACCTTATTTTAAGGTAACAACAGCTATTAATTTTAAGTAGCACAGATGTCCTTCACAGCTGTGAACTTAGCACATGAGAGTACAGTGGATGAATGTTCTTTGAGACTGGACATGCCCCCAGCACTTCTTATAGCAATGCAAGATACTAAAACAATAAACTCATTTACTGTCCCTTACAGAGTATAAAAGAATTGAGCATTGTTTAATAATACTGAGCAGACCAACAGCAAAATTTCACAATACAGAGAGCCGACACCATCAGGATAAAATACTGTGGCTTCTTTAAACATCATTACATTCCCATAAACTACACAAGACACTTTCCAGGGTGCTGGTCACTGGCAAGGCTATAATGAAAAAGATGAATAGAGCCTATAGTCTGGATGTCCTTTGAGCTCAAGAATTACATGAAATGGGAATGGAGAAGGAAAAAATTGACACGGAGCTTCCACAAAACATGAGTTCATTCTAGGGAAGATCATACTCTGCCTGAATGTCCTCTCTAATTGCTCACAGCTACACAGCCCACTGGCAAAATGGGTAGAGTTGGCACCGGTAATAATTAACCAGCTGATTCATAGACACTTAAGTGATCAAAAATGGACCTAAATCAGCCACTTGGCTCAGCTTGGTAGTGGAAATTGCATCAGTGGAAAAATCTATATGCTGCCTTGTTGTGGCTTAACCCCAGCTATCATTTAAGTGCCATGCAGCTGCTAGTTCATACACACCCACCTCCCAGTGGGGAGTAGGATTGGAAAAAAAAGTAAAACTTGTGAGTTGAGGTAAGAACAGTTTAATAATTCAAACAAAATAAAATATACTAATAATAGTATAATACTAATACTACTGATAATAGTAAGAACAATAAGAGCTGTAATGAAAAAGAGAGAGAGAGGATAAAACCCAAGAAAGACACATGGTGCACAATACAGTTGCTCACTACCCACCGATCAACACCCAGTCCATCCCCAAGCAGTGATTGGTGGCTCCCTGCCAAACCCCCCAGTTTATAGACTGAGCATGACATTCTCTGGTATGGAATATCCCTTTGGCTAGTTCAGGTCAGCTGTTTTGGTGATGCTGCCCGCTAAATTCCCATGGTCCTGCTCACTGGCAGAGCATGAGACACTGGGAAGTCCTTGATTTAGAGTACTACTTAGCAACATCTAAAACATCAGTGTGTTATCAACATTATTCTCATGCTAAATTCAAAACACAACCCTGTACCAACTGCTAAGAAGAAAATTAACTCTATCACAGCCAAACCCAGCAAAGCCCATAAAAAAATTTATGACAAATTATTAAAAAGTAGAGCTATTTTGACCATATTAGTCTAACAGTGGTATGTATCACAGGATATTAGAAATGCCACTTTACTAACAGCCTTTAATTAAGTTTGGTCTGCATAGCATTCACGTAGTTATCATGTAGCCTGCTCACAGCAGGCTCACATATACCCAATTATACCTGGGGTTGTGGTCAAAAATCCATGGATTCCAGTGGTTCTGAGATCAGGAGTTGAGTGTTGAAATTGAAAGAAACACAAAATTAAACAGTTTCAGAAAAACTCCCCTGTAAGACACAAGAAGATCCCAACAAAATGGTACCAGTGTTACTGAAATGTAAATGCTGGTGTGTTACTGAGTTCCACTCCTATGAAGCTACAGGCCTTGAAACCAGCAACCTCCACTAAAATGTCTCAATTTTCAAAACAGGCTTAATGCAGAAGATTATTCGAGATAACTGGATATAGCTAATCAGAGCTGCACAGCTTGCCTATTGAAAAAATTTTTCATTTTATGTCAAATGACAAGAGCAAGTACATGCGTTGCTGTCAATGCTGCTGCAAGTGTAGTCTTTTTCATTATAGCTCTGCCATTGCCAATGTAAGAGCTAAATGTATTAACAGCTTAGTTCAGAGCTAGTCTAAAATTAAAAAAGCAAGATAAATTGCAAAAGCATTTAATTTTGTTGTTGTTGTTGTTGTTGTTACATAAAGTATTCAGAGTTTATATACACAGGAGGACATAAGTGGAATAAGCTGGATCAGACAACATGTAGGTATTACTTGTAACATATGAAATTTAAGTGTGGTAAAGTTACTCACCTTTGCTTGGAACAAAGAATGTTTGAAATGTAAGAATATCCTACAACAAAGACCAGCGCTCCTAGTGAGAAGTGAGATTTTTGGGAAAACGCGTCACCTAGCTCAAAACCAACATTTGATATTCAGTTCAGCCTGCCCTGATTTCAGCATGAGACTGGACTACCTGCTAGCTCTTTCCATGGCTCCCTCCAAGTCATGATTGAGGAGCAGAGGTTCGTTTAGTCTGCTTAGCTCTATCCCTGCCATTATATCAGCTCCTCCTGTTTTCTGATCAATGGCAGCCTCCAGTTATGACCCAGTGGCCTCAGTCCAAGGCTGGACTTTCCAGAGGCTGAAGCATAAAAAATCAGAAGTCTGATGCTGGTGATGAGCCAGAACACTTGGTTTCCAAATCAAGATAAAAACTGCAATCATACTCTTTTTTTTCCTCCTGTATGAAGGGTCCTGTTTTTTTGATCTGTCCAGTGTAGATCTCATCAGTAAAGGGCTTTTACACACGTTTTCATACACCGCTGCCATTGTCCTTTGTTCCAGAGCTAAGTGCTGGCAGAATAAGCACAGGCATCATAAAATGCATTATTATGTGCAGACACGCCATTGAATAAAACCAGTCTTGATCAGAACGGAACTGTCTGAACACAGCTCGGTGCTCTTTCATTCTGGGATTAATCAAGGCTGAGGAAAACACTGCTGAATCCTCTTCTGGAAGACTGAATACAAGCACTTTTTGAAGGCACATTATGAACATTTGCTCCTACATGTTATTTCTGTGTTTCCTAGCAGAAACTCATTAGCAATTCAGTAGTGAAGGGATCACTCATTAGCTGGTAGCAATATGGAGCTGAAAACCACGTAAGAGTGCCAAAAGGAGGCTTTTATCTGTATTGTGCACACCAGAAAAAGGACAAAGGCAAAAAAAAGATAGCAAAGGCTTGAAAGTCTTGACCTAAGCGTTGTTCCTTCAGTCAAATTAATTTTGGTGAAAAACCTCAAAAATACTTGGGGGCAGCTCTTACAGAGAATGAATGAACATCTAAGGTTTGTATGCAGGGAGGGCAGGTCCACAAGTAAGCAGCAGAAAGACTTCCCCAGGCTTGGCACCGCAGCAAGAACATGTGCAGATCAGATACTCCTCCTGCCAGAAGTCCTTCACGCGTGCTCCACTGCAGTAATTACATGAGATATTGCATGTGCATGTACATCTTTATAAAAAGAAAAATCCAACAGACAAACTGATGACAGGTGCCCACAATGAATCCATTGTGATCCTCAGTAGTGGAGGAGCTCAAGTTCATTCCGTTTTCAGACACTGTTAAAATAAAACACTTTTATAAGTGTTTAGTCAGTGTCCTGATACAACATATTTGTAAAACGTTATAAAAACTCACATGGCCATATTTCACTGAAAAGAGATTAGATACCCTTCACTGGACTTCTTAGTATTTGGTTCAAAACAGAGTACCTGACCTACTTAAATAGCCCTAAATCTGTCTAGATGCTTATATGACCCATTTTTTTCAATTTAAAGCCCCATAGTTCAAAATGTTATCACAGATAAAAATTTAAAATTAAGTGACCATATCTACATTGTTTTCATTATCAGTGCACACAGTATCATAAAATCCCTTAGTATGGATTTGTGTGCATCTTTTAAATAAAAAATTTCAGCAAATGCAATATTCTTTCTAAGATCTTGAGATGGGCAAAAGATGAAGAAATGCTGACCCAGCTAAATTTCAGCTAATCAGTTTCCTCTGGCCTTCTGGGATTGCTTATTTTTGTCATCTAGGAAGTCAGAATGTGCCTTGAGAGTGATGGGGAGGGAGTTATGCAGAGAAGCACAAGGCGAGAGGTTAGGATTCAATTCCCATCTCAAGAAAAACTTCTCTGCTTTTGTGTAATCTTACTTGACACAAAGCTGGAGGACACCTCTTGAGCCTGAGGACGCTCATGGAGTCCAGACCACAGAATCCATAGAAAAAAGCATGACATATACATGCATGCTTAGTATAGCTGCTGTGCAGTGAGGGTGATTTGATGGGACAAGACTTGAATCACTGCACCAGAGAGGGCCTGCTGCTGCACATGCACGATCACTTTGGCTTCAGGAGATGAGTTTCAGCAATGATGCCATTTGTCAGTGCTTTGTGCAATTATGCTGAGCCACAGCTCTCTCTGCTGCCCTGCATCAGACAAAGTTCCTCAGCAGGTCAGTAGGGAAACATTATAGAAAGAAACCCTGAGCCATAGTTTCATGTAAGGCAGCAGTTGCTTTCCTTTTTTTTTACCTCTGAGGTCCACCTACCACAGTGTAATTTCAAGGATTTCTGGGTTAAAAGCTCAGGCAATTAGGATTGCTTGGTAGAGAGGCCTTCCCTCTTCATCAGAAGGTGAATGTCCAAGAGCTCCTTCTTCAGGAGAGATTTTTTTCCTGTTCACAGCAAGCAGACAGATGTTGATTGGTCTTTATCCTGGCAGCTGGTAGGTGGAGCAGACTCCTCCCAGAAGCAGGAGTAGGTGGGGGTAGCCAGCCCTCCAGCTGTGCAGCTGGGCTAAGGTTTGCAGTCACTGGACAGACTTGCAGTGAAACTACTTTGGTGCAATATAGCAAAAAGACCATACATAAACCTGTCTGGTTCCAAGGAACAACACAGCTGACTTTGCACCAGTCCACAGTCCTTTTAATCTAGATGAGAGGGCTGCCCTAGCATGACCTACAAGCTGAAGAATTAGTTAATTTTCCCCTCTGATTAATAGCTCATGTAAAATTAGTAGGAAGGAAAAAAAGATGTGCTAGTTAACCACCACATCTTTCTTGGCAGGAGGATGTAAATGTTGAAGGCAGAGATAATATTACCTCCCCTGGGCATTAGACGCTTGGTGGTTTGGAGCACATGCCTTTGATAATCAACATCAGTATCTCTTTCATGTTACTGAACAGAAAATAGGGCCTCTTCAAAGAGACTAACTCAGAAAAGAAACTGTAAAACAGGCCTGACTGGGTTGAGCAATGCTGGAAATTAAGTACCCTGGAGGGGCAGGATTAGAAGTGAGGTCAGCACTCTCAGACAGGGCAAGGGAGTGCATTAATAGCCCTCTATACTGCCTCTGAACTTCAGATGGTTGACACTGAATATCCATGCAGCCCTCTCATTCTCCCCCTCCATATGCTGCTCTGTTAATTAGCATTCTGCCTTCTTGTCATAAAATACATGAATTAGCTGGTGGCCAGGAGCTTACTGGCCTAAGCTTTTGAACTGCTATGGAGTTTCAATTACAGAGCCTCGCTGAGAATTATATATATTTTTTTTTAATCCTGACTTTTTCATAATGTTAATCCACTAGTAGATACTTGTCCTTTATCTAAGACACCAAGGCGTTCAGCGAATGCACATGAAAGAATGAGGCTTTGTTCCTTTGCCATCCGGACTCCTGTTTCATGTGTGCTTCAAATAAAGGAGTTATTCCTTTATAATGACTCAGAGTTTTCTTTGCCTTAACCCTTCTAGAGACAAATTACTAGCTGTACACTGATTACATAATTCTCTCCTGGACGGTAACTAATACAAAATTAACCTTTCAGCAGAAGCACCTTTAGAAAAGCGCATCTGTTTTTAGCCTGGGAATTTCAAAGGTTCTTAATAAAACTGGGCTTTCAGTAGCAATGTGCTTGGCTGTTGAAGGTGCCTCACAATCTTCTATTCTTCTGGACTGTCAAAGCAGGTCAAGAAGTGCTGTGGAGCAAGAGCAGGGAGTCAGGGCTGTGCTTACAAGGGTATCTCTGCAGCATAACTGAGAGGCACGGCCCAGTCTCCCAGTGAGGTTTGTCTGTCTCTCCATCACTGGGCCATTTAGAAACACAGAGCTCTTGGAGCCACATGCAGGGAATGATGCATGCACCCTGACAGCACACCCTGTGTCAGGGCAGGCTGGCTGGCCTGGGCCAGGAGCAATGCTGGTACATTTATGCTGCTTGCTGACCCACAGCTCCGAGCCATGGAAACCAGGGAATCTTGGCAAGATACTTCATTGTAAAAATTCAAAGATACCTCTCGACGAAAACGAAAGGAAACAAGAGGTTTTATTTAGGTGACTTAAGGTACAGTCTTTCTTTGAGTCCAGACTCTTTGTCATAACCATTTTCATGTATGGTTCTTTCTAACAAGGGGTTAGTTTCTGTCCAGTGTATAAACCAATTAATTACTGCTTGCTCTGGCCAGGAAACATTGTCAAGCACTTTGCTAGCAGGCCCAGTATTTAAGCACAGATAAAGCTGGTAGAGTTTAGATTCTGGAGTCAGTAGCATCTGAAAGAGTTTGTCATTGTCTGCAGAGGTCTGGGCATGTACTTTTTGAACTGAATGCCAGCAATTTGCTCACTTCTCAAGTTGATAAAGAAAATGGAAACACTTGAGAGCAAATCTTCCACCATCCACTGTTCAATGCTTAAACTGCTCTGGCTTAAATTGCTTTGCACATTCTCTCCCCAATTTACTCAAATGTATCATTTCTTTCCATTTCCACTTCTTACCAGGAGCAGATTTTTACATTTTACCTCTTAGATTGCTTCAACAGCCAACCCTAAAAGCTTAGCAACAGAGGACCTTAAGACCTGGTGCAGATACTTTTCCAAGTAACAGGGAGTTAAGCTCCGGAGAGGCTCACAAACCCAGTGCTTCTATTGAACTAGAGAATAGAGCCTGGTAAGCAGGGCCCTCCCAAGGCTACACAAAAATGCCAGATGCATAAACGACTTGAAGGCTTTTCCTGTTGCCCAGCCAGCAGGAGTGCCAAGGGAAACAGAAGAGATTAAAACTTTATCTCATGCAATGGACTGCAGCACTGCCTCCCCACAGCTTCTGCTGCAGCTTTGGGATTTAAGTTCCATTGGAGAGGGGTCTGGCTGGTGAGCCAGCATACCCCAAACACATTCAGGCATGCCCCTAAATCAGCTCCACCCAAGATGTGCAGGGGATGTTTCTGGCAGCCTGGTACAGCAGCAATGTCTGTAGAAGACCAGTGAACCAGGAAATAAGAGACAACATCTGTGTCAGGACTCCTCTCTCCCAGCTCAAAGATCACTGCACTGGCCATGTTCACATATTTAAACTAATCTCTGCTTCATTGTGCAGGTGCAGATCTTCAAAGGGATCTTCTCTCCAAAACTGTCCCCAAGAATTTTTAAGCAATTCAATTTCACAGTATCTTTTTGAGGAGGGTACTGCTGAGTGTGGAGTTTTGGGGTTTTTTAAGTAAAAGACACTGAGGCATGATTAAATAAGGAGTCTCAGAAAGCCAGAGTGGAATTAGAAACAGACCAATCCTAAATTTCCAGGGTGTGCCATCACACACTCATTTCTTCGTGATGCAGCTCAGGAGATCCAACAGGCAAACCTTGGATGCTGTTCTAAATTGCCGAATGTAGATGAAGTGTGTTACCCAAGTTATCTAGTCCTATTTCTGAGTCTCTGAACTCTCAGTCTCAATCAACTGGTCTCCAGTTCACTGATATCTGTATAGGTCCACGAGGTTGGCAAAAATTTACAGCTGTAGGATAATCTTATTTTTTAAAAAGGGCAAAAAGATATATGTGATAAATTCAGTCAAAGATCAGCAAAACTCCTTGGATGTCTCTCTCCTTCTTCTACAGAAATGATACAGTACATTCTAATGCAGTTTTGAAATAAAATTTAGTGCTTTGTTCAACCTTTTGTTTATTCTTTGTTTAGGAATTCATATGTATTTTGTCTAAATAACTGCAAATCAGTGAATTCTATTCAAAATGAACTTTCCCTGTTGTTTTTTTAGTTGAGAAACATTTTGCTGAAAAGCCACAAGAATAAGTGTGACAGTCTGCTCAACAATCTCTTTTACGTCTTGCTCTGCAGAGAAAAAGCATTGAGACACCGCTGTCTGTTTCTTTTTTTGATCCTGCTTCAGTCAGGGATATCAAAAGAAACAGGTGACAAACTGGATATATACACTTGGGACAGTAATGTGTTCAACAGTACCAATGAGAACAATGCAATTAAGAGGAAGTTTGATTTCTAAAAAGTAGGTTGATTAAATCAAAATATGCAGACATACAAACAGGTATTTAGTTACTACCATTATTCCATGTAAAGATGGAGTAATGGCGCTTTTTTTTTTATTTCTTTCAAAGAGGCAAATACATAGAATTCAAAGCTACATTCTCCTTCATGGTGCACTTGTTAGTACAAACAGTACTTGTAAAGGGGTCTCTGTTGACAATGACAGGCCTGAATAAACACTCAGCTGGCACACAGGTTTCCATTAGCACAAGTTTACATGCCTTGTCATGCTTCTCCAGCCATCATTTGTCACCATGCTTTGCACAAGATCAGCAAACACTATTCTCTCACAAACTTTCCCCCATTACTTTCTTAGGAGGAGAGGAAAAAAAAAAAGAAAAAGGGTGAGGGGTTAGAAGGGCAGCATAATCGTTTCTTCAGCAGAGCACTCAAGCTTTGCATTGATGGGCAGCTTCAAGCCGTCTCTCCACAGACCAAGAGCAGTGCCCTGCTGCTCAGCAGTCTCTGGGGCAGCTCCCCTGGCATAAGGCTGTGCTCCTTGACAGCACAATGGAGCCAGAGCCACAGAGTGAAGCACAGCCAGGCTTGGGGGTTGTTTCAGTAGCACTTAACTGGCCACAGAGTCTTGGTGCTACCAGCAGATCTGCCAGCAATTGTCAGAAAGGATCTGTTTTCAGCTTTCACTGACCTTAAAGATGTATAGAAGTTTCTTCACTCATGCTGGGCTACTGAGCTTTTATACATGTTCCTCACAGAGACAGGGTGATTCAAATGCTGGGCACATCGGGCAACTTCAGGTACACACAAATGATGAGTACACTCAAACACAAAAAAAAACCCACAAAATATATAAGGATTTTGGCATAAAATCCACATCTAAAGAAAAGCAGTCCACTCAGGGGCATGTTCATAAATATACTGCAGAGACTGACCCTCACACAAAGTAAACCTTGAGCTCAGGCTGCGGGCTCGTGATCAACATCTGATGAGGAGTCAGAGGACACTTTGTCATTGCTCCCCCCAGCAGAAACACAACCCTCAACTCAGTCTGGTTCCAGTTTAGAAGCAGTGACATGTGGTGAGTCAAACTGACCTCAGCTTCATTGAAACTCCCTGACTGCTATTAAACAGCCAGCAGGGATTTAAGGGAATAGCAGCAACCAGATGGAAAAGCACCAGATCTGGGGACAGTGAAGCTACAGACCCAAAGGTCATTAGTGCTCCATAGGGAGTGCCTGAGCCACATGCGTGCTGGTCCAGCCCTCAGGCTAAACAGTGGCTGCAGAGCTCGAGAAAACCCCCTTTCCTTCCCTTCCCTTCCCATCCTGCCACAGGCCCCAGCCCTCCCCTGGCCGCATCTGCAGCGATGGGCGTTTAACCAGTAAAAGCACCTGGAAGTCAGGCCGCTCATGTTTGTTTTTACGAGGCGGGGCAAGGGGTCAGGCAGCAAAACTGGGATGGAAAAGCAGATGACAAGCTGGTTTCCTGCCTCCCTGGCAGTGAGAGCTGCCACCTCCCTGCAAAGCCCAGGAAGCTGCGCATCCCCACGTCCCAACCCCTCTGAGCTACCCACAAGGCATCCATCAGGGCCAGGGAGAGGGCAGAGCAGCAGTGGTCTGCCCAGCAGTGTGGCTTTTTAGAAAGGACAGGAAAATAAGACAGCTCCATTTCTTTTGCTGCTTTCTTCACGGTTAGGAGAGTAGGGCAGATTCAGGCTTGCTCCAGAGGAACATCGTTCAGGTGAACCACACATGCTCCCCCTGCTAAACTTCTGTTAAACAGGTAAGACTGAATGCCAGACACTGAAGGGATGGGTTTCACACACAGCTGCCCCAAGCGCTGGGGGAACAAGCCCAGGGCCTCCCAACACCTGCTGTCACCCTGCTACCACGTGCCACTGCCAGCTCCCAGTGTCCACTCAGGCCAGCACAGGGTTACCACAGATGGATTTGTCCATACAAACAGTCTACACTCTTTCCCCATGATGTCACCTGACTACACGAGCAGCTGTTTAAACAGCATCAAAACCCCCACTTCCATACTTTAGGGACAGGTTCTTTCCTGCTGCCTTTCCCCCTCTATCACTAATAATCCTCTCTGCCAGAGCATACATCTGAATGTGTGGAAATGGTGAAACAACTGGAGCACTGCAAAGAGCTAGAGCTAGGCAGCCTAGTCCTCAAGGGCAAACTGACCCTGGCAAGGGGATGCTAGAAAATCCCAAGATAAATCTGTGAAAGTAGCCTTCAAGCAGGATTTGGTGCCCAGCCTCTGTTCATCCTTAGATGTTATTGCCCCTTTGAGCAGGATGAGTATCGACACAGGGGGTGGGGGACCTTTGTCATGCAGCAGGAATGTTAACATCCTCCAGATTTAAACGGCGCCATCTGAAGAGCAGTTCATATTCTGAACTTAATTCTTCATGTGTACATCATGAGGTCCTAATAAAAATGTTGAAAACTGTCTTTGTTGTCCTCCAGTCCCTACAGGACTCACTTCTCCTTTGGCATTTTTCATTGTTGTCATCTGTAGACAACAAGATTGTTGTTAAAGTTTTGGTACCAGCCTTACAAAATGAAAAGGATTTTTTTTAAATAGAGAGGGAAAAAAAAAATAAATGAAAAAAAACAAAACCAGAAAGAAGATGGAGAGACGGGAGGGGGAAGTGGGGGAAGAGAAATGTGCCAGGAAGCAATATAAAAAAAGCAGGGACTTTTGATGTTTTCTTTTCCTGCCTCCTTCATTCTTGGCTGAATTATAGGGCATAGCATAGTATTTTCAGAGCATCTTTTACAAACTTTATTTAGTTCAGTGATTCACATTTCCCGAGCAGGGTTAACCAAAGGGAGGGGTGTTTCTCCCCTTGCCCCCAGCTGTTCCCCAAATTTCAGATAAATTGTATCACATTGTTAAAAAGAATTGTCAGAAAGGAACCTTTCCTGATCTCCTCCAATGACATTGTTTTCCCTAACAATGTGCAGGATGGTTCATTACTTATTCATTCATATTTAAAAATACTTTACACAACCTTGAGCCTCAGACTTTGATAAGAACATAGGCACATGGTTAAGATTGAGAACTTCATGGTCACTGCCCACCTGAGCTTGTCATTTTCTACCAAACACACATGCCTAGGCTGAAAAAGCAAAAGGTTATACATGTAATTCAGCTGACTTTCTTTCCTGGACAGAGTTGAGCACTCCCTGGAAAAAGCTGGAGCTGAAATCGGGTGCACAGAGAAGACATCAGAGCTTATCTGGGACTTCTGGGCCTACACTGACAGCACCTAAACCTCCAGGCTCCAGCAATTCCGCTGAGCAGCATAGGCTGCAAGCTGATGCTGTGCTTGGGACATGCCTCTCTGTGATCACTGAGACCATAAAAGTGCCAGAGTGATGGCCCCTCATCAGCTGGCAGAATTTATGTCCTCTGTCTCCTATGCAATACCCTCTTGCTGTATAGTCCTTGCAGCTTGACTTCCAGCCCATGACCTCTGCAACTGGGAAAGTGTCTCCAAAAATTCATGCAAAGGCTGTATGAGGGGCTTGCAGGCACTCACTTCATCAGTTCAGTCCGATCTGTGCATGGCTTCTCACCCTTTCTGGAGATGCATTAGCAGGAACAGCAGCAGCCACATCAAGGTTCCAGGAGAGTGAACACATGTACAGTGGCTGGGGGGGGTGCCACATACTCAGTTAAAGCAACAAAAGTGCATAAGGCATGACAGGCAAAGCAGCCCTGTCAATGAGAGAAAAGGTTTTAAAAACCCTGTGTCCAAAGAATACCTGAATTAAAAAAAAAAAAAAAGTCAGCATAGGAAAATTTTACCCTTTCCTGCTTCCTTTTCTCTGACTCACAGAGAAGCTTCTACTGTCTTCACAAGAAACAACTGTATGGTCAGATTTCTTTGAAAGGAACAGAGAGGAAAGCCTCTGGTTTCTTTCCAAAAAGCAATTTATTTTAGCTTCATGAAAGGTCAGGAAGCATAAATTGCAATGGATACTCTTCCTGTGCAGCCAAACATATTTCCAAGCAGAACAATGACGTTATGAGGAAACAAACAAGTAAACATAAGGAGGCTGAAGAAAACCCCAACCTGCAAACATTCCTGACTGTAGAATGGTATCACTCCCACATTCAAATGTGGGGGCTGGATGTGGGCTCAGAAGAGGCAGCTGTGCCTTAGATAAGCATAGAGGCTCAATTTTGGAGGATAGTTACACATCACAAGAAACATCCCAGCAGTGAATGAAACTCCACCAGCTTGGCTTAGTCTTGATTTTCTATCACAATCCCTTATGCAACAACAGAAGTTGTGTATCAGCCAGAAAACTCATAACTTTGCTGACAAATGTTGAATGCATGCAGAAATATATGCAGTCTGTTATCTACAGTAAATGAGGTTTGTTTAGGTCCTTCAGCCCAACCTCCATGCTCCTAACAGCAGCATGTTTAGCTGTTTGGATGCTTTTATTCCCACATGGCTCCCTTCTAGTTACGTGTATCTCCATTTCACCAAGTGATGGAGAAAAAAAGCAAAGGATTACCTGGGGAACGCTACTTAGCTTGTAAACTAAGACTATCATACTTACTTTTTTGGGCTTAATCCACGAGGTATTTAGTGGATATACTCTCCAGCCAACAAAAATTAATGAGATACGGCTCCTACAAGGGGAAAAAACTACTGGATAAATTTATATTCTTGCCTATTGATATCCCTAGTGCTAAAGAAGGCTAAGCAGGAGTGGAAACAGCACGGCTGTGTCTCCAGAGGGCCCTGTCTATTCACTTGTGCTTAATACTGAGCTGGATTTTCACTTGAGTCAGCATAGGCTCTTTGGAGCCCTGCCTGAACATTCATGGAGGATGTCTACTGCCTGCCTGAAAGTGGTCTGTGGCCAAGGAGGCCAGAGCCCTCTGCTCCAAGCACCAGGAAATGGAAACAGACTTTCTGGTTTGTGCTCACAGAGCACCCAACACGAGGCATCACAGACTATCAGTTTTCCATCCTACTGCTATACCAAAGCAATAACAACTGTCTTGCTGAGTTTCCAGGTAATAAAGACAAGCTTTTCTCTAACTGCCATGGCCACAGACAGTTTATGTTAATCAAAGTGACACCAGCATAAAGTGCTGGGCTGCCAGACTAGAAAGCATTTTATCCTCAGCTGTTTCTGATATGTTTGTGTGCACAGTTCAGTTTACCATTAGGAAGGGCAAATAATGACCCATCTCTAATTTAAGCCTGGGTCCCTTAAGTAATAAATTGAAAGTCAATGTTTAAACAGAGAGATACAGCTATGAATTCAGGATGACACTCTCCAGAAAAAGGGTCATTAGGCAGCAGAAGCCAGACAAACTTCATCTGCCCCCTAGGAGTTTTCTGTTGTACTTGAGTGACCACCAAAGATATCATTCATCTTTACTCACCCCCACTCCTAACCATACAAGGGTCTGAAGAAGTCAAGCCAGTTACTGGATGTAGGTGTGTGATGGGTTCTACGTGCCTTTTTTCCTTTCCAAACCATCACACAGACATGCAGCCTGAGACTGCAGCAGGCCACCAAGCAACCTGCCAGGCAACAAAGGATGCATTTTGCACAGAAAGGCCCAGTGAAGGGAAAAGACTGTGGCTCTGTGACAATCTGAGGGATGGGAAGGGACCTAAAGTACAGCAGTGGAGCCCTTCCAGTGCTGATTCACAAAATGAGCATGGCCCATGGCATCACAGACCACCACCAGCTCCTCCACCATTTGGGAGTGAGCCATGTGAAACACTGCTGAAAGATTCATAAAACCATCTCCCTACCTCTCCCCTCTGTAATCTTGGGGCATAATGGTAAAGAATTGAATAGGCTTTCATCAGTTAAGATGATGTGGCCATATAGCTGTTCCTACTGATTTGAAGATAAACTATACGTATCAGAGCTGCTAGATGCTTGGATACATATATAATCTTTCAGTTTAAAAGACTATTTACTATTTTCTCCACCCCTTTAGGCTTTCTGTCAACACTGATAACTCCCATCTAGGATATGAAGGCATTAAAAGTGCTTCCACTTAACGGTAATAAAAATATTTTTTAAGAACTTGTAAAACCCAAACAGCTCTTTCATTACACTCCTCCAGCAAAAGCCACTAATGTTTCCTGATAGACAAGAAAGGACAGTTGTACCCTATGGAAAAAGACATTTCAAAGATAGACTTTCTTCCCCTGAAGAGCATTCAAAAGCAGACAATGGTTGCATTAAAAAAAAAAAAAAAAAAAAAAAGAAAGAAAGAAACCCTTAATAATATATGTTCTCCTAGGATTGTGGTTCTGCTTCAAAAATGCAGAAGAGGACGGGAATTCACTGAGTGTCAGCATAATACAGTGACAGTGATGGAATAAGTGCCTGGTACATAACCAAAAGTCTTATTTTAGGATGTGTCCAGATGCTTCTTGCTGTCCTGACATGTAGTTCTTAGAGCTTTCCCCTTTTCTTCTCTGTACTTAGAGTAGGAACCTACAGAGTCAGCAGCCTGGGTGAATGAAAAATAAGTCTTCATTCCGGAGCACACAGTTGTATGCAAATATTCCTATTAAAATCCCAGTCTCAAATTTAACCTCTCAGCAGTCCTGCGGGCCAATATGTTCAGTCTGCTCTAAACTGCAAAACCTAATGAGAAAATGCTCCCACAAGCTGTGTCTGACCCTGAAGTAGAAGAGCTTGGTTAACCACACGAACCTTAAAAGTGTAAATGAAGAATCCTCCCTGCCAGATGCCATTGCTTCTGACAAACCTCATCCTCAAACAGTGTGAAGCATATGCAGCCCTGTGGGTGAGTGCTGCAGGGGCAGGTGGCCTGGTTGGTATTTCACTTAGGGTTTTTTTAATTTTTGTCAGTTTGGTTTTTTAACTCTTTAGTCACTTTTAGAGCAATAGCTGTAGAGATTGAGTGATTGTACAGGTTAAGTGATAGGACGATTGCACTTATAGCTGTTTCTTCTCTTTTTTTTGACCTTCCTCACTTCAGTGCAACTACAAAGAAGTTCATGCACAGGAAGAGCTCAGCAAGGGACAAACTTTGTCACTTGGTGCCCTGATTCAGTGAGGAATTGAAGGACATATTTAGCTGCCAGCTGGTTTTGGCTATACACCTGCAGGAGAAAAGGCACAAGCTGAAGTGCCTTCCGTAACTCGGTCACACAGCAGTGTAAAAAACACAATGGGAACTCAAATTCAAAAGCAAAAATTAAGGTTTTGATTTTAAAAGCCTAACCAGTGATGTGTTTGATGAGAAAATGAGAGCTGCCATGCCTAAATGAGCACATCTGGTCAACTTTATTTTTAACAGGACAAAGACTCTTTTCTCTGAGGCCAAGATACTAGGTCTTTAATCTTTTTCCATATTTCTCATGCTTATCACATACGGGCTTATCATAAAGATGTCTTTATCACTTCTTCCTTTTGATTAAAGACTATGAGTAATGCTAGCCAATATCAATAACAATGCCCTAAAAATAAAATTATCATCAAACCAGAACCTTGCAGGGAACAGTATTAGTCTCACTTGTCCCTCATGTATAGATCATACAGTGCACTCAGAGGAAAAAAAGAAAACCACCACATGTGAAGAGCAAGTCTCCAGCTATACTATGTTTGGAGAATATAATTCATCTTACAGATAGTGAAATCCTCGGTGATCCTTATTTTACATTAATCACATGGTTAAATGGCTCAGGTATTAGGCAGGCAGGTTGGGGGAGGAGAGAGGGGGAAGAAGAAAAAGTTGGCTCAAAAATTCATTCTAAATTGAAACCAAATGTTAGTCACTTTGAAGTACCATAAATTTTTTAAAGATTTGAGTCAAAAGAAACAGTGAAAGTAATTAGTCTTACCACACATTCAGTGATCATCAAACTGAAAATTGATCCCACACATCTACATATAAACATATAAACCAAAATACACATTGGTCAAAAATATAGCCAAGATGTACCATCCATATGAAAGGTGAGACTACAACTGAACAAAAAAAAACCTCCCATAAAAGGCATTGGTTGCCAACCAAGTTATTACAGACAATTGGTATATGAGACACAATGATAATAAGGACATTTAATCACCCTAAAGGAAACAACAATTGTGGGAAATCATTTTAATAGCACTTAGAAGGGTTACGAAATCCCAGTTCCATGTCATTCTACAAAAGACTAGTGTTTTCCCATAAATTATAGCAGATTTCAAGGAAAAACAGTTAATGGTAAAAGAATCAAAGACATATGAAAGTTTTCTGATTTAAAGTTACATTGCTCATTATAAAGTATTTGGTTTTAATTGCCTTCTTCCTAAGACCATTACAGGTACATGTTGAAGGTACTTTTCTACACATACCAGAAAGAGCTTCTGCACCCAAAAATCTTGTAAAATTGTGATCAACAGCAGCAAAATTATTTGCAAATTGGCTGAATTTTCATTAAGAGAATGAAACTTGGGAAACAGTCCAAGGATTACATTTCTGTCCTTCATTGCCACAATCAACTGCTGAAGAAAAGCCAGATTATAATGATACTTCTAATACAAACATCTCCAGCTCATGAGGACCTTCACACCAAAACCCTGTCTCAGCTACAGCAAGGTGAAACTTTGCATTATTCATTTTGCTTGAGAATTTTCCTTCTGACTTAAACTAACATCTCAGTTTCATACTGTAATAATGCTCTTCAAGCATGTAACAACCCATAAAAGGACTTCTTTCAGTATACTGGTTTGTTAGTGTTTTGTGCACATTGTAACTAGCAATTAATTTTTGTATGTACATGCTTATGTCCTGGAATTCAGAGATTGTGATGTTCTTCTACAGAGATTTTAGAAAAAAAAAGACAAAAAGCATTAATGAAGTTAACCAAATGCTAAGAATTATTCTGGTTTCGAACATGTTTGAGCAAGATGGAATGAGGCATTTGACCTGCTTTTGATCATTCGCTTTCACAAAATATTTCAACCAGGCATCTGAGCTGCATGCGCTGTTGATTTTTTTGAGCAGTGACAAATCAAAACATGTGCAGAGCTGAAGCACAATCAGTTATTTGGAGGTTAATAAAATGTCCTGAACTGGAATTCCTTCAACAGATCTGGATTTAAGCCTTCTGTACATGTGTTTGCTTTGGTTGTATTTGAAGTTGGAGTTCATTAATGAATAAAATTGCTGGAAGATCTGCAAGTCTGCTCAGCACCTGCTGTTTTTATTTTTTTTGGAATCCAATAATGACATCGGGATCTGTAGCATCTAGTCATGTTAATTGAACAGAATCACTGGAAAAACAAAGATAATAGTAAAAACATAAATAAATAAACCCCTGATTGTTTCTGACTACAAGCCATGCAGACACATGACTAGCCTTTTGTTTGGTGGAGTAGTGGTGTTTCAGTTCTGAATCAGCAGCATGGTACCTTCCAGGAAAACAAAAGCTGTTTTCTGTTTTGGATCTCTTATTACTGGGGTGTGTGGTCTAAATCCAGATTTTTTAAGGCAAATGCTTATTTTCAGTGCCCCCTTACCTGACTGAGCAGCTCATTTATCCTGCAAAATTCCTGGTGTCCCAGACCAGTTCCCACACTCTGCCAGGTTTCCAGAGCTTTACACTGTACTCTCTAAACCATGCCTCCTATCCAAAAATCTCAGCTATAAATTGTAGCAAGAAGGCATCACTTAAGGAAAATTAACAGCACGGGATGGAAAATCTCTGATATTCCTACAATTAAAGACCTATATGCTGCATCCCAGAAAGGAAAAAGGTGCTTTTTTAAAATACTATTGGAACCTCTGTCAAAATATTTAATAATCCTTGTGAGTGACTGACAAAGAGCAACAAAGCAGAGTCCTTTTTTTCACCCCTTGATTTATTCCTTAAAACACTTTCTGCCTGACACACATGAAACTGAACAAACAAAATTTATATTCTTCTTGCACGTATCCATAAGACTATGCATTGACACCTGCCTAAAGGTTATAATAAACGTATAGATTTATATTTCCCAGTTAGTGCTTTCACAGTTAGATTTCACACAGGCAGCAGAAAGGAGAGTAACCAGAAAATTTCTCTATCCACAGCACACAACGTGGCTTTGGCTTCAGAACCAGCCCAGACCACGCACAGCAATCCAGGGTTAGCTCAGGGAGTACCCTTGTGTTTTACAACCTTTCTGCCATGAAAGATGGGGCATTTCTCCCTTAATGATGAAGAGTTGTTTGATTTATAGCCTGTTGAAGAAGATGTATTTGCAGCTCCAGACAGAAAGGAGCTGTTTGGAACAAGGAGTCACCTTGTTTCAAGAGAGACACATGAAGATCTCACAGATCAGAGCCACCCCCTATGTCTTGAAGATGTGTCTCTGAAGTGGCTGACAGACTCCCTAGAGTGGTCCCATGTTCAGCTGGTGGTGAGATTTTACCCTTTCTTCTCAGCTGGGGATTTAGCATCAGCAGGTGGACCTTCATTACTTACAACTGAAGGATTGCTGTTCTCCAGGTAGCTCAGGATGCTTACTAGAAACAAGAAGATGCATCAAGCTTTCAGCAGATGCATCTTTGCCTCCCCTGTAAATGTGGCTATTTGGAAGTCTGTCAGTCGGGTTCTCCATGTCCCAGCTGGGCTTCTTGCTGGGGATGGGCAGTGCCAGCTGCAGAGCCCAATTTTCTGGCATGAGGAAAAGAGGGGCTTGGGCATCTGAAGGGGACCTCGCGAGTGACTCTTGTGAATGAATGAAACTAAGAGGGAGGCAAGCAACTACCAGCGCTCAGAGGTAGATCCTTAGGACTTGGATATTCCACACTGATAGGGGAAAGGCTCTTGGAGGTGAGAACCTCCCTACCATAAGAAACCAAAAAGTAACCCAAACCCATCACGTAAACCCCACCTCTGTGTGCATGAATCTTGGCTAACCCTCCGTGATCTGCTGCAGTAACCCTGCATGGGTTGTTTACCCTTTCTATGCCCCAGTTCACCCTTCTGCTAAACCAGGGCAGAATTACTGGCTTACCAATTGCCACAGGAAAACAGGATCCTAGGAAAATATCAAGATAGACTTAACTAGGCTTACAAATTATTTTGATATTCCCAGATGAAAGTTCCCTGCAAGTATAAAGTTTTATTATTATTTCAGCTGCTCCCTTCCATAGTGTAATTGTCAAAAAAAAAGACTTTAGAAAAGCCTCGGATTAAGCATAATACTTTTCTTGTTAATGACTAGCAAAACATTATACTTGTAACATATGGGACACAAGTGCTTGATTTCTGTTTAGGGCCTCAGCATTTAAGAACCAAAGCAAGTTTCACTCCATGTCTTACTCAAACCTGACGTAACTTTCTCTTGGAAAATGTGTTGGGGACAACCCAGTTGTGCTTCTTTGCAACTCACACAATTTCAAATATAATTTATATAGAGACTAACCTAAGGTCAATTGTTATTACCATCTTGAAGAAGTGATTGTAAACTGGGAATAGCTTTTGCTTTAATCATTTCTTCTGCTCTACAAAGCAAAATAGAAATAGTTTGTAGTGAAAAATGTGTCTTCCAGTATAAGCATTCAATGTCAAAAGAAATTGTAAGTTTAAAAATGATAGCTTTCAGCTGTTGCTCAGTAAGCAGTCAGTGTTTCTTCTCTTCTGGAAAGCTGATACTCCCTCTTCAGGGGAATTTAAATGGAGAAAATAGGAATGGGAGAGTACAAGGGATTTAATGAAACTGCAGCCTGTCTTATGATTCTCTCTGTAGGAGATGTTTAATATCGTGTTCACTACCCACAACTGCCACATGTGGGTTGGGGGAGTTTAGTGAAAGGCCTTGATTATATGTGTACAGAAAGGACTTCTTCCAACACCATAGCTCAAATGCAAGGTAAACCAAGAAGGGTCAACCAATCTTTAACACAAAGCAGGAGGAGAAAGTTCAGGACAAGTTTTGCCATTCTGCCTGGAGAAGATCCATGAGCCGCAGTTAGAAACAAAAGATTTCTGCAAGAATTTATTAGTACTTTTCAAAACCACATCAAATAGAAAATCCAGAACTATAGAAACACCAGGGTCAGTCCTCAAATTCAATATGCCCATAACTGCATGGATTAAAGAAAATAAGTCTATAGATAGTGCAGCAAATTTTCCTACATATATCCTTAACACATAATATGCACGCACCTGAAAGGAACAAAAAAAGGGAAGGTTGGCATGCGATTTTCTGTTTTGGTCAGGAGAATGGAATTGCCAACACAAAGGCCTTCCTCTGCTTTGAAATGGAGGAGGTGTTTAGTGTGATGACCATTCAGTACCTTCTCTGCTTGGCAACACTATTGCTTTCCCACAGTTTGATAAAGCCATTTAAGGGCCAAATTCTAATCCCAGTCACACTCAGTTCACACTCTTCCCTCCCTCAGCCCACAAGGCTGGAAAGAAGATATGCAGTGTACCCAGCTGGGGCTGAGAACAGCTCATCATTGGATACCAGGACCCATGCAGGGGTTAGGCAGAATCTGGACTTGAGTCTGAAAAACAAGCTAAATTCGTCCAGTCCCAGCTCCTGCCACCACACCTTGGGCCACAATGACACCTATTTGAAAGCCCTGCTGCAAGAAGCCACTCCAGTTATGCAGCTTTGTTTGTGATGCAGCAACTCATCGGCAAGCGGACTGCTCAAAATTACCATGCACACGTTTTGCATACTGAAAGCACCCACTGTCTGAAGCTTCTAAATGGGTCAAAAGCTCAGAAACTGACTTCTGAAAGCCAGCCATCTTCTACACAGGAAGTTTCTCAGCTTTGACTGCAGATGTCATAATTTAGGAATCACACTCCCCAGTTCACCCCCATGGAGACTCTCCCAAACCAGATATTGCTCTCTTGCTCCCCTTTCTCTTCCCCCTTTCCTGCTGCAGCAGGATGGAGTTGGGAATTGGAGGCACAAAAGGTAAAGATCACATTTGAAATGACAGCCATCATATTTTATTTCAAATACAAACAGCTATGTTAACAAGAGAACAGTCTGGACTGCTTTCCATCCTAGATGTTTTGGGGTTTTTTCATAGTCTGGATCAACCCAAAGGCAGTATCTGAGCTCACTGGTTTTGAGTCATATATTTGAAGGCATTAAGCAAAGTGACTGATTTCCAGTCAAGAAGTTAAGATATGTCTCACCAATATCCCAATTTGTACATAAATATCACTGCACTGAGTGTCCATATTTAAAAAAAAAAAAAAGAAAAGGGGACTTGGACCCCACTGTTTCAGAGTGCTTTAAGCTAACCACAGACAAACATGGCAGGCTGCAGATTTCTTTGGGAAAGGTCAGGAAGCACGACATTTTTGTAAAAGGCAGTGCTGAAGGAAAGAACAGCAGTAGGATGAGAGAAATGAATTGTATCCCGTCACTAATGGCTGGACAAAGTAGATAGACACATTGGAATGCTGAGGAGATCTGATGCTTACAGCATGCCTGCCTAGAAGAAGCCCTGAAATGTAGGGAGAGAAAATTTTAGATGAAGCAGAGAAATGGGAGGATTCAAAGCAAAGTGGTAAGAAAGTTAGTTTTGACTGTGTTCCAAGTAGTAATTGGGTGTCCCACTCATGTGAGTCATACATTATCCAGAAGAGGAATTAAGAACTATTTACTCAAGGATAAATGGATCATGGAAGTCATCCTGAGGACTGTGATCCTACTGCCTGAAGGCAAGGGCTCAGTGCTGAGCAGGTGTATACCTGCAGTCCATAAGTTTGTTTCAGTGAGCCTCACCATAGTAATCAATCAGAGAATGTCTGCACACGTGTGTATTGTGACTGTTGATGTTTTACTCATCCTGTACCTTTCCCAAGAAGGGGCAGAACCACTCATCTGTTCTTCCTCACGAGTAGCACGAGCTTGAAAGACAAGTCTGAAAAGCAGAGAAATTGGTGCTTCATCAGCACTTCCAGCATCTTCCTAATCCCAAACTTGCTCCTTGTCCCTATTCCAAGTGCTGACATTTTCCAGCATAGTCTCTGTACTGAGCTGTCATCTGCTGAGTTCCTAAATTGCTGCGACCAGGCAGCCACTTGACCAAACTACAGAAAATATGAACACTGGCAATGATCCTTTGAACTGCGGAGATGATGGAGAATTGGCTCTCGTGGCAGTTATAGCCAGTTTTGCTTTGGATGCAAATCTGTGGCAGCAATTAATAAGAAAAAGTCTAAAGATAAACTTCTCAAGGACCCAAATTATTTTACAACTAACTTTTCATATAGTTTAGGTCTCCACATTGATTTTGGGGACACAAGCTTGTGAATATCTGCATTACTTTGAAATAGGCCATTTTTTGCTTTTGAAATTGGGATGTGTTGAGGAACATTGCTGCCATGTCAGCATCCATTCAATGAATTAGACTTTGTGCCAGAAAATTATATGCTTTCCCAAGAAAAACATAAGAGAGAAAACAGGAGCAGTGTAAGATTGGTCAACCTCATGTGAGTTTTAAAATCTTCATTTCTGCAGATGGTATTTTGGACTGAACTGCCTCTCCCAGTTTTCTGGAATCATATCCTTAGAGACCAACTGATCTGTTTACACTCATGTGACTCAGCTGGAAGCAGATAATAAATTAAACTAAAACCAGAAAGGTATGAAATAGTCAAACAGCACAAAGTGGGCTCCGGCTTGAAGGATCTTAGCACAGTTGCGGCAAATACGTACTTTACATCCCAAGATCCTTTAACATGCCCTTATGCTGGAAACATAGGTTTGGAAATCCTTTACTTAGCTGATGTCACAACCATTACGAGCAGCAGCAGCACCCACCCAGCACTTCCCAGTCACTTATCTCTATCTTGCTGTGGAGTCATCTCTAACATCCTATTCCTGTACACACCACTGAGTTCTGTTTCAACATCCCAAGCCAAAACAGCGCTGGAGGGCAATGGTTGCTCATCTACATGTAGGTCAGGGCCAGTTTTTGCACAAGGTGAGGCCCTCACACGTCCCCCCCAGTTCTCATCCCACGGCAGCAAAGCTGTTTGGGGCTGCCACATGGCAGGGTGTGGCTCCCCATGCATTAATTTTTGTGCACATAGACATCAGTACGAAGCCAATATAGAATTCTTAAAATAAGGCCTAAAATTGAAGAAAAAAAATGAAGTTCTGGCATATAATTCTTCATAACTTTCTAGTGAACCCAGTAAAAAATCAAATCTTCCAGCATTTAAATCCTAGTATAGAAACTACTATTGATAGTCAGCATTAAGTTACAGTACATTTAAAAGCCTCAGCGGTATGATATAGGCATATACTGGAATAGGGCTTATCTAGCAAGTTCCAGCCTTGATAAGCTAATAATATGCTGAAAAAGCTAGCCATGTCCTGCCAAGAGCATGCTTTTAATTGGTTCCTCTAAAACACAGAGCCACAATAGAAAAATACTGTGAAAGGAAACAAACTATCACCACCATATGAAGATGTGCCATCCCAAGAGATAACCACCTTGGCGTGAGCCTTCTTAAAAGGCCAGATGGAGCTGGATAGAACACGTAAACTGAATCTCTCTTCTAGAGTTTATACCCATAAATCTGCGGATGAAATATTGGGAAAAGGAAATGAGCTACAGCTCACTATTTAAACTCATGATTAGGAGTTTAAATGGTCAAGTTATATACCTATTTTTATAGATGTCTATCTTTATATGCATGAACTGTACTTTCTTCAGCTAAACTTTCCCACATGTGAAGTGTTTTGGATCAACAGTTATTGCAATAACCAGATTTTCTTTGAAATACCCTGAGCAAACTTCATATTGGCGCTTTTCTCTGTAGATACTGTATTTCTAATGGTATCAAGTTTTTTATAGATTTTGTCATTTAAAAAAATGGTGACAACTACTCAAAACACAAGTTATCAACAAAAATTTTCTATTAAGACAGCCAAAACTCGTGTAGTTCAACTGCTGATGAAACAGCAAAAATATAACCATCAATGTATCTTTTACTTTGAGGAACCATAAATGGGGATGAGGAGGGGCAGAAGAAATCCCACCTTGTACAGACTACCAGACCACTGCCTGCTACTGTGATTCTGCTTATTTTCATGGAATACTCGTAATTCCCAGTGACAGGCTTGGCTTATGTGCATAGCATCCACAAGGCTGCCAATCCCAGGATTATATATGTATTTATGTACATCCCTACTACTTACCAAAGTTTTAAGGAAAGGATGTCCTAAGAAGAAGTTCTGTCAGGAGAGCTCTTAAGCACAGGAAAGCAGGATAATTTATGGTGTCTTTAATAGAATATGGGCCTGATCTTAAAAAGCCAGTCAGGATTTGTATGGACAAATCTGTGGCCAGCACATGGGATAAACCAGGCTCATCTACACCTTGTGCTGGCACCCCAAGCTAGATCCAGGCTGAGGAAGAATGTGCAAGCTCCACACAGAGACTTTGGACTGGAGGTAATGGTACCTTGCAGACACAGGAGAGGGCCACTAGCTCAGGAACAGGAAAGATTTATGCTTTTTGGCAAGGACTTTTAAAGGCTTCTGATCAATTTACTACTACAGTTCCCCACTGGGCTCCTAAACATCAATGTAGCCCAACCAAGGTGGGGAGGAAGGGGAGGAGTGGGGTGTGTGGATGTAAATAGTGCTCTGTGGATGGGAAGAGAGCAAGAAGTTCTTAAAATGTTATTTTCACCAAAAGATAGATATACAAGGAGACATTACCTGGCATGGATTTTATACAATCTAGAACAAGTACTCACCCTCTCTGCTATTGGTAATTTACTCCTATTCCTCCTACCTACTGTTCTTCCCACCTCTGTAACACGGACTGTATTGCTATAAGTATCCTGATTTAGAGTGGGAGTCCACAGTGTAATTTTTAAGGACTGGAAACCACTGTCTGTCCTTTTGTCCTCAAAGCAATTGTTTTCACCCCATTCTTAACCTGATGTTCCTGCTTCTAATTTTCAGATGAAGATTATCTTGGATCACACAAAAAGCTTGTCATTTTATTGGCTTCTCCCGTTTCAGTTCTCTCCATTGTTCTATTGGGAAAACAAAAATTAAAAAAAGCCTCTCTTCAAACTGTATCTCACTTAAAGGTCTTTGAAGGGATTTAAGATGCTTTTGTACACAACTAGAAAATAGTAATGAAAATTGGTATTAGTGACCCTTTACTGAATGATACAAAAGACTGTCTGGAAAGCTGGCTGTTACAAGTCTTCAGTGCCACTTCCCCCTCACCCTACCAACAGTGTTTGCTAGGCACAGATATTCAGAAATATTTTTTAATCTACATTAGTATATTACTATCTGCTCACAATGCTTCTCCAGGCCCCAAGAATTTGAAATACAGCTGTCTGCAGCACTAAAATAACCTTGGGCATAAAACACTACTATCACCACATATCCATGTGTGAATTGTGCCAAAGTTTTGCAGTGATGGGCCTTCCAAATCACTGTCTTGAGAACAAGCATTGCTTCCTCTGGTGAGCCGTTGACGCACTGACTATAAATAAAAGTATTTGCTGTCAAGTACCAGTGCTTCAATAGCTACATAAACAGTTTTCTGGGGCTTAGACTGTTTCATGATGGTCCATTGGAGATGGTACAAACTCCTCCAGACTACAGTCACTGAAGATAGGAACCTCTGCAGAAAGAGGTAGGAGGTTACCTGCTCCCAGCCTTGTATTGTAGGCACAGTACAGAAGTCTAGATTAATCTCCCACGGCAGACAAAGCTGTGAAAGCCCCAACATATCTGCTGTAGTTCCTCCTAGGCTTATTCTGTGCACAGCATCCTTGCAGACTGGCTGCCTGGGCTTGATATTCTTTGTGTGTTTGCCCTTCTGTTTCCTGGAGCATATACTTAACTCTTATCTCCCTTGGATGCTTCAGGGACAACCCCTGGAACAGTTCCCAAAGTTGATGCATCATTGCTAATATCATGCATTTTCTTTTCATAGGTGTGGAGACAGCCACGGGGGATGCATAAGTCTGTGTCCGACTCCAGCATTGTCTCTTTTGCACATGTAGCTTGTGCTGCCAAAAAACGATGGCAAGAGACCAATCACACTCCAATACCAGCAAAAACACAGATAATTTCACAGCCCTGATTGACCAGAAGTCCTAGTTCTGTCAGAAACAGTTTTAGACAAGAAAAATCCTCAATGCCTACATGGGAAGACTGCTACATTAAGTAATTAAATTGACTCATTTGCACCTACTCATTTCAGGAAAGCCCAGCTAATTAAAAGCGTTTCTCTCAGGGGGCAGTTTTCAAGAACTAAGTTTTGATAGGCACTAAATATGAGCTTTGGCCAGCTAAGGCAGAGGGGTGGCTTCTACCAGCTATGCACACCTTGAAAAGCATTTGCTGTCTCAAGAACTCCAAAATTTAGTGCCAGAAGCTGCAACATTTATCTAGAGGTATTTTACCAGCATTCACAGGTAACGAAGAAGTGCGATGCTTTTATCTTGGGGGGGAAAGGACGATCAACCCCAGTGCACCCTGCAGTCTTACTAAAATGAAGGGTTTCTTCAACAAGGAGGAGAGCCTTCCTTAGGTGGAAGGTGGCACTGCTGTACTGCCTGGCCTTACATTATCAAACTGCATCTCAAGCCACGCTGGAATCAGCATCAACCAAATACCCATCCCTTTCTTGCCCAAGGAAAAGACTTTTTTTTCCTCATAGCAGGAACCATTACTACTCATTCGAGGATTATAATAGCACAGACTTACAGGGATACACACAGGCTAAGCAATCTACTTACACACTCCTAAGAACAAAAGTTCACATGTGTGAAGAGCTAAAGAAGAAAGCTTTCCAGTCATGGTGGGAATATCCAGCCATCCCTTCCAAAAAGCAGCATGAACTACATGCAACACCCACTCCTACAGTCACGTTGAGACTCACTCATTTTAATCCTGTTCCACAGGACCTCTCATCAGCTTCCACTAACAGTTCTTGATCTTCACAGTTCTTTCTTCTCTACTTTACTTACAAGTCTTCCAACTAATGAGTAGGTTACCTAGGAATTTATCACTTGCTAGCAATTTATCACCTGGCCACCCTCCTCAGCTCATCAGCATATACATAATGAAGCACAAAAACGGGTAACATACAATATGAATCCCTTTAAAAGGTCAGTCCTCAGCATGAAAGGCTTCCTGAATCAAATAACATTTAGGAGGGACAGCTGGAGTCACAGCTGTAGCTGTTGAATGAAAAACAACTTTCAGCTCACAGCACTTTGGAAAAATCACAATCCCAGGAAGGGTTTTATACCTATGCAAGGTTTTTTCTTTTAGAGGCTTATACTTTTTTTTTTTTTAACTGAACCTGAGCTCGGTTGTCATTTTTACATGGCTCCAAAATCAACAGATATTTATGATGACATTTATTTGGGATTTGCAGCACTATTTGCTACCTGTCCTTGTACACAACCCTTGTGGCACCTTTGTTTCTGGTAAGATAGGAAATTTCTAGCTGTATCCAGTATGGAAAATATACTGGAACTGCACCTGAAAGAGATTTGTAAGAAATCTTTTATCTGTCTGTAAAAAAAAAAAATTCACCAAGACTTAACCAGTGCTGATTCATAGGTGGTACACAGTGTTTATGAGCCCAGGTGCACGTCACTGCCACAAAAGGCTCACAACAAACCCTCAGAGAGTTTGCAAAGTGAGGTGGCAGTTTCTGAACAAGGTTGACAGGGACATGGCCCTCCCAGCAGACATGACACTTGTTCCCATGTTGCTCAGCTCCTGGCCTTGCAGGCCAGCCTTTAACCATTCCGTGTGCTTGCTTATGTCTCTCTGCCCCCAGCATGGCTCTTAGATGATGACCCTGCAAGGGCAGCAGGATAGCCTGCCCCTCACACAGACTTCCAGGACATTGTCTGAAGCAGCCTCTGAAAATGAGAAGGAACTTCCCCAGTCCTTCCACTGGATATTTAATGGCTCTCCATCTAAATTGCCCAGCCCTACAGATTATTTCAGCTAAAACCCATATCCCACCTTCCCCTGCCCTAGGCTTCTCTCCCTTCCTTTAGGCTTGAAAATTAAATGCAGCCATAAAAAACATGTAGCTTAGTGTCAATTATAACAGCAAGGAAACCAGGAAATCATGGCAGCTCTCCTTTTCTGAAAGGGAGTAATCAAGATGCAATGCCAGGCTAAGAAATGGTTGTCTGGGGAAGATTTCTGTGTCTATCTTGGCGCCCACTTTGTCTTGCTTCTGTCCAAGCTAGGGAATTGTAAAAAGCCTTTGAAGTACACTCAGCATGTCATCTGCATATGTTTGCAGCTGGTTTACTGTACGTGTGGCCAGAGCAGATAAATGACTATGTGCATCCAACCTATATTTGTTGATATTAGCCTTCTTTCTGGGAAGCTCTCTTTGTACACTGTCCAACCCTTGTCTGGTTGCTCGCAGTATCACTTTTCTGCAAATTCCTAAAAAGTGCCACACCACCTCTGCAAGTTGAAGAGGAGTTCTAGAAATGCTTCTAAGAAAACTCTTTCTTCAGAGAGCTGATGGGACAGCTAGCACAAGTTATTTGGTCAGCTGCAATTCCCATCCATCCTAGAGAGTCAGCATCAGCCTCAGGTGAGCAAGGGCTTCTGCACGGAGAAGAGAACACCCAGAGACAATTCCTTCAGTATGTCTGCCACCGGCATTGCCACAAAGCACCCGCTGCAGCCACTCAGCTGCCACGCTGTTCCTGCAGGTCACTTTGATTCCCTGCCATATCTCACTGCTCACCAGGCCCAAACCCACAAAGGCATTTCTGTGCCTAATTTTAACTGAAGGGGAGGAAGGTGTCTAAATACTGCTGGCTCTTAGTCATTCGACAAGCCTTACCTCCCCCAGGCAGCCTTGATCAAGGACAGCACGAAACAGCATTCAGGGTAGTAGGTAAGCTACAGTGCTGTCAGCTCATAATTTTTAAAAGATCCATAAAAATATTCAGAGTATTCAGCCACCCACACTGGCTTAAATTATGAGTTTCTCCCACACTGTGTAGCCTTTGAATGTGTTTAGGGCTCCCTTTACCTAAAGATAGTGTTGCTTCATATTGTCTAGACAAAAAGCTCTGATGTCTGAGCTTTGCACACGCAGCAGTGACCACAGTAGGTAAAGGTCTGGCCAGGTTAAACATAGCAGGTAAAAAAGACCTCAGGTCTGACTCTACCCTTCCACCAGTTCTATATCAGCAGAATTTAGATGTATTCAGTGGCATTTTTCTGGGTTTATGACACTGTAAGACCCTGAAGCATTAATATTCAGAGATTTTATTATTATTTCCATATCTAAATATCAAATAGCATCTCATATTTTTAAAATTCAACAACAATTACAGTACGCTTTATGATTTTTAGCCTTTTCCTCAGGCAGGCTGGTGAAAGTGGATTCCTCACTTCTGCATTTTGTTGTGGTAACCCATTTCCTGCCAGTTTCATATCTGGGATCAAATATAGCATCTTTGTGTCGATAAAATACTGGTTATATATTTAAAGAATTACATCCAGTCAAATCTAGAAAAGGAAAATAGAATAGGGCTATTTTTGCTAATCTTGGCTTTTACTAAGTCTGTCCCTATGAAATCTAAATTGTGGTACAAATTTGATTTTATATCTTGAATGTCAAAATCTCTTGTAAAAGGCAGAACTAAAAAAAAGTATATATTTCATTTTTATTAATGTGTATATAACATTCAGCAGTATCTGATTGGTTTGGAAAGCTGTGCTGTCATGATTAACACATCCACAGAAGCATCCACAGAAGGCAGGCAGCGTACACTGCTCCAATAGTGCCAAAGTCTGTCACACTACATATTGGAAATCTGGATGAGAAAGAATTTTCCAAGTAATTTAAGTGCTGTGAAAATGAAGTTAGCAGTTTAGATACATTTACAAAAACAAAGACTGGTGATTACAAAGCTGGAATGAATGTGGACTGTGTTTACATCTACTTCCTGGAAGGTAAAATGTAATCAGAGGAAGCAAAAAAAAATTAGCTTTCAAGATATTCTTTTTTGGTTTTGGGGTCTTGTCAGTAGGAGTTGTTTTCTTACGGCAGGATAATATGGAAGATCTCTGAAGTGTTACTCCATGGTGTGATTTGATGAGACAGCTGGTGTACCCCATGCCGGAACAACAGCTGGGAATGGTCATGTAATGTTTCTGGACAGTACAACACAAACCTGTAATCTCTGTCTCTCAGATATCAGTCACCTTCCTTTTAATTAATTTCAGATGCAGTGTCGAAATAGGCACTGAAATGTCAGAAGTCCCACACTCTGAAATAGAGCTTCCTCGGACCCCAGGTACAGCTTGATTGCTTTTGTCGCTGCAGACCACTGACCTTTGAAGAGAGGAATTCCCAGTCATGCTCAAGGAGCTTTTTTCAAAGGACACATCTAATAAATAACCTTAACACAGGGGCATTTAAAACCTTGCAGAAAAAGGCCTTAAACCTACTGCCAAAACCCACTTTAATCAGGATCAGTCTCACTCAAGTAAGATTAACTAAAGTTAGAAAGAAACACTCATCCAACACGAGGCAGCTGTCCAGATTCCCTGGGAAATCAGAAATCAAAGGTAGCTGGAGATGGTGATTCATCTGTCCTTTTGGATACCTATCTTAGGGTGGGTGGTGTGCCCTCCATGCCACTGATTTCTGGGAGATGGGTGACTAGAGCCTCTACTTTCTGAGGGTTAAAGTTAAGTGAACTAAACCCTACTCGTAGTTTCTACAGTTTTGCAGACTTTTCACTGCTGTGAAGAATAGAAGAAAATCTGTAACATGTGAAATTGAATGTCCTTCTACCCTACTTCCCACCACACCAACAGTGGATGCCTAGTGAATAGGCATACATGAAAACCTCCCTGTAACACTGTCCCACTTACCAGACATTTTCAGAACAGCAACCTCCTGATGAGGCTGTGGTTTCTATATGTAGTCATTACTCCCAGGGGATTACTCTTATATTAAATCTCTTGTCTGTCCTTGAAATCCTAAAAACTTTAGCACCCACACCATCCTTTGTCAAGGAGATCCATGGGTCAGCTGACTGAGATGTTGTTTGGAGCCCTACTATTTTATTAGCTTAATCTGATGTCTCCCACCTCTTATACTGGAAAAGAGTAAAAGAAATCTATCTATTCATTCTCTCCATGTCACTCAAGATTGTTTTAGTAAATCTATCACCTCCTCCTCCTTTATCTCCTTTCCAAATACAAAAGTCCTAGCTTAGTCATCCTTCATACAGAGCCTTTCTGTACCTTTGATCATCTTTGTTGCCCATCTCTAAACTTCTTCCAGCTGCCTTGTAAATTTCTTGTGATGGAGGGATCAGGACCTTCTAAGCTCACTGGAACAGACAAGCTCACACCCAACATCCCAAATTTGTTGCAGTGCTACTTACTCAGGATCAAAATGCCTGTCAGCGCCGTGATAAGAGAGCACAGTGATAAGCAGGCTGCAGGCAGCAGTTGAAGAGCCTCAGCAGTGTTACTGAAACTGAAGTAATTGGAGCAGACTCAGTCAGGTCTTCCCATCTCATCCTCTTCCACTGCAAGTGGCACATATGAGAGGTGGCAAGTCCCAGCTCAGTGTGGCAGAGCCATTGCAGGTGTGGGAAATGCAGTGCAGGACCGACAGGGAGACAGACACCTG
Source organism: Aleadryas rufinucha (assembly GCA_013397815.1). Classification (NCBI taxonomy): domain Eukaryota; kingdom Metazoa; phylum Chordata; class Aves; order Passeriformes; genus Aleadryas; species Aleadryas rufinucha. The sequence goes on from VZTH01013865.1 coordinate 365,118, forward strand.
GAGTGTGGAGCTTCATGAAATACAGAGCAGGCGTGGGTGGCTCTTGCTGCCTTCATCACATTTGTCCCAGATCCCTTTGGTGCCTTAGCCATAACATCAGGACACTGGAGAAGGGGCTGATTTTCCCAGCTTTTCAGTCAAAAGGCAAAGCTCACTTGCCAAGCAGGATAAGTGAAAACACGAAGAATCATTTCCCTGGGTCCCTGCCTTTACATGTTCATGCAGCAAAGGCAGTCGTCCCCATCAGGTTTCATCTTCTAACACTGGAAGTAAACGTGTCTTGCAAATAATCAACATGAAGAGCTTGTGGGAAGGCCATTCATGAGAAATTTCCCTTTGATTTAATGGCAGTCATGAATATGGAAGGTCTGATGGACATGTGCAGGTCCAGGGCCTTCCCAGTAAGCTGCAGTCCCTGCACATGTGATACAAGGTTGGTTTTTATCTTCCTGCCTGCAGGCTGGTAGCTGAAGGAGTGGGAAGCAGGCTGTCCTCAAGTAAAACAGAGGGCAGCTTTAACCCAGATATCCTCTGAAGCTCTGTTCAAAGCCATGTGGGTTGGAGCAACCCAAAAGCTTTAAATAACAGCTTTGAGGGAAGCACTCTGGGAGGCTTTGCTTTCGGTGCACTTCACTGATATGCTTACTTTGTGAATAATTTTTTAAGCAGTGAACCCTTGCTTATGGGTTCCTTAAACCCAAGGCTTAAGGGGCCTTGCAGGGCTTAAGGGGCCCCTTGCTGCTCACCACAGATGTTTTATTACTGCCGCAACCAAAATCGTCTTTTGAAAGAAAGAAAGCCAGTGTTTGTTTTGCTTCCAGATAGACAACCTTGAAAAACAGAAAAACACAATAATNGAAAAGAAAAGAAAAGAAAAGAAAAGAAAAGAAAAGAAAAGAAAAGAAAAGAAAAGAAAAGAAAAGAAAAGAAAAGAAAAGACAGTGACCCAAGAGGTTCAAATACACTGAATACGTACCTTCAGGTGTCTGCTTGAAACACGTGCTAGAGTTACAAAGGTATGAAACCTTCCTTCGCTGCTTTACAAAGTAAAACATCTCAAATTGAATCATTTTGATTCTTGATAGCCAAGTGATTATTTATCAAAAGGCGCTAACATTCTATTTGCCCCTCGAGTAATGGTCACATAGGTGGGCTGAAGAAAGCAAGACTGATCATCCACTTCAGTAAAGCTAAGGAATTCTGGACTGCATTGGCTGAGAATCCATTTTCATTTGTGTTATTTTCTTTTCTTAAGTCTTAAGGATAATACAAACCTTTTCAAACAATATCAGACCTGATTAAAAGTAGGTGATATACAGTGTTCAGACTCCAGGGTAAGAAAAACATACTTTAAAAGCATAGCATTATTATTATAATTTGCTATTATAAAATTTCAGCCAAGGAAAATATTTTTTGACTTCAGAAAATTGTTGAATTCCCTGTAGGGTGGGATGCAGCTGACATTCCTAGTGGTTTGCTGTCTTGTTTGGAGCACCATGAGGTTAACAGCTTAACAGGCAGAAATGCTTGCTACTGCAGAATTGCAGTCACCTCAAGAAAATGCACGGCCTAGAGCATTTCATAATTCAGCCACAGTAGAAAGGCAAAGGCAAAGAATGGTAGGGAGAAGAGGTAATTTACTTGGGATTATTGCTATTGGTGTGATGTCACTGTTACTTGTTAATCTCAATTTGTACCAAAATCTTTGCACAATATTGGTAATAGTGCAGTATTAAATATGGCAAGGCAGATGCACCATGAAGAACCATAATAATGGGAGTTACATTAACTCCTACAGTGTCACATTTCTGCAATAAAAACAACTTTTTACTGCTCCAAATCCAGGAAGACTTTATTTTTGATCTTTCAGGAAAACCACAGTGATAAGCAAGCGCCTGTATGAGGAAGGGGAAATAGAGCTGATTCCATAAAGCTTTCTCCCTTTTCATCACACACATGTGTTACTTCTTCCCTCGGAGCTTGGTGGGCTGCCAAGAGCCTTGAAATCTCAGAGCCTGGGTCCAGATGGATCAATGGATCATGAGGAAACAACTCGGAGAGGAAGCTGCAGAGATTATTGCTTGAGTTAAGAAGGACACAACCATGGGTCTGACAGGTCTTTTTCCTCTTTCACATCTTGGAGGCAATCATGAAGCAACCACAATACCAGAGATTCACAAAGTGCATGAAGTCCAGCAACTTGATCTTCTCCAGTAATGTGATTTAGCTCTCTTTTAATGAGGAGGTTTCATACCTTCACCCCACCCTGCAAAGGTATGAACGACAGCCTATTTCAAGGTCTTAATTTCTAGCAGCACTTATCAAATGTAATGCAGCTACAGACTTGATGCCAAGGCCACACATTAGTCTGTGCAAAAAAACCCTATGTATCTGACATCTCCAAAATGCTACGCAAAGAAACCATCCAATGCTGCAAATTTTTTGGCTCCTATAACACTATGATAGTCATAATCAACTGCCAAAACTTCCCTGTATGCTTTTGCTATATTGAGAAAAAGGCATAATAATCCATAAGACTTTGGTTCAATCAGTATAAATCACAAAAAAGTGAGGCATTTTTTTCTGTTCAAGTAACATGAGACTCCAGGGGGTTTTTCCCCTTTCTTATATGCATTAAGTCAGTATTTATAAAACCAACTCATAGTATGAAGAATCCAAAGCATCTCCTCTAAGCAACTCAGCATCTTCATCTTTAAAAGGTTTTGGCAAGACATTGAGGCCTCTTCTGGTTTTGTTAAAGTCTATGGTAAATTTGCTTTTAACTTCAAACTGAAGAAGAAGTTTATCCTTAGTGTAAAATTCACAGAAATTTGGAGAAGACTAAATAACGGAGAAACAGTGTGAGCACTAAGAAAACAAAAAGAATTACTAGTTGAGTTTTTTTTCCTTTCTTTGTTTAATTACAAGTCCATTAAGTAAGCCAAGCAAAATCTTGCATACCAGGGCCAGAGCAAAGATAGCCAATAGAAGTATATGATGTTTTTATCTTTTGATAGATCAGATGATAAATGCTGACTATCACCATGTTTACAGGTCTTTTCTGTGTTTGAACATGGAAAGGCAGAGTACACAACTGATCCTGACTCATGCCCTACAAGGCTAGATGTTCAAGATGGATGGAGAAACATAATGAACTCAGTGCCACAATGACTGAAACAACCTTTTACTTTCTCAGTGTTGGGCCTGTACAAAACAACTTATTGATGTCATTTGCTGCCTCATAGAGAGCTTGGCAACTGTACAGCTCCATGCAGTTTGTAAAGTAAGCACCACCAACAACAAATTCACAGGAGGGAAATGCAGGCAAAGACAGCAAGTGTCTGGTCCTAAATCACTCAGCATGTCAGTGTCAAGTGCACAATCAGGGACATGGCAACGACCCCCCAAGGCCTGAGCCAGCCTAACACTGCTCTTCCAGGAATCCCCTTTCCACACAAGCCAGCTGGCTGAGAGACCAAAGCAGCAGAGCTGCAAATAATAAACAAACCAGGAGGGATGAGACCAAGTTCCCAATGGCAAATACCTCCAAGATTTCAACTGCTGTCAGCAAAACATATATCCCAACACAGGCATTACTGTCAGCAATAACGTAATACCATCGTCTCTGGCTCTCTTCAGTGCAAAGAAGAGTGTATAGAAGAAATCAAATGTTGGGTGGTAATGGTTAACTTTGTCATGCCCGATTCCCCTCACCCACATTGCTGGGTGTTACCTCTCCAGCCTTCTCCTGCTGCTCCCTAGATAGTCATAACTCATGGGGCAGAAAGAGTGGGGAGAGAGGAAAAGCTCAGGCCCTGTCATGTTTTTACCCACCATTTGTGAGCCACAGGATTGAAATTATTGTTACTTGTGTGCTGCCAAGATGGAATTTAACAGAGTATGGTTAGGAGAGCTGAAAATAAAAGCTTAACTTTATCTAACCTCTCTAGCTTACCAACCATTGCATTTTTTTTTCCATCCTGAAAGTATTCAATGAGAAATTTTAACTCTCAGCTGAAAAGTAGTAGCTCAACCCTGCAGTTATCAAGGTCCTTCCTTGGTTTACATGGGATACTGTTCCTTCTGGAGTTTGGTTAGTTGGTTGTTGGTTTTTTCCAAGTAGTGGTCATGGTGCCTGAGCCCTGCTAGAACACTTTCTCTGACTTCTTACCAGGCAGCAATGTTGTCAGGCTGTACCGCCCTTATACAAAGTGCATAAATGGTGAGTCCAACAGTTGAATTTAAATCCGTTATTGTTAAAATTGTGGGTTCAGAGAAGCAGGGATCAGGCCTTCTATTAATGAATTTTTTACTTTATTTGATGCACAAGAACTGACGCATGGGGCTTATACAGATATGAAGTAGGTAAGAAAAATAATTCAGTTCTCCCTCCTTCCAAAAAGTAATCTAATTTGCCCTTCTTTCCTCCTTTAATGGGAAAACAACCAATATAGATTGGAAAGCAGATCAATAAATGCTGTCTCCACATGGAAAGACTAACCTGCATTACCTACCCAAGGGTCAGGAAAAGCTTCACATCCTGGAGGCTGAGATAAATGGAAAATACAAAAGGTTTGGCTCCATTTGCAGCCAAGCAGCACCACCTCTTCTGAGCCAGGACATGTCTGGTTTGGGATCATTCCTCACCACATAGAATAAAGGAGAGAGGTCAGGCTCTCAGAAATGTTTGATAATCCATGTTCACTTTCGGGGTAAAATCAGTGCCTAACATTGTCTCAGGTGGCTTGAGACAACGCTTTTTGAAGTCAGTGGAAAGATTTCTGCTGACCTTAGTGCTCCTTGGGCTGCTCCTCCATGATCATGCACCAATTTGGCCACAGCTGTTGCTTGGGAAGTGGGATACAGTATTTTGCATCATCTTCTGGTTTATACTACACCCCACACAGAACATATTGAAATAGTTAGCTAATGTTTATTGGGGTGGATCACATCAGCTGGTGTTGCTTTGGAAAGAGCAGGCAAAAATGTAAACCAGTTCTTCTATTACACAAGTGTCCCATAGTGATGTGGAACCCAGTAAGACATGAAAGAAAGAAACATCATAAAGGGCAGGTATAAATTTGTATCAGTCATCTGCACCTCGTTCTCTTCTTCTCCTTGCTAACTGATAGACTAGGCCAAATCCCCAGAAGGATGGGTTTCCAGCATCCACCTACACATCATTATACCACAACCACACTCAAACTCACCAGTGATCTGTGTGAAAAAAATGTGACCAGCCACCCAACCAACCACATAATCTTGACCCACCAAATATCAGACAAACCTGACAGGGACTTATATAGGTGGCACCTTTCTCATTGTGTGCATCATATTGTCCATTCCACTCAGTCCCCAGAGGTATTTAGGTCTCTTAAAAGCCTGTTTCTACCTCCATCACTACAGACCAATAACTTCCTTGAGCAAACAGGTCTGTGGCAACAATAGATTCTGCAGGATTGCACACCTACATAAATATTTGTACATTCAAACCCTTCCAACCCCACTGATATGTTCAGAAATTACGTCATCTGAATTAATGTCTTCCCATTAAGGCAGTGGTGATATGAGAACAAATTCAGGTCTCTGACTTTTAAAATATCTATTGTACCTTACATCCATATGCAGTGTAACTGAAATGAAGAGTTAGAATCCATAGGAGCAATGAAGTAATTTTCACGATACTGTTTCCTCCTTTAGGTCCCTGGAAATCATTGTATGTCATCACTGGAGTTGTTCAACTAAGGCGAGCACAAATGTTGGTGGAAAGTGTATTCAGAAACACAAAACATAGATTTCAGCTAGCTGTCTCCTGAAGAAACAAAAAACCCGTCTGTTGCAACATAAGCAAAAATGAGGAACAGACCTGAGGTTTTACAGGAAGAGAAACAGTCTGGAAGAGAAAAGGGGGAGGACAAGTCTTGCCTGCTAGCAATAACAGTTTTACAGGAGGTACAGTGTTAGATCTTCTGAGGAACCCCTGGCCCCTTTATTTTATCACTGGTTGTGTCTTGAAACAGCCATTTATAGAAGAGATCCACTCTGCTCATTGTCAATTACTAACATATGTCCCACACTTGGCAAACAAGACAACTCGGGAATGACATTTTGTGAATAATCAACAACATCACCCAAAAGTGGCTGTGTCTTTGCTTTGGGTTTAATAAAACATTTTTCCCCAAACAAGATAGCTTTCTCACAATGGTGCCAAATGGAACATATTAAGCTTTAATGATGGCTGAAAACACTGTGCACCAAAGAGGCAGGGATGGGGCTGTGGGAGCTCGCCTTGGACCTTAGGACAAACAGCTGCGTGTGTACCAGCCACAGATGCTGCTCTGCACAAAGGGGCCTCTGGGCACTGCTACAGTACAAATAATGCACTAAAATGGCAAGCTTTGGCAAACTGAATGGGGGACTTCGCAGAGGTCTGGGATTCAATCATAAAACACTATGCAGGATGTAATCCTCAGAGCAAGCAACAAACACTGTGGACAGCAAGCATAAGACAGGACATGGAAACTGCCAGCTTGTTGTAGAAATACGTATGGCCTACTAAGGAACCCCAAACATACAGACAGCAGTCACATATGTGCATGCAAACAGTGAATACAGGGATAATGATGAACATTTACCTCAAATGCTAAGGATTATGCTTGGGTTTTACCTCATTTAGCTTCCAAATGTTTGTTTTGTAGTCCACATTCATTGTTCAGGCTATATTTATCGAAACTCCTAGAGAGCAGCTCAGCTTCCACAGTTCAGGCTGCCTGCCTCTTTCCAGGGACTCTAACAAAACTCAGAAAAATGCCTTTGGGTGCTGTTTCACAGCTTATGTGTCTGGAAAAAGACAAGTCTCCTCTATCCTTCCCTTCTTTCATACTCTTCCATCCTTTCAGGGAATCTCCCAGTGCTGCCCCACCCTCCTTTGGGGCAGCTCCATCCTCGTCAGACACTTCCCTGAGCCATTTTTAGACTTTTGCTGTGTTAATCCTCTGCCAAATTTTGAATTAAGTCATCTGAAGTAGGGTTCCATAAGCCCACACATGGTAAGCAGCAGGAGCTTACAGTCAGGAGACAGCAAGGGCGATACGAAGATTATGAGATGGGGCAGCAGAAGGGACTCTTCTGCAGTGGCGATGTGATGCCAAACTGACTCACTGCTTCCCATGGGACTGCAGCCCCAGAAAGGCCACCTGTCTCCGTGACAGTGAATGGTGGGAGACAGGAATCACAGCATCTGGTAGGGAAAGACCAATACTCAAAATTATGGTGGGACACTTTTGTCCTCTGTCTAGTTCTATAGTTATTATAAGAGTGTACCGGTTTTGGCCAAATTCAAGGAAACGTTCGAAAGGAACATCTTCTCAAAGGAAGACGTACAGCCGCCCCTCCCCCACCAGGTTCGGGAAAGAAATATTCCTTGGAGGAATGTGAAAGAGAAAAATAAGAACTATTTATTTAACAAACACACAGGAAAAGAATAATAATGCTAAATAATGAAATCTCTCGCTATGGAGAGAAAACCTGAAAGTTTTAGAGTCCTTCTGTGGAGGTGGTCTCTCTCCTCTTCCTTGGAGCTGGGTCGATATGGGTGCCCCCCTCCAGGCAGGGGGAAGAGCCCCTGGTGGGGTTCTGATGCTCTGGTGGTTTGAACAAGTCCAAAAGAGAAGGAAACAAAACCAAAGTCCCAGAAAAACAAAGTTTAACTCTCCATCTCTCTCTGAAGAAAAAGAGCCAAAAAAGCTGGCTGGAAAAAGCAGGAAGGGTGCTTCCTCCTCTCTTCTCGCACAGCAGCAGAATGCAGAGGAGTAGTGACCTTGAAGCACAGACGGCTTTGAAAAGTTCATCTGGCCTTTTTTCTCTCTCCTCTCTCAGGCTCAGTTTAAAGGCACAGAAAGGCACAGGAATCATGTCTGGGCATAGAGCAATGATAGGGGATACATATCATAAAGTCACCCCAAGACAAAGATGAACCCTTGCCATGAGGATATAAGCCAGTGAATGTACTGATATAAAAGGGTGCTAGGTCCCTCAGCAGCCACCTCTATGGAGAGGAGCAGACACTCAGCAGCAATCCTACATGTCATGAGGGAAGCCTTTCCCCCGTCATCATGTGTACATTGCCCTTTTCTGGCTTTTCCCAAGCCAACTCATTCTCTCTCTCATATCTTTCTTAATGCTTCTGAGACACTTGGTGTAGCCTGAGTTTTGTTCTTGGGTGTACATTAGCAATCCTTTCCCTGACATGAGAGCTGACTGGTGAGTCCTTGTTCAGGGTGAGTGATGTCATGAAGAACGGCTGAGCAAGTCCCAGCACTGAACCAGTGGCTTATTCTGGTTGAAAAAAACCCAGTCTTCACTCTTAAAAATGAATTAATTCTTAACATGTTGCATCCTGTGGTTAAGGGAGCACTTCAGGCACATAACATCTCTCCTGCTGGGGATGGGAATCCTGGGGTCTTTCCCACACAGTCCTTGAGCCAGTGGACCTTGCTTATACAGAGCAAGGTGAAAAACCCCAAGTACCATCACAGGCTGGGGGCTGACCTACTGGAGAAGGACCTGGGAGTCTTGGTGAATGACCAGTTGACCATGAGGTGGCAATGCCTTTACAGCCAGGAGGGCCAGTAGTATCCTGGGGTGCACTGGGAAGAGTGTGGCCAGCAGGTTGAGGGAGGTGATCCTGCCCCTGTACTCGGCCCTGGTGAGGCCACCTCTGGAGTGCTGTGTCCAGTTCTGGGCTCCTCAGTACAAGAGAGACAAGGAGCTGATACAGAGGGTCTAGTGGAGAGCCATGAAGATGATTAGGAGTCTGAAACATCTCTCTGGTGAGGAGAGACTGAGGGAGCTGGGCCTGTTCAGGCTGGAGAAGACTGAGAGGGGATCTCATTAATGAGTGTAAATATCTCAAAGGCGAGTGCCAAGAGGATGATGCCAGACTCTTTTCAGTGGTGCCCAGTGCCAGGACAAGGAGCAGTGGCCATAAACTGAAACATAAGAAATTCCACCTCAACATGAGGAAGAACTTCTTTACCTTGAGGGGGGCACAGCACTGGAACAGGTTGCCCAGGGAGGTCGTATTCTCCCTCTCTGGAGACATTCAAAACTCAGCCTAAGACTTTCTGTTTAACCTGCTCCAGGTGACCCTGCCTTGGCAGGGGTTGGGGGTTGGACTAGGTGATCTCTAGGGGTCCCTTCCAACCCTAAAAGTTTCATGATTCAGACCTGCCACAGACTGGATATGGTGGCTGCTGAAGAGCCAGGCTGGTTTAAAACTTACCTCTGGAAGATGCACTGTTATCTCAATCCACCACAAAGCACAGAAAGAGGTGATCTCTAGGTCACTTCTAGGGCATAATTAGTTTTGTCTAGTAGTGATTTGTTGTTGCTTTGGGGTTTTTGTTGTTTTTGTTTTCTTGAAATGTATTGATTCTTCAGTCTTAAAAATAATCACTCTCATTAGAAATGCCCACTAGCTCTTCAGAGCATGTGTACCATCCACATTTTGCTTTCCTTTATTTTCAATCAATTCCTAAACTCTGAGAAAATCTCGAAGCCTTAAGAGCTTAAATTTGACAAAAAATGAAAAGTCATTTAGCACCATGCCACACACACACACATGTAAGTATCAGTACCACCCTAATGCATTGCAAGCCCACAGTGTCTTTCTGTTTTAATTCTCCCAAAATTATTTTCAAAGAGAAAAAGTACATTCCCCTGAAAAGTTCTTGATTACCTCAATTCCCACACATTTAAATAAAAATAACATTCCCTATTTAAAGTATCTCAGATCAGGGCTCCATTTAGTATGAAATGAGGGTCTTCCACTGTTGCTCGTGTGAGCACTGCCAGCAGCTTAAAAGGTTTTGCTCCGGTGGGAAGAAGATAGGCCATGATTGAAGGATTATGATTGAAGCACTCCTGTCATTTACTTAGCTAAAGTATGTTGAGATAATTTCTCCCAACCACCCCCTTTAAATCACTCACTTTCCTATTTCATCAAGATTCTTAACAGCTCCAAATCAGAGAGATCCCTGTAGACAGCCAATTTATTCTGCACTGTTTTCAGCTGTTTTCTCTCCATTTCCTGCTCTGTGCCTCCTTTGAGCTTTTACTTCTCCTCTCTGAAAGTCTGCTGTTTGTATCACTGCTGTAGGTATAGCTCTTCACATTCAGACCTATCCTCTTCATTATACAACAAAAAAATAAACTGCAAAAAAAATCCAACAGAGGACTGAAAAACCTGGTGCTGTTAATGGCATCAAAGTGCTTTCAGAACAAAGCTCAAAGGACAATCCCTAATAATTCACCTGTGACCACTTCTCTAAATTCTTATACACTCTAGTGTGAAATGACTGTATTTTATTGTGTTACACTTAACACTTAGAGTCTGGCCTTTGGTATTAATGGGAATGTCCTTCAACTAGAGTTGCTTTTTGTTCCTTTTCTTTGATTCATTAGTTGTTTACTGCAGGCTATTAACAATCCTAGGACTAGCTTTAATCCACAGCCAGAGCTTTAAATATAATACATCATCAACAGGTAATTATTCACTTTGAAGTCTTTCCTTCTTGTTTTCTTAGCTGTTTGAGGTGATATCTGAGGCTTTAAAGTATGGTAACAGAGTACTTCTATCAAAGCACTAAAATTAGTAATGCAAATATCAAGATGTTAATTTGCATACTTTAAATATAAGGATGGCCTATCTTTTCTTTCTCTTTTCTTTCTTTCTTTCTTTCTTTCTTTCTTTCTTTCTTTCTTTCTCTCATTCTCTCTTTCTTTTTCTTAATTTCCTTAGATTTTTCTTTCTCTTTTTTTTCTTTCTTTTTTGACTCCAGCTAGAAGTTTGGAAAGCTTTTGATGCTTTTGCAACAGCTTTAAATTTTGAGAATTTAAAACTGGGTAACTACACTATATATGCCCAACACTATAAATTCACTAGGATCATCATCTCTTTTTGTCGTGCTTAGTAGGGTTTCATTTCAGTAGTCGCTCTAGAAGCCATCTCAGAAATCCAGATCTGTAATTCTTGGTGAGAGCCTCTGAGTATACACTGGCATAAGCACAAGTTTGTGGTGCTGTGTTGATTTCAGGGGTCTTTGACTCAGGTTCTTTGGCTTCATTTCAGGAAGGTCCTTAAGGCCCTGATTAAGTGTTTCTATACGTAAAGCTTTCCTAAGTACTGTCTGATACTGTTATATGTTTCCTGAACTAGGACCTTTGTGTACACACTTGCAGAAACTCCTGGGTCAATCTCAGATACACGGAGAAAGACATGAGTAGTACATATAGGACAACTTGCCTCCATAGACTAACAGATTAGTCTGGGATCTCTGTAGCAAAGTGTTCATTCATTTGAAGGACTTCTAGGTCTTGAAAAGTCAAAAACACAGTATCATGGTGAACACCTGAGATCATTTTTCTTTTACTCTCCATGTTCTGTTTTAATCTGTCATGCAGCATTTTATAACTTTGCTCTGTGCACACCCTTGGAAATAACTTCTGAGAAAGAGCTGGCCCATAAATGCAAGACAGTCATATTTATTGAGATAGAGGGTGCAACGTGCTCTGATTATCCATACGTTTCTCATGTGTTTTTGGGGTGCTCTGACATGTGGCTTCTAGCAGAGGTGCCACCAGGCATGTGGAGGATTATTATTAGTAGTAGTAGCAGTAGTAGTAGTAGCAGTAGTAGAAGTAGAAGTAATAGTATCATTATTATTTTCTTGCCCTTTTGCATTTATTTCTGTTCTCAGGCAGCAGTAATCACCCACACCACATGTAACAGGCAGACTGCTGCTCTCCCAGCTCCCAGTTAGCAGCAGAGTGAAAATGGGGTGACTAAGGCAGTCAGCATGTGGACCCAGCTGCTTTGATCATGACAACACCCCTAGAAAGCACTGAAAGTGAAGAGCATCTACTTCCCCTCCAGATGAAGGAGCTAAGAGCCAAGTTTCAGCCTCATTTCACTGAGGCTTTTATTGTTAAGATGGTAAGTAAATTATGGAAGGAATATCAGGCCACTGACGCCATCACTGACTGGCTCACCACAAAGGAATAATCCAGCACGTGAATTTGGAGTGCTGGGGTGCTCTGTGCAGCCCCAACTGCAGGAAGGCAAGTGTGATCACACTTTGTCTTCCCCCGATAAGTGATTTGCAGTGTCATGAGAGAAATTGCACTCATACTGAAGAGTTAAAATGATGAAAATTAAGCTTACAGTGAGCAATAACCTTGCTTTTGGGGAAGATCTAAAAGCTTCTCAAAGGGAAAGTAACAGTTAAAAAGTCTTTATCTTTGCAAGCGTTATAAAAAGGGTTGTAAGCTGTATACACTACAAAGGCACTGCCTTCGCCCCTCCATCTCTGTGATTTCTTTAGATTGAAGAAACCTGTTGGCTTGAGTTCTAAAACCCCAGATAAAAGCTTTGATTTGTTAATTAAATTTTTACTGCTATCTGCATTTGATATCTCAGTCAAATTGTATCCGCTTGCAACAACAGAAAAAGTCACATCAAAGGAGTGCTCCACCTCCGTGACCTGTAATTACAGAATTTACTGCAGTGTGACACTGGCTGCAAGATGCACCTGCCAGGCAGACCCAGCTTACTATCTACACCTAAAACAAAGCCATTTCATTCAGCTGGGGTGAGCCATCACAAGGCTGAACAAAAGGGCTACGTTTTGTCAGGAGCCGGCCTAGCGTATTGCTTGTCCTGAGACAGACGGGAGCTTCTGAAAACAAGGGGGTTTTTTCTGTGTTATCACACTAAGTCAGGGATAAGGATGAGGTCCCACAGAGAAAGGCAGAACTAGGTAAAAAAGGAAAAGGAGTTGGAATGGGAAGATAAAGGGAATTTAAAAGAAAAGGAAGAAAAAGGAAAGAAAATTAAAATCCGCCTTGGTGGTTAAAACAAAACACAAAAAGAAAAAAGAAAAGAGCTACTCATAAATAAAACACTGAAAAAATATTAGGAAACATAGAGAAAGATAGGGTAGCAGAGAGAAAACAGAGAGGAAAACAAACTAGATATCATGCATATTTACTAACACATGCACTGGAATCCAACTCCAGCCTGCAGTGTTCTCCCCCTTAAACACCCACACAGGTATTGCAGAAATCCCCAATTTGTGTCAATGCATTCTTTGGCCCTCAGTTGTTTTGCATGATATTTTCAAAGAAGCAGAAGTGTAGCATGGCAAAGACTCCCAATATAATCTTTATCAAACTTGGGAGCCTCCCTCTGAGCCCTAGAAATTATTGTTAGTATTCATGTTTGGGAAACAAAACACAAAGAAGGAAAATAAGTAAGGCATTGAATAGGCTTGCTGGGTAGGAATTTTTCCTGGAATGATTACTATACACAAAATATCCATATTACAGAACAGGCATTTTCAGCAGGAGAATAACAATTCTGTTGAAAAAAAAATCTGTTGGGAAAACCAATATGACAAATCCATGCCTATCCACCCAGAAGGCACTTGTTACTACCACTTCAGTGATGCAGGGATTTCCAGGCTGGCCATCAAAAAATTACCCAGTTTGGTTCTCTCCCGTGGATTAATGTCCAAGACAACCCTTCCTGCAAAAATAAATGAAAAATAATTTTAAAAATAATTCCTCACACATGATGCTCATTTCATTTAGGAATTTTTTGAGAGGTTCTAGTTTTCTGACCAGAATTTTTTCTGAGGGTTTTTTTTTGTTCGGTTGGTTTTTAATGAGAGAAACAGAGAAACTAAAATCACTCTCTTTGACTTACCTTAGCATGAACCTGGCTTCACTGTAACAGGGAAAAGTTTTCTGCTGCCGTGGGCCTAAGATTTTGCACCTTGCACACTTTGGCCTCAGTGAGCACTGACTAAACAATGTTGCTGAAAAGCATGGGGTGAGATGTGTGGTGGGATAAAGGGTCTGTAGACATCAAAGGTTTTCTCTGTTTTCATTGGAACTTCAAAACGCTGTTGAAATATTTACTAAACCAAACTGATGTGATGTCTCTGAAAGCTTGGATGAAAAGCACCCACTATGGCAAGCTGGGGTTTTAAGCCTGGAGCACTGCCAGGGCATTCCTTACAACGGCCATTCCCCAAAATTGGGCATCACCCTTTTGTCCAGTAGTCTGTCCCTCTATTGTGCTATCAGAGCCATTTTCAGCAGCTTTTCCACTGATGCAGTGTGGCTTTCCTCTGCTGATAATAGCAGGAATGAAGTCCCAGCTGAAGACAGGACCTGCTCAAATCCCACCATCATCCTCAAACTTTTCAGATGCTCTTTCAAAAATTACAGCCCCCCAGACCCAGGCTGCAGTCATCCCCTGGGGTTTCATCACTGTCCAGCAAAACAAGGAGCAACCTGGGAAAACTCTCAGGGATAACAGGGCACATGACAGGCTCTTGGGCCTCTCAGTATCATGAAACAGGTCAGGGCTAAGTTGGAGTTAGAAACTAGTACTAACTCCCTATCCCTGTTAAATGACTGGTGTTATTTCTGGTATTGCTCCATGTCATAATTTAATCTCAGCAAGACCAGAAGGCAGGCTACACTCAGAGATCAAGTCTTCACAGCTCCAACGTGACAGCATCTAAATTGTTCCTGACTACATGACCTCCAGCTTCTCCCAGCCTGGAGAAAATCTGCCTCAAGAGCTATTTCCCCCTCCTGAGAACAAAGAGGGTTTCTGGAAGGGGTAGGACAGCAGGCAGCTTTCAGAAGCACTTAGGTTGTGTGTGTTCCCAGCATTGAAAAAGAGGTCAGCCTGGTCCCCGTTCCCTTCCCCTCTGCTCCTTCCCTCCCTCCAACCCAGTCCTTGGGGCCTGAGGACAAAGGAGGTTTTGGCTTTCGCTGGAAGAAGGCCAAAACTCACTATTTTCAGAAAGTGACTATGAAACTTGAAACAAACCCCACAGGGTACAAAATTAATGTGAGACCAAAAGTAGAGGATTACCACAGCTCACCACATACAGCTCTCGTGTCCCAAATCCTCGTGTTACACCAAATTCGCAGTAAGCAGCATGATATCCTGCTGCTGCAAGTTCCTGCTGTCAGCAGCCTTCACACCCTGGCTGAGGAAGCCTCAGTGTTGGGAGGACTGACACTGCCTGGGTCCTGGGAAATTCCCCAGAGCAGAAAGAGTTGCACATGAGTGAGAACTGACCTGCTATTCAAGCTGCTGATTCACCATGACAATGAAGGCTGTGGTGTTGGACAGAGGGGCTGCTGCCCGGTCAGGCATGCAGGGAGCCGGATTTTGGGGGATGAAGGCAGATAAGATGCTCCCCAGGTGGGAAGGGGGATAGAGTGGACACACAGGAAGACAGCAGCAATCTAGTTGTGGAATGGGCAGGTGTGAGGTTAGAGACGTGGTGAAGCTGTGTAGGTATTTTGTTTTCAGGTGAAGTTAGAAGCACTCCTGAAGCATCTTGCCGAAATAAATACACATTTGCCTTAGCTGGATTCAACCTGAGGTCTTGAAGTGGATCTTGATCAGTAAGCCTGAGGTCCCTGGAAATTGGTGAGAGGGCTTGCAAAACTCCTGCAAAACATTACCAAAGTACCTCTGAAGTGCGTCATTTTGCAACAGTGATAAAACATTTTTCATTTCCACAAAGACCAAAGAAGCAGAAACACAAACGCTGAGTTTCCAAATATCAAGAGTAACATCAAAGGGCAGTCACTAAGAGAGAGCACTAAAAGGCACTTTACCCAAATTGTGTGGAGGGTTCTGGATCACATTGTACTGCACAGGTAAGAGCTGGTCTGTCATTTCTAGAAGAGGTCATTGTGTGGCAACCCTCAGGTTTCTGGGACTCTGTGTGGAGGTGACACAACAGAGACCATGTCTCTGTTCTCTTCATAAACCATGTCCCAGTACAAGTTTACTTTTTCTCTATGTGTGTGTCAAGCTGGTTACAACCAAGGCAAGAGCCCAGGGGCACAGCCTGAGTCCATCCTGGATTCCTGCCAGCCATCTGGGTTTCCATACCAGGCAAGCCAATCTCCTGGCACCTGGAGCAAGCCAACATCTGGGCAGCATCGATGGCTGAGCACCTCAGAGTGATGCTGAGATCATAGCTAACAGGGCAGCCCCAGGCAGAAACACCAGAAATTGGAGTAAAATACATTTAGAGACAGAGAAATTCCACAGCTGCTAGCTGGACATGGAAAAGAGCTATATCTCTTTTGATTGCCCAAATCAAAGCAAAGGAAAAGTGACCCTAGACTACCTTCCAGGGCTGTCAATAGTCACACTACATTTAAAAAGCTATGTGTAAAAGAAATGAAAAGCAGTGAGAGCTATTACACACTTTTAAAGTCATTCAAGTCCAGTTTTGAAAATATATCCACAGTCTATTTGCCTAAAAGCAGAGTGCTGTGATCCTTGTTTACCAAGTAAAACAAACACCCTGAACGGCACGGGTAAATGACCTACAAATACAAGTCTTTACAAGCCTCCTCATTACAGTGAGATCAGAGTGTGCCATGTGTGCCTATCATTTTCTCAGGGCTTTTTCTTCTCCTCTTCCTGCTTTTTGTCAAAGCTCCTGGCTTCCCGTCTGCTTTCTATTTGCAGTTGTTAAAGGGAGGGACAAACCCCCACACAATTAGTTTGGAGTGGGACAGAAAAAGGGATTAAAGTGCAAATAAATATTAACCTGATGAATGGTTCTTTCCAATGCACGTTTTCATGAAAAGACCATAAAGGATACGCAATTATGTAGGTACATCAATTGTATACAGTTTGAAGAAAAAACTTGCCCATAGACTGTAACTCCCATATATGGGCATTATATTTTCTTGCAAAGAAGCAAAAATAGTTGATTCAGGGCACAGTTTTACAATATTTTCCTCTCATCAAGAAAACATGCTTTCTCCAGTTGTGCCAACTCTGCCCTATGACCCTTAGGACATTTCTGCCAGTCCAGGTGAGGTTCTTGGTTTGGATTTTTTCTTTCTCAGAATTCTTAAACAATAACGCTGCTCAAACCCTTCCAGAAGCTTCCCCTTTGCACTTGGTTTTCTCCTTCCCCCAACTCCTGCATCAACAGTGATATTCTTTCTTCAAAAGCCTCTTGCTCTGAGACCTCAAATGCTGGCTCAGCGTTTGTGCACACCTTCACCAGGGCAGCCCTCAGCACTCCAGTTCTCCCCAGTGAATCTTCTCTTCCTCCCCGAATGCTCACTCGCCTTCAGGCTCCAAACCCCACCAGGTATTCCTTCTTTTCCACCTCAAATATCCCCTGGTCACAGCAGGACAGTCACCATTTCATCTAGTCTGTGGTGTACTGTCATGAATAAAGCTCTGTTTCAGGATTTGAGAGAAAATAAGCAGGTGAGATTTTCTGTCCAGCCCCTTTTCTACTTTTGTATCTTTGAGAGAAAAGCAGCAGTGGGTACTAAAATAGTAATTTGGCATGTGTACTTCATTGCTTATCAGCTCATTAGCTCAACAACAAAGACAGGAAAATGCTGTGGGGGTCATTACACCAGGAGAAGGCTCAGAAAACCTGGAAGTCTGTGATGAAAATCATTTAAATGGCATAGCCAGTGATTAGAATGAGTGTCTGTGGCAGTAAATGGGAACATATTAAAGTGGCATGGGAAGTTTAATCGGTGATTGATCTCCCAACAATTACCTTGCTTTCTAAATCCCTCCATATCATTTAACGAGGTGATTTCAATGTTCTAATAAAATGTGGCAGGGGAATGTTTCCAGATGTCCAGTGTGTAGGGAAATAAATGCTTCTCTGAAACCATAATCTGTGCATTAAACCAACCAACATTGTCTTCTGATTGAGTTACACGTCTGTCTCAATTACAGAGGAAGGAGTCACTGAAAAGTCATTAGACTTTTCAAAATCCTTCCAAATCATGTCAGTTTTATACAAAACAGAAATCCTCCCTCTCTGCTGATTTCTTGGCATAAATCACCATCATTTCACAAGTGCTGAAATATCTGCTTTTAAAATATTTCCCTAAAATTGGTTGCTTATTCCTCCATTAGAAATGGAAAACGTTGCTACTTGTGCCCCATGATTGAGTTCTTTATCTCTGATCACTTCAAAAATCAGACCAATATGAATAAGCCCAGCTGTCAAACTACACTTTGAGAGCTCAGGAAAGGATTGTGATGAAAAGTCCAGGACACCAGGAATCTCACCAGATCAGTCTGCTTGGCAAACATGACCTGCAGCTGACACTGGGAGGTCGCTAGGGTTCCCAGCCCACTGTGCAGCGCTTCTTCAGCATGAAGGTTAACTCTCTTTTAAAATTATTTTTCATTTACAAGGGTGCCTTCTGCAACTGCAGGTCTAATTTCCATTCTTCAAAGAGCTCCTGCCGAAGTGTTCACATGGAACATCACCAGACTCATGCTCATGTACGATATACACAGCAACCATTGCGCTGTGATACAGGATGTCTGTGAGCAGCCCTGACTTCTTGTGGACCCCCTGGGTAACCAGGGGGGATGACCCATGGCTGCAGCAGTTGCCCCAGGTTTTCCAGACCTGTTCCCAAAAATTATTATTCTTCAGCCAATACTTAGGGTCAGCTTCATGTTCTTTAAAGTGTTTCAATATCCAATATCTTGGAGGAGTTCTGGTGTGTGTACATATGCATCAAAAGCAACTCAATGCCTTAATTGTCGAGGGCAAAACTAACCCCCCTCACTGCCTCTCTCTTCACTACCTGCATTTTTGGGCAATGACATATAAATACTGCAGTGCACAGGACCCATGTCTATTTTCCATCCACTTGAGACTAGATGGTTTGTCTTTGTATTCACCCATCAAAACCAAATAAAAACTCAACTAATCCATGACAGCTGAGGTCACACCATGTCTTAATTTCAGTGAGTGCAAACACAGCCCTCTTAGCAGAGAGAAAAGAGGAAAATAGTGGCACACTTAACCCTCTCTGCTCTGTAAATAGTCTTGTTAACTCTCAGCTATCACAAAAGCATATCCTGCATTGCATATGGCAAATATTAACCAGATATTGAGTGCAGTTCTATTCACATGACGGTAAGTAATGCATTCAGTCCTCCAGGTTAGCTGTGCTTGGATATGAGGGTCTATATTGACCTGTGAAAGATTGTGAAGGAGGAAGAGAATACTTTCAATGGTCTAGCAGGTCAGTGAGTGCTTAGTGCCACAGCTAAGAGCCCAAGAGGGATATTTCGTTCCACGCCTTTGAATGTTATCTCACTTAAACAAACTGAAATGTGCAACTGAGTTTATTTAGGAAATGGTAAAAAATTGTGCTGAAAGCAAATTTTGTGCATGAAGTGTCTATCATATCCAGGGAGCCTGAAATTACAGAATATACTTATACAGATTTTTCACTTTAATATGTTGCCAAAGGGTATGAAGGCCAAGTTATAGATTAAATTTCCCTTTCTCTTCCTGGCATATGATACACTGATATGACCCAGATGATAAAAGAAGAAAAACTTGAATTTGCCTACACACAGGGCTCATTTGGTTAACTTTGTGATTAATAATTTCAGTAAGTTCTCAACAAATGGGGATGTTGTGAAATCTGATCTTTTGAAATGGAGGTCCCTGAACATTCTCATTCAGTGTGTAAGAGAATGCAGTCCTGCCTGACCTTCACAGTTAGAAGCTACTTAAGCTACAATCTGTGCGTTTTGTTGCCAGAAAGCACAAAATTGGGTGTTCCTTGTCACTGCCCATGCTTGTTGGGAGCTATGCATTCCTTAAAAAAAGAGATGTCATTTCTTCACAGATCCTAGCAGTCTTGCTACCATTAGCTATTGCTGATGGACAATATGAGAGCTCTATCTGTTTTCTGTTCATTAACTTGGGCTAAGTAATTCATAGTGAGCATTTGTCTCTATCCAGGAGGGAGGGGGAAGAATGATTAAGGGCTAAAAAGGGTTGTATCGATGTATTTTGTTTCTCACCAAAGAAAAGAGGGAGCATGACACTGTGCAATATTATCATCATTTCTAGGGCCAAGCTAGGTCTCACTTGTTCTCACTTGGACATCCACACTGGCATCCACACCTAAGGGTGGGGACAGTGTCTTGTTCTGGTGAGGAGCTAAACTTCTTACTGGGCTTTCTCAATAACATTTAGCAGAAGAAACTCTGTAAACACCATATTTTCAAGGGCATAACACCAGGTTGTGTGCAACTCACACTCCCACCAGTGTACTGTACACCTTCCAGCTGTGCTAATTCTTACCTTCCCTTTCCTATCTGTGAGGACTATTTGGAGATGTACATTTTATTCATTTACAGGTTTATTCCAAAAAAGAGGACTCCTAAAGAGGCTGAAGTTATCTCAGACTGGGGCATGACTTTTAAAAATGTCAGCCCTACTTGTGGAAGTACACTCTTGCCCTCGTTATGCAAAGGTCTCAAACCTACAACTTTGTCAGCTTCAGTGGGTAGTAAAGGAGGCCTCATTTCTCCATTCCTAGATACAAGATCTTTTATGAGCTTGTCTATGCACCAGATCATTTTATTAGTGCTGCAGAGTTTCCTTCTGCTATAGCTCCCTGCTATAGCAATTGGCAGATAGCTATGTAAAAGCACCAATGTGTCTTAGGAAGCAAGAGAAAATGAAGAGAAAAGAGGTTAAAAATATATCAATTAAAGCAATATCAATTATATCAATTAAAGGAATTCGAAACAGCTTTGAAAAAAAAATTTAAAAATGGTTCAGCTTAAAGAAGTTGTTTATCTTAATCTGAATGGATGGGAGCCACCATCTTAATTTGCAGGTAATGCAAAATCAGTTAACTATGAAGTACATGTGGAAGACATTTAGTGTTCAAGGAACAAAACAAGAAATACTGCTGTCAGAAGTGAGGCAAAGCTAGAGACTGGACTCAATCAATCTGAAATTATTCATAAAATTACAAAGCTGTATATAGCTGTTATGTTGGTCAATTTTCTCAACATTTCAGTCACAAGGGAGTGCACATGTCAAGTTTGCCACTTCAGGAGACAATGACTACATGGAATAGCCAAGCAGAAATTTTGATGTAAGAGGAAGAGTTTTATTAATGCGAAACAGTCCAGAGTCCTCTCCTCATCATAACAAGTACAATTAAAAGTTCTTTCGCTAATGAATAAAACACTTCCTTCATTTTCAAAACAAGCTACTATGAGGGAAACTGTGCACTGAGTAGACATTCATCCTCAGAGTTTTGCTTTATTAAAAGCTCAACATGAAAAACTCTAAAGAATTCCAACAAAACAATTTGCAAATCTTCAGGGATATCTTATGCCATGCCTCAAACAAGACCCCAGGGCAAAAAAATTAGAAAACATTGAGATTGGTGAGATAAGAATGATCCTGCAATTATACAACACCTCAGGAGAGGTGCACATTTCACAGAGCACAGTTGCAAGATCTATCATTGCATCAAAGAGAACTGCATATAATAGCAAGCCCAGAGAACTCCAAACAAAGCTGAGAGCCATACAGGAAAAGCGGCAGTGTGATAAAGCAGAGGAAATCCAGCTGTACGCTGATAAGCATGAAAGGGTTTCGCGAGTCAACACGAAGAGGCCCCGGTCCGGTGACTCCGGTCTAATAACGAGCAAATTGCTTGCAACATTCGGTGCTCTGTAGGACACCTCGAAGAAAAGGCTGGAAGACTCTTGTTTGCTGCAGCTTGTGTTTGCACTGCCCACACACAGCCGAGTCGCTAAATATTCACCTCAAAGTCTCTACCATATTTCAGAGGGTTGTAAGAACTTTGATATTACTGTTTGTTTCAACAAGATGAAAGTCGTGTCCCGAGCTGCCCCTGCTAAACTGCAAGAGCCTCTGGCATCGCTGTTGATGGATAATCACAGTGTGCAATGAGGAAAGACAAGCAAGCCCAAAGTTAAAGGGAGCCACCATCTTCAAAGAAATGGCATTTCTATCTTCAGCTCAAATACTCACTGTGGGTACAAGGCATGAAGTTTGCCAATCAATTTTACTAGCATTTAGAGAGATACAGAGATTATTATTCATTCTTTTTCTTTTGAGTTATTTTATCTCTGACACATGTTAAAATTGTGATGAGTCTCAGGACTTCAAGCTGGCAGCAAAGTGCATTAACTTTAAATAGCTAAAAGATAGATCTAAAATTCAAAGTGGAAATAGAGTCAATTATACATTGGAAAAAGACATTAAGGGAAGTGGTAAATTTGTCATATCTTTAGTCTCTAAATCATTGTTTAATAACTTCCTAAAAGAGGTGTTGCAATTTAACAAAAATTTGCTGGATTCACTAATGGAATAATGTGACGACGTTCCTTGGTCTATGAAAGCTTAAAAGAAAACAACTTGTTGGCTAGTAAAAATGTTTCCAAACTCAAATTTAAATATTTCCAGTGAGTGAAACCTTCTGCCCACCCACATCCCATGGAAGTTCTCAAGACTGCCCTGCAGTGAAGCTTAAATTGCACGTAGGTCTTCTGCTGGCCCTCTGCGGTAGGGAGCAATGCATCCTGATCCACCAGGGAAGGCAGAGGTCAGCACTGGCAGCTACTAATCGCAAGCACACATGCACCTAGCCAGGCTTTAGTGTGTGCACATGGAAGTCTGCTTCATTACATCACTCTCTGGAAGCACAAAAGGGATATTGCTTTGACTCTGAGTCACCGGGGCAAGCGAAATCTTGACTTTATAAAACTATACCTCTTCCATACAGGGGAATGTTTTCCATATGCTGTGGGATTAAAAATACAGCATCATATAACAAAGAGTCATTTGGATAGATACATGCTGAGAAAAACCTTCTTCATAAGAAGAGCTATATAAGAAAATTAAAGAAAGGGAGACATTTTGTCTACATTTAACCATTAACACCCTGAAATAAAACCTTAACTTCTTTTGGCAACTTCAGATTGTTCTGATCAGCAATAGAAAAAAAAAATTATTTTTTAAGGAATATTCATATAACTAAGGCCAAAGATAATTATTATGTTGATTTAATTTAAGCACCTACTGATCAACAATGCAATCCCACACCACTCCTCCATAATATCATGGAATAATCCTTTTACAGGAGATGAAATATTTGCATTGAATGACAAGTCATGACTTTAGAAGACATTTTTTCCTTGTTTAGAAGTGTAAGTCTGGTAAAACAGCTACCTAATTTTTACACTTTGTATTCCTCTACATCATCCTTTAGCTTCTGGATACTCTGCCATTGACTCACAAGTCAAAAAGCTCACTGTTATTGGCTGCATTCTCCATATGCAAATACAGAGTGTAACTACACCATTCCTTAAATTCTAAACTTATTCTCATAAATACACTATAAAATCTGGATTCCTTCATTCTAAAATCATTCATTTTAGAACTTAAATTGAAGGCTCAGAAATCTCTTTTTATAAATTTGGCAATATGATTTTGGAAAAAAAAAAAAAGATGAAGTTAGGAAGTCCTAGTTTTGCAGTGGTATTATGAATGCTACTAACCTTCTACCCCTGATATCTACCTCAGGATCATAACAGTTCCTTTCAGCCACTACATCAAACCCAGAGCTTCTTTCAGCATCACTGTTCCCTAGCATATACACATCACATAAAAATGACCTAATTTCTCTACTGCTAGACATAAAACTTCATCAGATAAAAGCACTTCCAAGGCATCAGTCTCTAGGATATACCAGATCTGCAGAAAGACTATTAATTAACATTCATCAGAGAGCAGATTCCTGCAAGACATTCCTGCACTTTAAAACCTCCTTGGTCATTCAGAATTCTTTATTTTCCATTTGCTTACAATTTATTGTTTAAAATTCAATGCTAGTCCTATGTCCTTCTTGCCTTACTGCTTCATTATTTTTGCTTGGGAAGAGTTCTGCCCTTCTAGGCCTCTCAGGACACCAGGAATAGGTGAATATCACCAACACATTTTGCTCAATAAAGCTCAATAAACTAAGAAACACAGCTGCTTGCTAGGGGGTTTTACACATAAGAAGATAAAATGAGACTTAAGGAAGAAAGAGATCCCAGTCATGAAAGTGTGAATACAACTCCTGTTTCCAGATTCCTTTCCTCCAAGCCAGTGCAAAAAAAAAAATTTGAGATTTGAGGCTAAACTGCACTCACTTTGCATTAATATTCAAATACCACTCCAAACCAGAGTATTTCAGATTTGCAACACAGAAGTATTAGACTGACATAATTTCTCTACGTAGACTCAAATTGCCCTGTGTTCAAGTAGGATAGAGTTTCTCTGGTCCTGTCTGTTGTTCAACAAGATGTCAAGTTTTGAAAAATTATGCTTCTTCATGTTTTTCTTAAATAAACAAAAAAATTTAAATCAAGTACATTTAAAGTCCAAAACTGACAGGAAATGAGGAGGGAGAATGTGTTTCTGCAGAGAGAAGTGCATTCCTCTTGACTGATTTTTCTTAATATTGATCGCAGTGCTTGTGAATTTGCTAACAGCTTAAAAAAAAAAAATCATAAAATATTCTAAGTCTCCTAAAACTCTTTAAAAATACTAGGAGACATGAAAAATCAGGGGTTTAAGAAGACTTCAGTAAAAATGTGGGAAGAAGAGCTAGAGTAAGCATCAGTAAGACGATGCTTATTGACTCCAGTCTCTTCTCCCTCACTGGTGGTTCACCGTATGGGGGAGGCTTTGGTTACTGAGTGAAGTAAATATCTTATTTGGTTCATCTCCTGTAGGCTTCATACAAACAGTGGGAATGGAAATTTGAAGAAGCAGAGCTCTGAGTGAAGCAGGAAGCTTTGCAGGCCACCCTGAGGTGGCCGCAGTTCTCCAAGTGGCTCATGACAGGCGTGATTAATCTAAGTGGAGAACTAAAAAGCTAAAGCTGTTTATTCGAAAGGACAATAAATTAGAGACTTCCTGACTTCTAATGGGTCCTTATCCACTCCTGTAGCGTACCTTCTGGAGCAGTCATTAGGCAGCCCTGGAAGAATGTGTCCTGTCATTCCCACTAGCCTTTGGCACATGGAGGGTCTGCATTTCACCTGCAAGAGAGGGCATGAACAGCATGCTGAGGAAACCAAAGGGACGGGAGGTGCAAGTTAAAAGAGGACACTACATGTGAAATTTGAGGACTGCTGTTTGCACACTTTACACATTCTGGGGATACATTTCATAGATTAAAAGCAGTCTGTGTGCAAGTTTTCTTCATCAGCATAACCCACGAGCATGTCAAGTGACTCTAGAAATGTCATCCCAGTGTCAGTGTTTCTATCAGCAGCAGTTGTTTGCTAGCACAGACCTGCTTGCATACTTAAAACCTCCTGAAACACATACTCCAAGACTCATTTCAGACTGAAGATAATGCCCAACTAATACACTGGCTCCAAACAGCCTTGAACTTTGGCCAAGTTTCAGTTTAGCTCTGAACAGCCAGTTACTAAGTCCATATTCTCAGTGGAAACTTGTAAGGGCTTCCACAGGTGTTTGGTGTCCCTGTAGTTGGCATTGTTGCAGTGGTTACTGAAAATACAATGAAGGTAATAAGAAATGTTACTGCCTAAAGACCACACAGAGAACACCAGGCCATACATGCAGATGGGTGGTGCAACACAACAGGATCATTTCAGCCTTTAGACTTCTGACTTGAGAGGAACCGTGATGTGAATATATCCAGTGGATTTGGGGCTTTCAGGGCAAAGCCCAAAGATGGTCAAAGTGTCAGTCAGCAGCACAAAGCAGTTCTGTCTGCAGGTCCCTGAGCTTCCCCCCTTGAGTATTTCATCCTTCCTCAGGTTGCCATTCTCTCGGTTCAGCCCAAAAAGTAGTTGCTGGAGCCTCACTGTAGAGACAGGGTGATGAAATTGTTCTGATTTAAAAAAACTCTCTTTCTCTTCCTTACACACAACAAAAAAAAAAAAAAAAAAAAAAAAAAAAAAAAAAAAAAAAAAAAAAAAAAAAAAAAAAAAAAAAAAAAAAAAAAAAAAAAAAAAAAAAAAAAAAAAAAAAAAAAAAAAAAAAAAAAAAAAAAAAAAAAAAAAAAAAAAAAAAAAAAAAAAAAAAAAAAAAAAAAAAAAAAAAAAAAAAAAAAAAAAAAAAAAAAAAAAAAAAAAAAAAAAAAAAAAAAAAAAAAAAAAAAAAAAAAAAAAAAAAAAAAAAAAAAAAAAAAAAAAAAAAAAAAAAAAAAAAAAAAAAAAAAAAAAAAAAAAAAAAAAAAAAAAAAAAAAAAAAAAAAAAAAAAAAAAAAAAAAAAAAAAAAAAAAAAAAAAAAAAAAAAAAAAAAAAAAAAAAAAAAAAAAAAAAAAAAAAAAAAAAAAAAAAAAAAAAAAAAAAAAAAAAAAAAAAAAAAAAAAAAAAAAAAAAAAAAAAAAAAAAAAAAAAAAAAAAAAAAAAAAAAAAAAAAAAAAAAAAAAAAAAAAAAAAAAAAAAAAAAAAAAAAAAAAAAAAAAAAAAAAAAAAAAAAAAAAAAAAAGTGTAACTGGACAACCACTTACAGACTACAACCAACCAACAGAGTAGCAAATGGTGGTAAGGTGAGGGTGGCAACAAGTTGTCAAAACTTCCTCTACCAGCACTGTCCGCAAAGCCAACATAGTCCTACATTCAAACCCTAAATCTTCCAGGGCATGATCTGACTGACACTTAGGAAAGCTGGTTCGTGCTTAAGTGCCTGAAAGAAAGAGACCTTAATCTCTTTCTCTTTTAGTTGTGACTTGGAGTAATGAAAACATTTTAGACAGAAGCATGATTGTTATGTTGATGATGTCCCTTCAACTATTTACAGAAGTAGTGCCAAGATACCACAAGAAAGGCTGAGCATAAAGTATTTCCAGCACATCAAAAAGCAGGAAGCATGGGAAATCTTCCCACTAGAAAAGCCTGATCTCATGGGATTTCCAGCTCAGTTGCTTAACTCTTGCTGTCCCAGGAGCTCAGAGAGTAGATTACATCAATTTGCCTCAGTGATTTATAGTAAAGCTGACAGAGAAGTGGTGGAAACCATGACATTGAGTGAGAGTTTAAGTGAGTCTTTTCACTGGTTGAGCTTAAGGAAAGCCACAGATATAGTTGTTTAATTCAACTGCCAGTGTGACTTGCTCTCTCCCAAACTGGGGCTTGGGGTAATTAAATCTTTACAGCTTGACAAGATTATGCATCTTCCTGTGCTCTGATGGTCTGTGTGCCAGGGAAAGGGGCAGTGCAGGCCTGAATGGCAAGCAAACAAAACTGCTCACAAAACTGCCTATGTTTTGTCCTGCAAACCACATAATTTAGGAACTACTTTCATGTCTGATTTTAGAGCTTCTGGGAAAACTGGCAGTGCTGCAGAGCCATCTACATGGGGTACAGCAGCTGCACTGGGACAAGTCCTGCACCAGGGTGCAAGGAACGAGATGGAGGGCAGCAATTTCCACTTTGCAGGGTTTGCATCAAGATGCCTTAAGTCTTCCATTTAAACAGGATGTAATAATCTATAGATAGTTTGTGGAAAGAGTATGTCAGCTGCTGTGAGTTATGGTGTCTCTTAGCAGCTTAGTTGACAGCCTGGTAACCCAGCTACAAGCTCCTGACAAATCTGGAGCATCTGAGTTCCCATGGGATCTTGTCTCTCTGGATCTCTACCTGCCTTGCTGATGGAGGAATCCTGCAGCAGACTCCTGCTTCATTACCTGCCTAGCAGTAAACAGAGACTGCTTCAACCAGCCTAAGAAGTCTCCAAAGCCTTCAAATTCCCTTGGGAACCTGGGCTGGCAATACAAGGGACAAGAGCCTTTCTCCTACAAAATACCTCATATCAAAACAAAACGAACCAAACAACTTGTCTTTTCTAATGTCGGAGTGCTGATCTTCTACCTTCCACCCTCCAATCTCTGGTTGCAAGGTGACCAAATCCCACACATCATTTCTCCATGCTTCAGGAGGAAGTTCCTTAGAAGGCTGTCAGTAATTTCTGATTTCTGTTTGGCAAAACAAAGAGGGCTATTTGCGCTGACTTACATAAGCAACGAAGTAATTTGTCTTGGGAATTCAGACTCTTACACAGGTCTTTAATTTCAGTTGGACCCTTTAGGGCTGACTTATAAGAAAAGTGAATTCCACTGTTCTCACAGTCCTTTTTTCCTCCTCTTCCTCACTGCAATGGGCTAAGCAACAGCATGGGGAGCAGAAGCAGGGGCACAGCAGCTAGAGTTGCTGAGTCTCTCAAATGCAGGTATTGCCACCAGCGAAGAAACCAGTGAAATCTTGGGCCGTGAATGATGGCGACTGAGAGACGGGAATCCGCTTGAGGCAAGCAAAAACCGTTTATTTCTTAACACCCACAGTTTATATACCCTGAGATAGGAGGGTAAAACTTTCAGTTACCCCCCTCCTCATCTCTACTTCTCTATAGCAACCACAGTCTCTGCCAANGTATGTCAGCTGCTGTGAGTTATGGTGTCTCTTAGCAGCTTAGTTGACAGCCTGGTAACCCAGCTACAAGCTCCTGACAAATCTGGAGCATCTGAGTTCCCATGGGATCTTGTCTCTCTGGATCTCTACCTGCCTTGCTGATGGAGGAATCCTGCAGCAGACTCCTGCTTCATTACCTGCCTAGCAGTAAACAGAGACTGCTTCAACCAGCCTAAGAAGTCTCCAAAGCCTTCAAATTCCCTTGGGAACCTGGGCTGGCAATACAAGGGACAAGAGCCTTTCTCCTACAAAATACCTCATATCAAAACAAAACGAACCAAACAACTTGTCTTTTCTAATGTCGGAGTGCTGATCTTCTACCTTCCACCCTCCAATCTCTGGTTGCAAGGTGACCAAATCCCACACATCATTTCTCCATGCTTCAGGAGGAAGTTCCTTAGAAGGCTGTCAGTAATTTCTGATTTCTGTTTGGCAAAACAAAGAGGGCTATTTGCGCTGACTTACATAAGCAACGAAGTAATTTGTCTTGGGAATTCAGACTCTTACACAGGTCTTTAATTTCAGTTGGACCCTTTAGGGCTGACTTATAAGAAAAGTGAATTCCACTGTTCTCACAGTCCTTTTTTCCTCCTCTTCCTCACTGCAATGGGCTAAGCAACAGCATGGGGAGCAGAAGCAGGGGCACAGCAGCTAGAGTTGCTGAGTCTCTCAAATGCAGGTATTGCCACCAGCGAAGAAACCAGTGAAATCTTGGGCCGTGAATGATGGCGACTGAGAGACGGGAATCCGCTTGAGGCAAGCAAAAACCGTTTATTTCTTAACACCCACAGTTTATATACCCTGAGATAGGAGGGTAAAACTTTCAGTTCCCCCCCTCCTCATCTCTACTTCTCTATAGCAACCACAGTCTCTGCCAATATTCTCTCTGTATAGTTGTGGTGAAGCATAACATTCTTTTTCTGTTCCGTTCTTCTCCTTGTCCTGGGGGTTCTGATTACTTCTCCCATGGTTTCTGCCCCACCAGGGCCAGAAGATCCA